>OX595846.1:8288948-8863712 GCA_951392215.1 Epirrita christyi | reverse complement strand
GCAACATTTACAATGTCTTTGGTCTATTGACACCATGCTACTGTGGTTCTATACAAAGTATGATGCCTTTTATCTGGGCCACCATAGACCAACTAGGTCACCTAGTTGCTATTATGAGTGACACAATGATTAAATGGAGGCATTTTGTAGTGTTATCAAGGGACTGACAACCAAATTCATGAGGATAAGGATGCTATTATCTTGTTATTTGCTCTAGTAAGATTATGTGCGTCAATATCATAAGATACTGACAAAAAAGAACCTTACAACTCAATTGCCAAACTAGTGGGACGCAGCATCTACATACATACATACATTTTAAAGTTAGCAGGAGTTTGTTGGATGGAGGTGGCTCAAGACCATTCGTCGTGACATCTTGCTTCACTGCTGATGAAAAGTCCCGGCTACCAAACAGCCGGTAGCATGCGCGCGCCTCCACCACCAAGTTCCTATTGTATGGGATGGGAACGCAACTCACAAGTCATTATCATCATAGGCGTCCTGCAACGCCCAATTGGGCTCATCGTCCATCTCGCACATCATCTCTAGCACGAGCGGCATGAGGTGTCGGATCGCGTTCGGCACCTGCTTGCGCACCATCACAGGCGCAGTCTCGCACAGCCTCACCATGGCCTTGAGGCTGAGTTGACGCCAGTTGTCCTCGGCGTCATTGTCGCCGACCACCTGGAATGTACATCCACATTATTATACTGTAGATTGTAAGTAGTCAATCTATCTGAGCACCAAAAAATATGGGGAAAATATCGATTGAAATAATAGTCTGCCACCAATAGAAAGTGTTATTAAACATAATAAAGTAATCGCAGGGCTGGTCCCATTCTAGGATTTCTTGTGTCGTGGGTATCAGGAACTATGAGTACCAAGGAACCACGCAACACCCAGACCCGGAACAAATATTTGCAGATCATTCAAACATTTGTCTCGCAGCGGAATCAAAACCCACCTCGTGCGTTGTAGCCAGCAACTCGCCTACTACGCTACGAAAATACGAAAGAAGTCACCTTGCACTCATATATACCTACAGTGTAGTGTGTAGCCCCTTCAGGGTTTGGGTAACCTAAAATTGTAGTTAGTATGTAAATAAGTTGATAATACCTTGCCGCCTCCTCCTCGTAGATTGCATTTAATGGAATGTTTTCCATCGTAGCCCTCCTTTTGAGGGCTTGGAACATGGAATTCCTGTAAAATTTGGTAACTTTAAATCCTTCCTACTATACTACTAATTCGCATTCGCATTTATCATTTAATTTAATTTAGTTCTTTGTATCTTCTTTTTTTTTCTCTCTTCGTTGTCTACGATTACTGTTTTTATGTTTACTCGTTTGTGACCTATATGTGGAAACTTTTAATTGGCCGTCAGGATACATGTAGCTCTTACATGTATTTTAGTTTATGTGTACTAGCTGTAAGTTTTCCCAATGTAAGGTATGGAACCTGTGGTATATATTATTGCATACCTGTATGTGTAACATTTAACATTTCCCCACCTATAAGAGAGGGGTCACCCCTTCTGTTGAAGAGGTTCAGTGTTAAAGCTTCACTCACCGGTTTGGAATCCATGGTGTCGGGTCATGGTCATGATCCCCAACAACAAGTCCAGCCTCTCCATTCCTAATTAGGAAGCGGGCTGGGCACCTGTCGCTGTGGCATCGCAGCGAAGTGGTTGCGGCTCTTGTTCGTGTGGCCACATAAAAGTGACCACTACGAGAGAACCACCTGCTCCCCTCCTTCAAGGGTTCAATCTCTAACACCTCCATCTGTAACACTTTGAAAAAGAGTTGCTATAAATAAATGTTGGAGGGGCACAACTTTCCTTTAGCGACATTGAGCTAGGATGTTCACATTTTTATCACATGTAGGTTTACATACCACAAGCCTAAATATGAAATGGCGTACTGCGGAAACCAATAGTTTCGAAGATATTAATTTTTAAAATTTGCTAAAATCCACTTTCCAAGCTCCATAAATATTTTGGTGATATTTTACTATTAGACAGTGTTCGCTTACGATTTTCGGCTTTTGACAATGACAGTGACCTTTTATTTTTTTTCTCGAAAACTATAGGTTTCCGCACTTCCTCACCCATAGGGAAGGCCCCCCTCGCACCTAACCTCTCAAGCATTTTTTTACAATAACTGAATTAGGTAGGCTACCTGTTTCACCTTAGGGATTGATTATCTAGGGGTATATCATCGTTTCATATCACCCATCCGCATCCACCCGTGCTTGTCGTAAATTCCGTCTAGGAGATTACACCAGGACACCAATAGGTACTCCGATCACCAATACGCCTGCTAAGCGTGGTTGGCTGTGGCAAATCCCCCATTTACACTCAATGGAGGGGCGGCATGTGAGGCGATGAAGGATAGAATAGAAATAAGATTATGTTTGGCAAGAAAGGAACTTACTAAAAAGACAAGCCTCAGGAATAAGCTGGAATTCGTTTTAGTCAGTTAATCAGTTATTAAAATATATAAGAATGCAAATTAGGCGCAGGGCGAACAAAACGCGCGTTCGAGATCGCAAACTCGCAAAAGTAGCAAACAGTGTTGCCGTTTTTTATTTCTAGAAAATGCTGAAACTTGGATCAGATAATGGAAAATAATAACTTTATAATAAAATGCAAAAATCCAAGTTTTATTACCAACTAGCTGCATCCTCAGCTTCACCAGAAGATTATGCTTAACTTATTTATTTCTTTAGTATCTCTAAATATCTTGTAGGTAGTCATTAACAATTCCTTCAATATTATTTACAATGAGGAATATTATGTTTTCCTTTATTGATGATATTCCATGCTGCTTTTGACTTATTTGGAGCTATTGTAATAGGTACGTAATAGAATCGTTTTGTACGTTGACATAATAGGCGATGGTATCGCCTGTCGCTCAGTCTTGGTGCAGGCCGACTTTTGCTTTTTTTTTTTTTTTTTTTTTTCTAATGGACAAAATGCAGTTGGCCTCAGACGGCCGATGCTGCGTTACCGGACTTTTGGTGAGTGCGGAAGGCGCTCCACCTTAAAATTAGGTTGGGGCAACTAGCGCAAGGGCACCACTTAGGTACGGACCTCGGCTTGGGCCGTTGCCAGGTTGGGAGGAATAGGAAAACGCCCCGGAACATGCTTGTAACGGTTTAAGCGTGTGGTACAGAAGGTACTGAAAAGACTGGAGGATAAGAGCAAACGCCCCGGAACATGCTTGTACCGGTTTAGGCGTGTGGTACTGAAGGCACTTAAAGTCTTCGACCCCGCCGGCGGGGTCGCTGTATTTGTGTAGTGTTTACTCTGTCGTGATTGGATGACGACGCCCCCGCATTCGCGGCGGTGATTTCGTCATCCGGGTCACCAAGAACGTGTCTTGGTCGACGAAGGGATTGAAGCGCGGGTGGCTCTATGGGGTAGTCAGGGACGGAAGCTATCAGCGGGTTAGGGTGGTCCGTAGCCCTTTCATAATGCCGCTGTGAGGCGTGCTTCATGAAGAGGGCTATGGACTCGAGATCTAAATCGCGGTGGAGATCTGCGTTACGAACGAACCACGGAGACCCCGTGGCCTTACGCAAGAACCGGTTTTGAACGATTTGAAGTTTACGAACATGATTTGAATGGGCAAACACCACGGAGGCGTATGTCATAATGGGACGTATGCAAGCCTTGTAAAGTGTCACCTTATTTCTAAGGGACATTTTACTTTTCTTGCATATAAGAGGGGTGAGACGACCGAGTATGAATTTAGCGTGGTTACTAACTTTTTTAATGTGAGGTAGGAAGGTCAAGCGACTATCAAGGATGACTCCTAAGTAACGGGCTGAACCGACTTTTGCGCTATTCTCGAGTTGATTTAGCGTGCGGCCATCCCCGCCACCTTCACTTCATTAGAGTTTATTGGTATTATTTTACTAGCTGACCCGTTCGCGACTTCGTCCGCGACCGCGAGGAAGAACATAATGCGGCCGCAGTGAAACAAACAACCCCTACAACCCTAAAAACTCCTACAAACTCCTACAACCTCCTTTTTTCGGGGGTCGGTCACATTTTAATCTTGAGAAAAATATTGAAATCACAACAACCACACCGAGACACAACCTTTGAAACAACACCACACTTGAGTTGTTCAATTAAGGGATCCCATTTTAAATGTTTAGTGAACTCCGTATAGCGACAGGTATGAACGCAGAATGGCGCACGACTGTTCATGTACTTCGGCAGAGGGGAACGCATCATGCTTGCTATCTTCTCTCCTTATATGTATAAAGGTGTACAGTAAAGTTTTTTCTATTCTATTCTGTTCTAACCTGATCTTTTAAGGCCAGTATATTGTGTGTGTCGGATGGAGTTTAAAGTACTTAGTGCCGGACGATTCCTCAATTTCGTTTAAGCCTTGGCAGATAAAGAATGGACATGGCTAAAGACACCAACGAGGGCTTCTTGGTTCGATAGATGGCGCTGACTCAACTCTAGCTGCTAAAATTGACAAATGTATTATCTTTGATGTACTAAGCTATTATCTAACTAGTAGTGGCTATTAATTATGATATTCTGTTTGTGTTTGCTTCATGAGTGTGTGCTAGTGGCTTCGTGGTGTTTTTAGAAGTAGGCAAAAATTAATTCCACGAAACCAAAATATATCTATGTTGTTGATGTTGATATTTAACTTTATTTCGACACTTGACAGCTAGGTATCTATTTTCAACGCTGAAAGCATGATTTGAAACGGCCGTGAAAAGCCCTCGTTCAGAAAATGGATTATTAATTGTTACATTCGATTTAGACAACCTCTGTGGCGCGGCGGGCGAATAGTCGGCTGAGATGCAAGAGGTTGCGAGTTCGATTCCGCTTCTCCGATTTCGCTGCGGGAAAAATGTTTGTATGATCTGTATACTGATAATATATTTTTTGGAAATATATTATTAAAATTACTACGGTCTGACGGCGATAAAAAGAAAAGATATTCTACAGTTCAGGTAGTTCGTATAAATTATTCGTATTTACTTCTTTAGTTTACAACACAGGGAATCTTAGTCCCACGACACAGGGAATCATGTGGGATCATGACTACGTGTGTAACTGTTGGGTATTATGTTATGTTATATGCAATATGCTAAATGCAAATACTTCATGCTCATGGATCAAGAAATATGCTAGATTTAGCATAAAAAATACCAAAATGGCAACACTGCACGCAAAAACAAATTCCGTTACCGTTATTCAAAGTTTCAAAATCCATCGCAAACGGAAGGGAAGCTAGGCTACGTTCAATGGCTACACTCCAAGGGTGTAGTTGTTTTTTAATCAGGCTCTGAACGACTTGGAGCGTTGGTGCACGAAATGTCAATGTCATTGACAGTGTTGATGTAAGCAAAATTACCCAATATTCGGGGAATGAAAGGTGACGGGGAGAGCATGGTTTGTATCAAATCGGAGGATTTCTGGGAATGGTCAATGTATTCAGATTCGTAGGAATATTTTCTGTGCCCATTAATTTTGCATATCAAATAAGAAGCAATTCCACGATTATCATGAGGTTACCATTAATGTGCCCATTCATTTTGCATATCATATAAGCAGCAATTCCACGATTATCACGAGGTTCGTTTGTGAAAATATCTCTATGCTTAGTTTCTTCATTTTGACTGCGGACCGTTTTCCGTGATTTGCGTGTAAATATGGTTATTCAAATCAAAACACAGACGTGCGTGTGAGCCACACTGCAGTACCGTCGCATCAAACACAGAAGTCTGTGTTTTCATCATGGATGGAAATTCAATGATACTCTTTATTTTCGTGGCTCACTTCACTCGCTTTTATTTCTTGACTACCTCTTGGACCCTCTCACTGATATATCTTATAATGTACCTTCTAATACTATGATAATAATAATAAGCATTTATTCATTAAACCAATGTACATTTCAAAATGAAACTCTGACTCCTAAACTAGGGCTACCTGTATGTCAGGAGGACTAGTATTACTATGTAATTTTTATTTTTTTGATTTAATCTTAAACCTACCAAATTTTTAAAGGTCAGTAGGTCTACCATGAGTTTATACAAACTATACTCGCTAGCGACTGTAGTTAATAATTTGTATGAAAAGTTGTACAGCGCCTCTAGCGGATACTTGGGGTACTAAAATGCTTACCATGAGTCGCTGTAGTTAACTATCCAACGTCACGTGTAGGAAACTACACTACAGGGACTATAGTTTGCCCTTCATTTCCATAGAATGTGGTACCATGAGTGTCAAATGTGACACATGCCATAGTAACGTACTATTACTACAGTAGTTACGTCACTCACCGACATTTTGCCTCTGTGAAAAGAATTTATCCCAGGGATTTTTCGTGATTTAATAATTAAAAATGCATAATAGAGCCCGTTTTATCTGGGAAATGTTAGGTCCTGCCGAATTAGAAGGTGAACGACGCGACAAAGAAAGTTTCAAAGTGAGATGCGTGTTTTAGTTGGAAATCATCATGATAGGTACTATAAGTGACGCTAAGTTTGTGAAACTTTATATATTAAACAATAATTAAACAATGAAGCCTTTGAGAATTTGTGTAATTTATTTTGTCAACATCTTTCTCCACTTGTCACTGTTTTTTGTGTGTCCTGTGGCATCTGCGTTCAATAAGGTGGTTATTTTATTTCTTTTTAATAGCGTTGTATATTTGTGAGCATCCCGTTGGGCCCCTCCATTGGCTTTCTAAGGTCACCATTCATTTGGTTCAAAGTTTGCTAATTATTTATATGGTAGACAAGTAGGTACACAATGCAATAACATAATAAGCACGTAGGTACCGTAACGAAATTATGCCTCACTAGTCAAAGCGCAGACAATGTAGGTAAACTCAAGTGTTTGTTTGTGAATTAAACAAGACTTATAATATGTAAGTATTATTTACATAGCTTTCCATTAACAAATCTACCATCACTTCGAACTGCGACGCACTAGTTTTCGGCATTTTTTGTTTTTTTTCAAATATTTAATTTGTTTGGGCTTTGTTTATGTTTTGAAGACGTACCTAACGTAACGTAACACGAATAAATTTGAACTGCATTAAATTTCATTAAAATAAGGGAATCAAGCGACTCTCTACATTTGTCGGATAATAGGTCCATATAACAATGTCTTCTGTCTCTATCATCATGCATTACTTAAAAAGAGATGGAACTATGGTGTGTGAAGTTAGCTTTGTTTTGTATGAATGCCAACCTAACAAGGCAAAACTACGCTAGGTATAGTAAAGACTGTAACGATAGTAGTTAATACAAACACAACTCATGGTACGGTTATTCAGGCTAACTATTCTATCCGCGTTCTTACGTTAACTACAGTAGTAGCGTGAGACGATTTTACTATGGCAACTCATGGTAGACCTACTGCCCCCTTATTAGTTATCTTGAAAGTCACTCAGGGATTAACGTTTGACCAGTAAAACCATCAATTGTCAATTCTTAGTGATAATTTTAAGCAATTTATGGTAATTTTACTTGTCAAACGTAAAACTTACAAGATAAGGAATAAGAGGGCAGATAAACGATTCGAAAGTTCCTCTTCAGCCTCAGCGAACACATAGGTACAAATGCCAATTCACACAGTCAAAAACTTGATTCGCTCGTTCAACAATAATTATCAAGGACCACAGACAACATTGAAACAAAAAAAATTAAGAGTAATTCAGCCGAAATGCTTGACGAGGTAGGTGCTAAAATACAATTTTTGTTATAAGAAAAGCTTTTTTGGGGTTTCAAAAATTAATGAAGTAGTTTTTACCCTCTAGTCTAGTGAAAACTTTTCTCCACAAGGATGTGACGAGGGTGAAGTTGTCCGCGTTGACACTTTGCTTTCTTAGAATGAGTTTAGTTGCCACGTTCCCCTGAAGGGCCTCAACGCAAGGCACCGAGTGAGGCAGCTGAAGCTGGCAGGACACTTGCGCGTAACTCTTCTGCTGGCGATAACGTGGAGCAGGAGAAGTCACAGGCTGTGGTGTTGACATCCTGGGAGCCGAGGTCATTGTGGCTGGGCAGTAATTTACCTGCGAATCGGTGTCATGAGTCGCTACCGTATCAATGCTGACCGGTGAGGTATGGCATCGGGTGACGCCGCGCATTTACATTTTGCGCTGACTGTAGTGATATCGTTGGTACTCTGGTTTTGGTATTGCTCAATTCTTGGACTTCATTTTTCAACTCTGCGACAATTTGCTCCGAATATTTCCAAGGAAACCGGTCCATAACGTCTAGTTTCTGGAACTAAGGCCAGGAATTCCTGCACTACGGTGTCAGAGCGCGTGGGTTGTAATAAATTAAAAATACAAATGAGTTTATTTCAAAAATTGTACTAAGAATCGATTATTAAAATGCCGGCATGCCTTAGAGTGTTTATAATTTTAGTGATAGATATTAGTTATGTTATTATCACCGACCGACCGAGATTAAAACGAACTATACGTTCCAAACTTAGTTATGGTTCCAAATAACACGATTTGATTCTCATTTAGTTCTCAATACATAAACATTATGAATGAAAATGTTTCGATTTTGATTGATAGACGTCATACCTAGATTTGATTTTGATAGACGTCAGTCAGACCTTGCGTCAGACTCGTAGTGTTTTACAACCATCGTTTTTGGTGGTTGTTCGGTAAGGGTCACGTGGTGCTAACCGATCGCCCTAACTGAGCCTCTAAACGGAACAACCATACACTCCGGCGACAAAATCATGATTTGACTTTGACAGACGTCAGAATTCATCGAGTTGGGTGTTCGGTTAAAGTCACGTGACGCTAATCGAGTGCACAGATTTATAAGTATAGTACTAAAGATCGAGTGTTTTAACCGAGCCTCTGAACGAAACAACTATACACTCAGGCGACAACAAAACCAAGAGTGTACCTACTGAACGCACCCCTAATAATAATACGAGGGAAACACGTACAATAACAAAAAACAACTCGATCAGTGTTGCTAACCGGGTGCCGTTATTACACCGACATGATTTATACTTTGAAATTTTAAAATTTGTAGTTCAAATTGGTTCGATAGATGGCGCTGACTCAACAGTAGCTGATAAGATTGTCAAATGTATTATCTGTGGTGTACGCGTAATAAGCTATTTTCTAACTAATCTGTGGCTATTAGGCCTGGGTCGTTTCAGCTTTTTCGTAAAACGAAACGACACGGTTTTATAACTCAAAAAAGAGTTCTGAGAAACAGTTCTAAAAAAAGCTGTTTTTTTCTACATTCCAGACAAATAAAATTAACCACACTTTATACTTCTTCCAGGCTTAGGAGTTAGACTGGCAGAAAAATATTACAGCCGTATTTAAAAAATAATTTTATGTAGGTTTCTTCATTCGACAGCCAAATGTGTCTACAAATAGGATTCATTTTTAGCCTATTCGTGACGTCAAAGCAAAAGTAGTTACTTATAAATGGTTTCTTATTCATACGATAATAGTCCTTATTGCTATGATATAGAGTATGTTTTATTTGTATCTGTCGCACGTTTGTTCATCGGAAGTCGAAAAAACACTTTTTATGAATTTGTTCTATTGACAGCCAAGTATGTGAATTCTAGCCTATTCGTTACGTCAAAGCAAATGTAGTTATTTCGAAATTGCATCCAAATGGGAAGTGTTCAGGGAGGCAATGGGAAGTTTTCAAGGAGGCAATAAAAAATAAAAAAAAGTTCTTAAAAACCGGTAGATGGCGGTGACTCAACATGGTTCTGTCTTCTGAAGATTTTGCAAAATTACCACAGAGAACAAATTCTTTTTGCAGAGAACGAAGAAGCATACGTAGCACTAACAAGTATCAGAATTTCAACAAAAACTTTTTACGCAGATATTTCACAAACGAACGCATGAAAGCATGTGCGTTTGAAGTCAGTGACACTGACAGTTCGGGCTGACCGACAAAATTTAGAGAACCAAATCAGGACGGGCGCCATCTATGCATGGATTTAAAACTATTTTCTTTTAGCTGTCAGAAAATTCACATTAAAAAGAAAAAATAGTTCTGAAAATTCCGGTAGATGGCGGTGACACGACATGGTTATGTCTTCAGAAGATTTTTCAAAAGCACCACAGAGAATAAATTCTTTTTGTTTCCTCTTTTTTTTCCTCCAAGTTTCGCGTTGCGATTCCGAAGCTCGTTTTTCAAGTCTACTATAGACCGATCTACTTGGTCCGGCTTCAACAATAACAACAAAAAATTATAACGATGTTCGAACGACGTTTCGTTCGGTCGGGAATAATAAATAATAAGGTAACACGCGATAAATAGCCGTGACAATATAATAAATATAAAATCACACAGCTCTTAGATACTACAGCTACTAATACACTTATTTTAAACCCAATAACGGATTTACATTTTTCAAGTATTTCATTTTATAGTCACTAGTTACGTACCTAACAAACAATTTTAGAATAAAATCTAAATTAATTTAGGTTTTTTATGTTTAGACAACCATATCGGGACTGCGCCATCTATGCATGGATTTAGAACAATTTTCTTTCAGCTGTCTGAAAACTTACTATTGCAATAACATAGAGTATATTTTATTTATGTCTGTCAGAACACGTTCTCACGACCGACAGTTTTTAGCAAAACGTAACGAAAGCGTGTTCTGACAAAAACTGTGTTGCTTTTACGTTCGTTCTATGGAACCTAATGTTGAATATAGATAAGCAGTTCGTTCGTTCTTCACAGATACACTGTTTTTTAAAACAGTTTCTGAAAAAAACACTCGGCTCTAGTGGCTAAAAGTTATGATATTCTGTTTGTATGTCTGCTTCTTGAGAGTGCGCTAGTGATATGGTGGTGTTTTTATCTTGTTTTTATAAGTAAGCAAAAATAAATACCACAAACGAAAATAAATATCCACGTTGTTGATGTTCACAT
This sequence comes from Epirrita christyi, assembly GCA_951392215.1. Lineage (NCBI taxonomy): Eukaryota > Metazoa > Arthropoda > Insecta > Lepidoptera > Geometridae > Epirrita > Epirrita christyi. The sequence goes on along the minus strand of OX595846.1, from coordinate 8,852,786 downwards.
TTAACTTTATTGTGACACTTGCCAGCTACGTAACAGAGCAGCGCCATCTATTTTCTAAGCTGAAAGCATGATTTGAAACGCCCGATGAGGAGCATTAATAGTTCGATAACCATGTCGTTTTGCGTACACTGGTTGAGAAATTAAACCATGTCTCGAGTGAACTCTCATGTGATCTAGAACTCCTTTGATAAAATCAGCAATATTGCTGAATTGATTGGTAATGATTACTGAAAAAAAAGACTGTCTTGAATGTGGCGATATATGTAAGGCCCAATTATCTAAATTAAAAACATTCCAGTCGCAATATAACCTCGTGTCAGTAGCACTGTCACGTATAGTAACTGCTAATTAATCTTCGCGTTTACATACGAAGATTAATTAATAGTTACTATACGTGCAGTGCGACTGGCACGAGGTTCTAATGTGACTGGAATGTTTTTAAATAAGAGAATTGGGCCTATGGTTACAAGGTCAATTTGAAATCTCTCATAGAGAAAAACACAGAGCAAACACTCGAGTTGTGGCAGTACAACAGGTACCTACACAACGTACATTATCAGATTTTTCAGCAATGCCGGCCCTTCCCCGAATAGCCGAAAATACGCTTAGCCGCTTGCTATCCAACCTAAATCACCTAAATCGATATAACCCAGCAACTAAGTAGTTCTATGAATCAGTGGATACCAGCCAGCAGTATGCAGGCATGGATACAGGTACAACTACTCAGGAGACATATTACTGAGATACATATTCAACATCTGGTATCGGTAAAAATACCAATACTTTCGATACCTACTGCAAATACCCGTATCGACCCATGTCTATGTAAAGCTATGAATTTACACCACAAGCAGCGTCAAGGGCGCGGCCAGTGCGCCACCTAAAAATAAAACCTAAGGACCAGCGTGTTTCTGGCTTTAATTATTTCTTCTATAATCTGTGGTGTTCGTCTAATCATAAATGGGATAGTACATTTTTACTCTATAGTTGCATGTAAACGAAGCATATACTTTCGACCAATCACAGCAAAGTACATCAATTCCAGGGTCGTGCTTTCCATGGCTGTGCTTTCCTGACACGTGCTGGGAATGCACGACCATGGAATTGATGTACATTGATTTGATCAAATTTGGCATCAAATTCCAGGGCTGTGCATTCCCAGGCTGTGTATTCCCTGGCTGTACAATCTCAGCACGTGTCAGGAATGCACGACCATGGAATTCATGTACAATTGGTCATCAAATCCCGGGCTGTGCATTCCTGGCTGCGCTTTCCATGGTTGTGAATTCCCGGGTTGTACATTCCATGGATGTACAATAACCGGACTCAGCTGAAACTTTAAGGCTGGAACGCAACGCGCTCCCTTCACTCACTCCGTGCTAAACGAGACCCGGAGGGAGTGCGTTACGTTCACTCACCCCGATTAAAATTCTTGAAACTTTTGTTGATTCTTGTCAGTAGGTGTTTTTTTTTTACAAAATTAATAATCCATTTAGATGTAGGTGCACAAATCAATACTAGGGTACCTAGATATTTAAATATTACGTTATACTTAAAGGTACTCACATATCTCCCTAAAAACACGCCAGCAGACGTTTTATAAAAAAAAGGAACCATAGAAAATGAAAAATGATAGTAAAGTTGCAAAAAAAGAGTAAAAAAGTTAAAGCTTGTAAATTGTAACAGCTTACTCGAAACGTTGCTCCTACCTCTCATCAATTTAGCTGATCATCCAAGCGTGCTAAGAACAATTTGGCGGGTACCTACCACGTAATAGGTTGTGAACTTGTGATCCGATTAGTGAAATTAGTTCCTGTAGTTTACGTTGGGGATGACCCTTGGAATCTCTATCTATTATAATGATACCTACCTATCAGCTATTAGCTGGCTATTAGTTATGGGTAGGTAGGTACATACCTACCTATTAACTATTAGTTTGGGTATTGGTGCATCGTGTGAAAAGATGATTGACCATGTTTAATAACCCAATTAGGTACTTTAATGACTGATTTTATTTAGTTTTACCTAGATTTATTTGTAAAACGTTGTGCAGTCAAATGGCACATCATTCTGCCGTATTTTTTATTTGTTTATTATGTTTGTTATTAGAATTATAGTATAAACAGTATATTCTATAAGTAATTCTTATAACAAACATGTGAACTATTAAAAAATAATGCAGAATTATGTGCAATGTGACTGCTCGATGTTTTACTGTGATGTTTTACAAAACAAAATCATCGAATCTGAAATAACATAATACCACGAATTCAAATATCCCGCCATCCAATAATTCAAATTTCGCGCCACTAAAGTTTCTGGTGGGTTTAATTCGTGGCGTCTCAAAGTTAGCCACTTTTCAAGTAACGTGTCGATAATTCGACCAAGGTGTCGACTTTCTCGTGTTAGAGAGTAGTATGTTCATTTAAAGCTAAAGCTCTTCGTAAAACAAGTGTGTGATGATGATATGTGATATGTGATATATAGAATGGGCGAAAAAAAAAACTAAAATCTTACTTCAATTTTTATTTTATTTTTAGTGAAATCCATGGAAGTAATAAGTACTACGTACAACAGGAATGAGCTGTTGTCGTAAAATTGAAGCCGAGCGAGAGCTCAGTAACTGTATTTCTTATCCCTCTCTGGCGATGGTGACTATATCGAAATATGATTTAGGACAATAATTATAAAAAATAATTTGTGATCTGACGTCAGCAGATCATGGCTTCAGATGGATTTAAATCGAAGATGCTAATGATAAACTTGCCCTTTGCGGCACTATATATAAGCTAAAACAGCTTGCTTTTCACATTCGCGTCATATAGGTAGGTACTTACCTACTGGTCCTTGTGGGACACGACATGCAGCTGGACTGAGATAAAATTACGATAAGCTACCTATTGTGGTACATTTAATTTATTAGGTAAGAAAAAGATAGTTATGTTTACATTTAAGTTTAATTCTAAATCAGACATTGCTAAATAAAACAGTCTTGTGCAGTTTCTGCCGCAAACCCAGCTTATTCCTTATATGTTTCATTGATTCTAATTTTGCATTATGAGTTAAACGTAAATTGAGATATGAATTCGCTAACGCCTTCACCAATTGAATATCATGTGGATCTTCATATATAGATTGAGGAGGATGTGGGTAGAGCTCATGGGTATAATATTTATCCATATTTCCTAGCATTGGGATCTTTAGGAAATCTGAAATTGAAACAAAGTTATTTTAATAGAGAAAGGAATAAAACATGTATAGGTATTTAAGTTATTTGTTCTTGAACTAGGATTGGATAGTCATGCATGGTCACCGTAATTCTTCATTAAATTACTAAACCGTCACTGGAAACTTTTTAATGAGATGCAGTTCCGTTTCCGTCGATTTTCTATCAGTTTTCGTTCCTTTTATGCCTCAGTTTCCGGTCCCGTGGCGCCACCTGGCGGCTGCGAGTCTTTTTAGGTTTCGTTAAAAACAGACACGCCATATTTTATCATTGGCGTTTTGTTTTCCTTCGGATTAACAAGTCTGCAATTGCTCTATCGTATGACTGTTGCAACTTAATTGTTTAAAAATTATAATTTTGCTAAAAAATTCGTTTCGACATCTTTAATATTGATTGAGTGTCAAGTGGTAAGAGCGTGTTCAATAAAACCGTGAGTACCCTCTATTAAATAAAATGGTTTAATTTCGGTGTGTGATCATATTTCTAACGGTTTTCCGTTCGGATCATGTACCTGTATTTTAACGTTAAAACTTTTTTTTTAACACATTACTGTAATCTCGTACATCAATCAATAAAATCAAGCGTGGTTGAATCTAACCTTTGAAATTTTTAGATATGGATAATCATGATACTACATCGATGGCCCACGTGGCTGGGCCAAGCCACGAATCTCGCAAGCGGAACCGAACCACAAGTAGCAGCAGCAACAGCAGTTCAAGCAGCAGCTCATCGAGTTCGTCCACGTCTGGGAACAAAAGGAACAGGAAGCGGTCACGCCGTCACCGCCGTAAACGGAACAAGCGCGCCCGGCATTCCGGCCAAATGATGGATAAGCTATTCAAGGAAATGGGTGAGCTTCGTAAACATGTTTTTACGTCCAGTAATATTGAAAAAGTTAATGATGATCACGTGTATATGTGTTCTGATATAAGTGGCGAGTTATACGAGCAGCATAACATCACCGATGAAAGATCCGTTATCGATGAATGTCAAACTCCTAATCACGATTTCACATTCGATATCGAAACTAAATTAAAAGAACCATCGGTTCCAAAAACTCCAGATAGCTTTTTGAAAATGTTATCCGATGTACAGCGGTTTGGCAGTTCTTCTTGGTCTGAAGTTAGGTACGCTGACACGCAGAAATTATATAATCACACTCCAGGTTTCGTAGACCTAGAAGCAAACGACGAGGTGAAAACATACGACACCTTACGTAACCTGGCCCACGCGGACAAATCATATGCAGCTTTGACCTACTGCGTACTGAAACAGAAAGACTCTCTCCAGGATAGCATCCGGAATCTTCTTTCGTGGGCTAAAAATACGAACGTTAACTATGAAAATTTGAGCACAAAGGTTGATGAGTTTTTTCAAAAAGGTGATATGCATAAAACATCCTCCGACCTTTTGCAATTAGTTTGCGGTCACCGTGCTGAAAGCATTGAAATGCGCCGGGAATTGATTACTAGCAAAGTAAGAGATCCGTTGGTAAAATCGGCTTTGAATAGAATACCACCATCAAATAACTTTTTATTTGATTCAGAGCCTTTCACTAAGGTTCTGGAAAAGGCAGGTGGGGTCCGTAAAGCCTTTTGGCCGCCAAAAACTGAGGCTTATTCACAAGGTAAGCCTAATCTGTCTAACAGCCGCCTCTCGCGGGGGCATGGCGCAAGACATTCAGTAGTTCCATCGCGTGGAACTCAATGTTGTTTTCAGGAATCGACTTTTCCTACACAACATATGCACAGGCATGCCTGTAACAACCCACCTTCGCGAGGTGGATACCATAACAACTACCCTCCCAGAGGTCAATCCTCAAGGTCACGATATGAACAACACAGTGTTGGTGGGAGAGGTTCATACCACAACCAGGGCTCGCGGCCCGAACGAGGTAACAATAGAGGACGCTCAAATGCTCCAAGAGGTTCCCGTGGTGTCCAAAAAAGATATGATAAACAATGACTCGAGCAGGTTCCGGGCAGGACAGTTAGTCCACTACCAATCTCAATGGAAGACGATGGGGGCACCAACAATAATTCTAAAATTGATTCAAGGGTATCGCATACCATTCTTTCGGAAGCCTCCACTTGTTTACCCAAATGTAACCAGAGGTCCCTTTGTAACACCTGTCTCGATAGAAATGTCTGCAATTGTACGAAAAATGAAAAAACAAGGCATTCTAAAAAAGGCTCGGCCCTCGCCAAGCTTCATTTCCCCGTTGTTTCTGGTACCAAAACCCGATGGATCTGCCCGGCCCATATTCAATCTCAAAGCTCTAAACGACTTTGTTATAACCGAACCTTTTCAGCTAATCAATATGTATCGCATCCCAGACTTTATTCAACATCAGGACTGGATGTGCAAAATCGACTTATCTCAAGCTTACTTTCACCTCAGCATAGCCAAAACACACAGGCGCTTTCTAAGACTAATTTACAACCGAGAATTACTGGAAATGACGTGTCTTCCATTCGGATTGAGCACGTCGCCAAAGACCTTTTCCACTCTTACAAATTGGGTAGCTCATGTACTAAGAGAAACGTGGAACATGAGAATCATAGTGTACCTAGACGACTTTTTAATAGTAAGCCAAAATGCACAAACGCTTCGCGAGCATGTCAGAGTAACGATCCAAACTTTACAGAAACTAGGATGGCAAATAAATTTCGAGAAGTCGATTCTTTACCCTCGAAAGAGCTTAACTTATTTAGGTATACTGTGGAGTCCATGGGACAATCAAAAAACCCTACCAAAAGAAAAGGTTGTCGTCATAGTCGAAAAAGTAAATCGAATTCTCGAAGAAGGAAATGTGACCCTAAAAGATCTTCAGAGAATGGTAGGGCTACTAAACTTTGCGAGTTTCGTTGTACCACGAGGTTGGCTCAATCACCGCCAGGTACTAAAGTTCATGAGTCATCTACCAGACCCATCTACGAAGGCCTACCCACTACCTCAAGATGTTTTGGACGATCTGAAATGGTGGTCGCACAATTGCCACCTATCAACATTTCTCCATTACCCCCATCCGACCAACTTTCTGGCAACAGACGCATCGGACCAGGCATGGGGGGCGCAATTGAACGATCTAGCTCTCTCCGGGAATTGGTCGAACTCCGAGCAACAACTGCACTGCAACCAAAAAGAGATGTTGGCCATACTGCACGCCGTTCAAAATCACATCCACCTACTACGCAACAGCTCTATGCTAATACAATGCGACAGCAGGACGGCAGTAGCGTATCTACGGAAAGAAGGAGGTACGAGATCACTACCATTAATGGAAATAACCTATCAAATTCTGAATTTGCTAGACCTAAATCGAATACACTTCAGCATACACTACATCCCAGGCAAGCTAAACAATCATGCCGATCACTTGTCACGACATCGGCTTCCTCCGGAATGGCACTTACTACCGCCCTGTGTGGAAGTAGTGTATGCGAAGTGGGGAACCCCGACGATAGATCTCTTTGCCTCTGCCACAGCCCATGTGGTGTTCAATTATGTATCTCGAGATTTGAAAGACCCTCGAGCCCTATTTCACGACGCATTCAGTGTTTCATGGAACTACCCGCTCGCGTGGGTTTTCCCACCGCCATTCCTAATTCCGAAAGTCCTGGCTCACCTAAATCAGGCAACAGGCATTTATTTAATAGTTGCACCTCGATGGGAGAAGGTGTTCTGGCGTGCAGACCTCAAGGCCAGAGCGCTAGCAGCACCACTAACCCTGAAGAATCTACAGGAGAACCTGGTCGACACGTCGACGGGCCTTCCACCTCCCAAGGTCGAGAGCATCGTACTCGAAGTCTGGAAGTGTGGGGGTGGTCCGAGGCGGTAGAAACATGGAACACTGAACAAGTGTCATTACTTAAAAATTCTTGGCGAAAATCAACCGTAAATACTTATGAAGTGGCTTGGAAACGTTGGAGGTCTTGGTGTATTATTAATAACGTTAGTATAAATAATCCAACAGGTTCACAGCTAGCTCGGTTTTTGTCTGCCCTATATTTAATTCATAACCTTTCATACAACACAATACTTTTGCACAAATCTGTTGTTTCCACATTGTGTAATGTTGAATCGTCAAGTCACCTGAGTTCACACGTCTTAGTAAAGCATATTCTAAAGTCGATAAACCCTCTTTTTTGGATAGAAAAAATTATAATGTTATTAAACGATAGACGTAATACTGCAAAATCGTTTAATTTGTTTATTACAGTTAGAGGTGTTGCCAAACCTGCCTCGCGCACAGTCATCGCTGGATGGATTAAAACTTTTTTCAAAGTAGCTGGCATCACAGCTACGCCAGGAAGCGTTCGGTCCGCTGTGGCTTCAAAAAGTTGGTTTGAAAATCATTCCATGGATGAAATCCTGGCTCGTGGAAACTGACGATCAGCAAACACATTTCGACAATTTTACAGACGCGAGTTGATTGAAAGTAATGATTCAGATAACACAAATGTAACACAATTTTTTGAACCGGTATAATTCATACTATGGTTATTATACTTAATTGAAATATTGTGAATGTATGAGTACCTATCTAAACAAATTACCATAGTAAATTAAAATTACAATTTCATATTTTATATTCATGCTCAATGTACCCACATTATAAGCTCTTCTAATAGTAGGTACTTATAGCTTTTATGCTAGTAGGTACATGCAGCCTGTAAGGGCGTCGCATGTTATGAGTTATTACCTAGTTAGATTACAATTTACCAGATTAAATATGAATTGAATTACGAATACCTACAAGTAGCGGCTAAACTGACTTCTTATCCTAACTTTACAGTCAAATTAATGTATTAAAAATTACAGAATAATGTCGGTACCTACTTATATTTAGATTTTTCTTGGTGTATAGTTATCTACTAAGAGGATTAAACTATCTTTGCCTTATTTTCTTGTTTAATTTAAACATCGCATCACATTGGCGTAATATAGATTCTAGAGTTTCCTACTTCAACTACGTGGCGTCACCAGGCGATAACAAACAGGTCTCATTAAAAAGTTTCCAGTGACGGTTTAGTAATTTAATAGCAGCGTTTTACCTGAAATAAAACGCATATTAATATACTTACCTCACTGGAAACTTTCCCTTTAATTTCTGCCTGGTGAAAAAACTTCAAGCCAATGATAAAATATGGCGTGTCTGTTTTTAACGAAACCTAAAAAGACTCGCAGCCGCCAGGTGGCGCCACGGGACCGGAAACTGAGGCATAAAAGGAACGAAAACTGATAGAAAATCGACGGAAACGGAACTGCATCTCATTAAAAAGTTTCCAGTGAGGTAAGTATTTTAATATGCGTTTTATTTCAGGTAAAACGCTGCTACTAACAAATTATGTTTAAAACTATTACCTGTAAAAAGATAAACCACAATCAGGATAATACTCGCTTCCGCAAGCCTCCACGACACAAATTCTCCCTATTTTAACTAAAATTCTTCAAAAATATCGCGAAATCAAAAAACACTCCGCCATTAACGTCCGAGTCGGCGATTTCATGTGGGGTTGTCAGGTCAGGTGTCAGTATTTCATACAAACATGGAAGTAATAAGTACTACGTACAGTACCAAATGAGGGGTTTTCACGGCCGTTTCAAATCATGCTTTCAGCGTTGAAAATAGATGGTGCCGCTCTGTAAAGTAGCAGTCAAGTGTCAAAATAAAGTGAAATGTCAACATCGGCAACGTAGAAATAATTTTCGTTTCGTGGTATTTAATTTTGCCTACTTCTAAAAACACTACGAAATCACTAGCGCACACTCAAGAAGCAAACACAAACAGAATCATGATTAATAGCCACAGACTACTTAGATAATAGTTTTGTACGCGTGCACCACAGACAATCTTGATTGATACAGTTGAGTCAGCGCCATCTATCGAACCAATTTGAACTACTTTTTTTCTTTTTAATCGAAGATGAAAAACCCTCATTACTTCCATGCATACAAATAAAAGAAAACCTATACGCCAATCGCAAAATTTTTGCGTTATTAAGGCTTTACACGTAGCAACAAATAATATTGCATGTCGGTAATCAATTATTATTTATATTTAGAAACATTTTAGAAGTAAATGTTTTTAACTTTTGAAACTATCATGGTTATTAGCATAATTATCACTAGAAACGGGATATTTACCATGATTTTTGAGTTTTGTTGATTCCCGATATTTCGGCACAGTTTCATGCGCCATGATCACAGGTAAACTCAAAATCGGGGATGTCTTCTAAATATCGGGAATCAACAAAATTCAAAAATCATGGTAAATATCCCGTTTCTAGTGATAATTAAATGTTTTTACTTCATAACATTACATCAATCGCATATTTTTCTACAAAAAACGAAAGGATTGAAATCAACTTAATTCTGGCAACTCTAAGTCACTGTTAGAACGGGACACAGCGTTCAGAGTTTGCCCTCTCACTTGGCTTCATTTTTATTTTGCGCGCAACAAGACTCTTACGACCTTAGCATAAGGTTTTATTTTCTTTATTTTAGCTGCAAGATGCACAGATAGAGCTCATTCCTGTTGTACGTAGTACTTATTACTTCCATGGTGAAATCATTTTGGTTTTATTCTTTTTTTTATTTTTCTATAATTATCATGGAAGTAATAAGTACTACGTCGTAGTACTTATTACTTCCATGATAAATATATACCGGTCATATCTCAGAATAAGGACTAGCATTCTCTAGATTCGACACTCTGTAACAAGCAAGCAAACAAGTTGTTCCTTGTTCCAAGGTAACAAGGTTTATGAATCTATTATGACTCTGACACTGGCAGAATTGTGACAGTTAGCCACAGATGCCATAAACTAAGAAGTGAAGTGAAGTAAATCCGTAGAGAAACGTCTACTACGGTAAATTCAGTAAATTGTATTGTATGTAATGTAAATGTAAGCATTTGTATTTTGCATTTTGTTTTGTAAGTGTTTGTAATTGTAAGAGAAAATACTTTTGCAACTAATGGGAAGCTACTATAGATTAGAATTTAGATTTTAGCAACACTTTTCTTGAAGAATGACTCTTTCTTCTCTTCTTTGCGAGTGATATAAGTATTTTAGAGTGAAAATGTGTGACAGTGATGACCCGGGGGACAACGGTCCCTCCGGGATGGACCTGACTGGGTTTCTCTTCGGAAACATCGACGAAAGTGGTCAGCTCGAAGACGATGGTTTATTGGACGGTGAATCCAAGCGGATGCTGTCCTCATTGTCGCGGTTGGGCCTCGGGTCGATGCTTTCCGAAGTGCTGGAAGAGGTAGAGGCGGCTAGGGAAGAAGAGGATAAAGGTTAGCCTTTTTATTGGTTTTACACACGTTTGATCTGCTTTGCACCTAAACTCAACTCTGGGAGTTATCTAGTGCATTTCAATTTCAAAATTCAAATTAAAAAAATATGAATTTGATGCAGATCGCTTTCAATAACATAGTCAAGCTCGATAAAATATGGGCCTTAAAGTTTCTAAAGTTACTGCTGGATTTAATTATTATAATAGTTTGTGTAAATTAACCAACGCTGCCGGTTAACATCATAGTAATCAAATTTTACGTTAGAGATTAGGTGCTCAGTGTAACTAAAATGATCAAAAAAAAAAATATGTTCCAGATTATTCTCAAAAAAGTCCATCAGCAGTTGATTTCTTTGACATTGAAGATGCAGCTGAAGATATAAAAGTAAGGAATCATGACTTGGTACATTCTTGGTGTTTATTGTATTGCTAATTTACATACAAATTGTTGTGGAGTTTATCTAAAACAGAAGATTGATTGTAAATTTACTCGTTCTTTCACTAATGGTCACAATACCTTTTTGGGCTATCTATGCTACTAGCTTGAGGTACCTAGTCACTGACTTAACACAGTTTAACCAAGAAAGAACCATTGCCACAATTAACACCATTAGTATCAAATTATGCAATTTGAAACATACCTGTACATATTCACTTTTTATGTGCTGGTTGAATTTGGTGTTTGGACCTAACTGATATTATAATTGTGTTTTGTGATGTGTTACTTTTAACATTTATTTATCTATACTATATTGCACATCAAAATAAAATGTAACAAAAAGGTGGGCTTAATGCTAACAGCATTTTCTACCAGCCTGGTTTGTGACAGCTGGTGGTTGGTGTACTACTTATAAACTAACACAAATGGTAGGTAGGAACTTACATCTACCTACATTTATAACTGAAGAACCTGCAGTATATGACTCCAGTGAACTATACCTATCATCAATTTACTGATGTTCTTTTAAGGTGACAGTTGTTTGTTGAAAAACGTAATGATAGCGATTTTGTGCAGTATTATCTAAACTTAAAGTGCGCTAAAACTATCGCGCGCCCTTTCTAATAGACTGAAATAAAGGGGACCGCAATCATTTTAGTACAGTTAAAATTCAGAGAATGATGCACAGAATCGCAATCATTGAGTGGCAAATAAATCTGCCAAGTCACATCCTCGGAAGGCCGAACACAAGTTGATTTAATAATGTACACTGCAGTTTTATGCATTTTGTAAGCAAGGGGGAAAATCATGTGCAATCAATTACACTATACAATCTATAAGCATTATTAAATGAACATTTCTGTTTATCATTACTTTGACTAGCCCACACCCCATTTCCGCATGTTTCACAATGGAAAAGTTTCATCATCATCTTCCTGCCCCTATCCTACATTATTGGCCTTTCCAACATACAGTACAATTCAGTACATCATCATCACCATCAGCCCGTAGAAGTCTACTGCTGGATTTATCCAGCAGTAGACCTTTAGGTCTCCCCCTAGAATGCCACAACAAACGGTCTTGAGCCACCTTCATATACACCTCGTTAAACTTTTTGACTGAATTAGTACCAATGCATAATTTTTTTCTTAAAAGTTTATAACACCTCTTACCTTACCTTCATAAGATTGAGAAAGATGATGTGTAATTCATCAAAAAAATATGATATGGTGTATGTGAGAACCTTAAGGTTTGTTTAACACAAAATAATAACTAGTCTTAAACTTATACACTCGTTTGTAATAATCATATTTATTTCATGTCACTAATCTTTTATCAAAAGGAGTTCTATACTAGCACCAATGTATTTTTGCATGATTTTTTTGTTGTGTGTTGATTTGGTTTTTGTTTTGGGATCTTAAGTTTGCATTTATTCAGTTTTCTCATTTTATTTAAGCTAGTTGTTAAATTACTGTAAGTCTTTGCTGTTAACAACTTTAGATTAATTCTCAGAGTCTAGTCAATAAAATCTGCTGTATATATGCTGAGAATTTATTAAATGTATTTTGTTTATAAATTGTACAGTGCTTCATCTGCTAAATTAATGTTAAATTCCTGTTTTTAAACTATAAATTGGAATAATTGCAAACTTTTACACTGTGTTGTCTACATGTTTTGTGTTAACAATAGGATGTAGATTTATCTAAAGGGGAAGCACATATCAAGTCTGAAACGGTGACGGACACTCAAGCTAAGAAAGAAGATCCAATAGGCGATTGTCCACAGACTGAAGAGGTTATCACTAACTGGAGCAGTGACAATGTGTATGAACAGACGGTGCAGAATGATGATGGGTACGAAGGGGATATGGAAGGAGATGGGGAACTTATGCCGCCACCTGCTACTATACCGTGAGTAATCCAATCATGACATATTGGTTATAACTTATACTTAAGTATATAAAACTCTTATAACTTTTTTCTTTTTTTTTAATCTCAAACCAAGTTTTGCTTCAAACAGTTTCAATATGATGTGAAACCTGGTGATTTATTTACCCATTGGTGTTCCAAATATATGAATAAAGTACTTTATATATCTATTTATATATTTAGATATATCTATTTATGTTTATGTAAATATTGTAAATCTTGAGATGTATAAAATAGCCAGAATTAACCTGTCTAAGTTGAATCTTATTTGATTACCAAAATATGACTAAATATCAGTCTTTCACATTGAAGTAAAATCGATTCTCTTCTAAAACTATTTACCTATCGAGTCTTTATTTGAGACTTTAACAAAGTAATTATGTTGCTTTGGACATCAATTACAATATTATACTGGATAGTCCAGTAGGTCCGCCATCCTCATTTATTAGATCCTGTCCATAGATGCGAGACACCACCCATTGTACATCTAGTATGATAAATGTCTCTTCTATCTTATCTAATACTTGTATTTCTTTGTAATAGTGTACAGTAAAGATATAATCTATCTATGTATCTATTTTATAGGCATCATAAATCTGAGAAGGGGGACAAAGAATTAAGAAGGCTGGACACGCCACTCGCGGCCATGCTCCCTTCCAAATACGCCAACGTTGATGTGACAGAGCTGTTTCCTGACTTTAGACCTGATAAAGTAAGTGGCCGTTCATGTTTTGGGTGTGAGTAAGAGAGACAGATATTGGTAATTGGTGATCAGCATCAGTGCCCAGTGAAAACTCTGAGAATAAACCAATATTCAGTCATCTGCCCGTATGGAGATTGTTGGTACCCTCATTGTGATTGTGGGGGTAGGTCTAAGGACTCACAAGCAGTGGAAGGATTGATTGGTGGTGATGAAGAGGAATGGGTAAATCAAAATTTTCGATAGATACACAACATTATGAAACTATGTAGTAATTGAAAACCTCCTTAAGCGCGGTGGGCGAGTAGCCGTCTGAGGCACGAGACGTGCGGATTCCCGCTGTGGAACAACTGTTTGCATGATCTGCAAATGTTTTATTCCGGCTCTGGGTGTTGTGATACCATGGTATATGTATACTTTGCGTATTTCCACTGTATCATGGCTTATGGAACATTATTTTGGGGCAATGCGGCTTCTGCAAACAGAGTATTTATTTTGCAAAAATGAGCAGTGAGATTATATATTAGGTTTAAATCAAATGGACTCATGTAGGGACTCATGTAGATAGCGATTCAAAGAACTAGATACAATGACGATGACTGGGGAATTCATTTTTCAGAATTTAGTATATGTCAGAGAAAATGTGAGTTAGATTAAGGCTAAGAGTGACATACACAATGTTAACACTAGGAATAAAGATCGCCTAGTCCCTATGACACAACTTACAAAAGTTTTAAAAAGCTACTACTGTACAGCAATTAAGTTCTATAATAAAATCCCTTTAGATATTAAGAACATGTCAGACTCAAATTTCAAATCTTGTGTAAGAAATCAATTAATAGATAAGACTTATTATAAAATTGATGAAGCTTTTGCGGATAATGAAATGTTAACATCTGAATTTAATATTAATGAATGAGCTTTATTTATGATTGTGCTTTTAATTTTTGCTTAGTTTATTTAGTTACCTGACATTTAATTTATATTTTATAGTAATAAATGCTTAGTTGCTATTTTTAAACTTATACAATATGACAATGCTTTTGCTGAATTTAATTTATCAAGGTGTGATTTAGATTTAGATTCTAGAAGGTTTATTCTTTTATACTTTATATTATTTGTTTTGATGACTTATCTAAGTACATGGTACTATGTCTATGGATACATAAATAAATACAATACAACACAATGGTACTGGAGTTGCTGATACCCACACGGCTTTCTGCCGGCCTCTATCCTTGTATTTAACTGTTGGGTGTTATTATTATTCTTTGCACTAATTTAAAACTTTTCAATTATAGGTTCTACTTTTCTCTCGTCTCTTTGGCCCTGGCAAATTATCCAGCCTACCCCAAATATGGCGCGGCGTGAAGAAGCGCCGACGGCGCAAGCGCAGTGGCAGCACCAGCAGCGATACACCACCTCTGTCATCCGAGAACCAGGAGGTGCAATACGCTAGCGATGATGAGGAGAAATTGTTGAGGCAAGTTCAGTGCAGTGGGATGTTACAGGGCTCATAATAATAATTAATTAAAATGAACTACTTGAAGTAATCCTATTAGTCTAATTGCGATACGACTTAGTTGTTGGCAATGACTTAGGCCCATATTAATGAATCGAACTTGACTCTGAGAACGATCTTGAGTGTGTTTCAGTTTGAAAATTCCCACTTTTCATTTAAAAAACTGACTTCCGCCATTGTGTTCGACTAAATATTTGAATGAAAAAAAAATTATGAAAGAACCATAGTAGTGAAATGATTATGATACTTTCTGAATGCAAAAACTTGGTTTGTAGCTGAAAATATCAAAATCGCCATATGTATGCCTACAATATTTGAGGAGTTCCCTCAATTCCTCACGGATTCCATCATCAAAACTGGATCCTGAAAAAATGGGACCAATCTGGAAGTATGAAAATAAAAAATAATTTTTCATATCGGTACATAAACGCCGGAGATATGAGGTAACAAACACACTCCTTTTTGTGAAGTCTGTTAAAAATTTAATTTTTAGTGTTCTCAAGATCGTTTTCAGAGTTGAGTTCGGTCTATTAATACGGGCCGTAGTCTTGGACCAGTCACGTGACTAAACTGTCACCGGTATGGATTACCAGGCGCAGTATATCATTGTACAATATAGTTACCTAATGTCTTTAATCTTCTTTACAGGCCCATGGAGGAAAATCAACACGCGTCATTAGACAACTCATCAATGAACGCGGGCGACAAGTCTCAACGTCCGGCGCCTGCGCACTGGCGCTTCGGACCGGCTCAAGTGTGGTACGATATGCTGAACGTGCCAGAATCTGGAGAGGGATTCGATTATGGATTCAAATTCAAGGTATGAAGTCAACATTTTTTCAACACGCTGCATCTGATAACTTATTCTAACACCTTTATACTGTGTATATACCCTGTGACAAATATCCAAGACCAGCATGTGCGCATTGTCCGTTCGGACCAACACTATTTGAAAGTGGCAGAGTCGGTCTTCGAATATGGGTTTAAATTCAAGGCATTATGACTCTATCTTGCATTGGATAACAACATATTGTTTAGTACTGAAATGAGTCTATAAGTACTGAAAATTCCTACAACCCCAAATATTATGTGCCTTGTATTTCAACTGGAATTTTTGTCTCGCTCTAAACAAATAGTTTTCTTTGTATTTGTAGGCTGATGTTTACTTGGAATTTCAGTTCTACTAGAGGGATTTTGATGCAGTTTCCACTATATTGTAGGATATTTATTGGGGAAAGTTTCAGTCCATAAAACATTCTTGCAAGTACTTAGCTTTTACGCGGGCAGATATAGAATGCTAGTTCATAATAAAACAGTAATTTGTTTTTTTAAGGCGCCTTCTCCCGAGCCCGAGAGTAAACCTTCAGAAATAGATGCAGTGAAGATTGAAGATGCAGAAAGTACAGAGAGCTTGGATAGCGGCTTCCCGGACGACTCATTCCTGATGGTGTCTCAGCTCCAGTGGGAAGATGACGTCATCTGGGATGGCAGCGAAATTAAACATAAGGTTCGTGTAGTCGTGATCCTTTCTTGATCAACTGGCGTTAGCTCAGTAAACAGCTGTTAAGTCAAGGTGAGACAGGCCTATTTCTCGAAGCCTTACAAGTTTCAAATTACATGTAAACGTGCGTAACTCGCATGCGCGGCTGCGCACTCGTAGCTTGTAACTTGAGCCGCTATAACAGTTTACATTTTGAGAATAATGCACAGAATCGCTACCATTGGCATAACATTAATGTGGTTGCACAAAAGCGTACCATTAAATTGGTTGCATGAAGGCGTACCATTATATTGGTTTACTAGATCCTTACCATTAAATTGGTTGCATAATGGCTTACCATTAAATTGGTTTACTAAATCCTTACCATTAAATTGGTTGTAAGATTGAACGGTTCATTCTAGGCCCGCTAACCAATGCAATGCGTGCTAACCATTCCTGACTTGGCTGCTAGCTATGTGTAAACTGAGCATTATCTGTAGGTACTAGCTCGCCTTAACAGTAAGAGCAACGCGGCCGGCTGGGTGCCCACCTCCGTGAGTCGCACTGCGCAACAATTTTCACATCCACGCCCACAGCCTACCACTCCGTTGCAAGCTGCAAAAAATGCCGTGTGAGTACAAAACTAAGTAGATTTTTCCTGGAACTTTTCGTCTAAATTACAATTACTTTTTTATGGTTCATTGTTTCAAAGATCTAGAACATTGGGTACCTTGATAAGTCTTATGATTATAATTTTTTTTGGGGTAATGCATATTTTATGTGGTTCGGTACAAAATGCCTTTATATACTTTGTAGAGTCCAGCCACCCAGAGTTTTATCACAAAGGCATAAATGATTTTTCCCCAGGTAGCAGAAATGTAAAGACAATGAGGGTAAATACTTCGATTAAATAAATATATTTTTCTTAAAAAGAAATGTGTTAGAACTTTCAATATAACCAAATAAACACTAATAAACTAAAACTAAGAAAACATAGAACCAATTATGGGAAAAGGAACATTATGTACGAGGGTGCACAATTATTCAACAACTTACCTAATGCCATAAAAAATTGTGAATCTCTATTTTTATTTAAAAAAAAGCTAAAAAAATATGTATATAAATAAATAAATAAATGCTGGACATTTCACACAACATTATCTATAGCCCCAAGCTAAGCAGAGCTTGTGTTATTGGGTACTAGATAACTGTTAGACTTAATACAATACATTACATACATACATATTTTTTATTATACATAGAAAAATACCCAGAACACCCTGAACAAATATCTGCAGAAAACGTACAAATATTTGTTCCGAGGCGGGATTAGAACCCGCATCCTCCTGCGTCGCAGGATATTTATATTTATATGATAAGATTTTTTAAGTAACCACCAGATCTCTGGAATATTATTAGTACTTAATTAACTAATAGTTAGTTATAATCTTAGTTCTTAAACTCAATATAAGTGAACCCTATTCTTTATGAGTAATCAAATTCTTTAACCTAAATATAAATCGGCTATTACATACTTTTATAATCCCTTATATCAGTGACACACACACAGGCCCAGTTTGAGTTTAGTTCTAAAATACGGGTTTAAGTCAAGTACTAATCGATTAAATTCCACAGGGCAGCCGCATCAGCCAACCAATCAACCAACTTGAACGACGGCGAAGACAACACATGGTACTCGATATTCCCCGTTGAAAACGAAGAGTTGGTGTACGGTACTTGGGAGGATGAAGTTATATGGGATGCGGAAAACATGCCGAAGATACCAAAGCCGAAGATTCTGACATTGGACCCGAATGATGAGAATATTATCTTGGGTATTCCTGATGATGTGGATCCGTCCAAGATTACCAGAGGTCAGTTGTGTTTCTGTTATACCTTTTGCTGCTTACAATTGTTTGCAGCAAATGTTTGCATGATCTACAAATATATATCTGTTCCGGCTCTGTGTGTTGTGATACCATGGTTCTCGTAGTTTCTAATACCCACGACACAGAATCCTATTGTGGGATCACGACTATGTATGTGGCTGTTGGGCGTTATGTTACGTGTATATAAATTTTGGTCCTAGGTCACCAGATTCCAAGTGATGAATCTCTTCACCGTGTTGAGCATGTTGCGCACAGAGGCTCGAGTCTACAATTTCAATAAGCAATTACCCGTAGTGTAGTGTATACACTACACGGATTTTTGTATAAAATTTGAGGTTCACAAAGCGAGGTCTTCCTCTGACCATTACAATGCCATCGGTCCATTGCGCAGGGGGGCGTCCTAAACTTGCATCATTAGGTTTGTGGTCGCCTTTTGGGAACCTTTTAAATTCTGAGTGCTGCTACGTCAGTTATCATGGTTCTACGGTTTTGCCAGCATAATGCGTTTTGTTAATTTTAAGCTCTTAAACTAAGGTTCCAAGTTGATTGACACCTCTCTCTTCTCGTCCACAGCCACAGGACCGCAGCCTAAAGTGAAGATTCCTCATCCTCACGTGAAGAAATCTAAGATTCTTCTCGGTAAGGCTGGTGTGATCAACGTGTTGCAAGAGGACGCACCTCCGCCGCCTCCCAAGTCACCCGACAGAGATCCGTTCAACATTTCTAATGATGTGTAAGTAAGAGGCTGTTGCAGAATTCATAAAAAGTTGTTTTCCATTTTCATGATTGGTAATGGTCAAAATTACTGCTTACGCTGAGGCGACTTTAGTGCAGCGACTATTCGTACCAATTAGTGCCACCAGAGCCACGAGGGTTAGCATAAATAACTCGGGAGTTTATTTACTGCTTGCTTATTTTGTATTGTCATAACCTAATGTTCAACTAGTGTTAAATTTTTTACTCCGTATCTGGCAAGTGGCACTCAGTGATAAAGTCACTAAGCGTTAGCCACTCCGCATTACACGAAGGTTACCTGGAAGAAAATGGTAATCAAAATCAAGTTCGCATGTGTTTTTGTTTCATGTACAATAAATGAAGCATTTTCTATATTATTTTTTATACAGCGTGTGATTAACATCCCTTACTCATTCTCATTACTCACAACTTGCGAAGCTGCTGGTTATGGCCTCAGGGTTACGGCTTTGCTTTTATAGGCGTATAGAACGGAATTACTTTGACGTTTTCGACAGAAGGGCGTTTCATCAAGTTCCATAATAAAACAGGAAGTAACATTTACTATTTAATTGTTCTATTTTCAGTTTCTATCAACCGAAATCACAGAATCCACGTCTCAAAGTGGCCGGCGGTCAACTCATTCAACACAGTACTCCAGTGGTCGAACTACGAGCACCGTTCATACAGACCCATATGGGGCCGGCGAGGCTACGTGCGTTCCATCGTCCCGCTATGAGAAAACTGTCCTACGGACCATTGGCCGCGCCTGGCCTTCATGTCGTGCAACCACTTATTAAACATATCAGGAAGAAGTTTAAGGTGCACTTAACATTCAACTATTTCGTCGTAATGAAGAAACTGTCCTATGGTCCAACGGCCCGCTTGCTATAAATAAACTGTCGCACGGTCCATCGGTCCGCTATGAAGAAACTATCGTACGTTCCATCGGCTCGCTATGAAGAAACTGTCGTAGGGTCCATCGGTCGAGGAGATACGTCTCGCATTGCGGTGTATTGTGTATTTCCCCCCAGCTAAAACGTCTTCAGCCAGATAACTCCTTAAAATAACAGATATTCCCAATCCAAGGCTGATTGATGGTTTATGGCAGACCTGTTCCAGTGTCCCCGAGGGTTTGTGGATGAAGTAAAACTGGGTTTGATCAGATTTAGTCCCGTTTATGCCCTGGCTTTGTTTAATGTTACACTGCACAGCCACACTGGACTTGTTGAGCAATTTTCATTGGTATAAGATTTGTCCTGGCTGCTGGCTTATTTAGGAGTGTGTTATTACTGGAAGAAATCGTTAGCCGAGTTGTTCGTGGAAAGCAATGGCGGCGATGAGCTCATCACTTGTCACGTCTACTGCGACTGTGCAACCCACGATGAGGAAGCCCTTTGAGGCCCTGCCTACCCCTTCAGGGAAAAAGGCGTGTGTTTATGTATGTATGTATGTATGCACAGCCACAAATGAAGGCTATAGGGACTGATTTTGTAAACAAATGTTATAGCAACGCGAAGCCGAGCGGCTAGCTTCTGGCGGTGGAGACGTGTTCTTTATGAGAACGCCTGAAGACCTCAGTGGAAGGGACGGTGAAATTGTACTAGTGGAGTTCTGTGAGGAACACCCTCCGCTCATCAGCCAAGTGGGCATGTGTACCAAGGTCAAGAACTACTACAAGCGGACTGCTACTAAAGTTAGTACTAATGTTCTTAATGCGAAGGTTTGTTGATTTGCTTGTTACTATTAAGCCATAACGACTGAACCGATTTCCATGTAATGTGGTATACATAGATTACTACTAGGATTATGAGACAGGATAATGTGTATTTGAGTACCACACGAGCGTACCCGCTGGCGGACACTAGTAATTTTATAAATGCGAAAGGTTTGGATATTTTGTTTGTTACTCAATCACGCCGCACCGGTTACTGATTCTATGAAATGTGGTATACAGATAGATTATTATGTGGATTGAGAATAGGGATACTAGGATAGATAATATAATATCCCGGAACCACGCGAGCGAATCCGCGGGCTTACACTAGTGAAATATACTCTGAAATGCTCAAAGATTTGCTGCACAGTAGGATCAGACTACATACACACGCCTGCATTAGCATCGTGCCTCATACTGAGCTTACATAGTAAGGATATTGAACTTATAATAATAATAATAATAATGTTTTATTTCAGGCTACATGGGAAATGTATAATAAAATTATACCTAAACAATAAGCCCATAGAATATATACCTTATAGACTAACATATATATTTTACACTTAAAACTAACACTTTACATCTTTTGGGGGATTTTGTTTCGATACCGCTTCCCTATAGCGTCGGTAAACAATACCAGCTGGCCAGAAATCAGGTTTGAGGAGCTCATCCTTGTACCTGGCCGTAACCTAGAGAGCGTAGGACTTGAAATCAGTGGCCCTATTGGTCTCCAGCCTCTGGAGGGACAATCGAATCGTCCCCTCAATCCGGCCCCGGCACCTCTCCTTCACAAATCGCAGGACATCATCTCCTGTCTTCTCGCTTATTCGGGAGATGTAGATTTTGATAGTCGGCTCAACTGCATGCAGTGTCGTCGACTCTGTCGGTATATTTCCCGTGCCGCGTTGATTACGGCAAGATCTTGTTCGACGTTTCTTCTCCACGAGGGTGAAGCCGTCATCTTTGACATTTTGCTTTTTCAGAATGGGTTTTGATACCACATTCCTACGAAGGGCCTCTGCAAGAGGCATCGAGTGCTGCAGCTGAGGCTGGCAGGACACTTGTGCGTAACTTTTCTTCTGCTGGCGAGGACGTGAAGCAGGAGAAGGCAGAAACGTTACAGGCAGCGGTGTTGACATATTTGGGGCCGAGGTCATCGGGGCTGGATGGTCATTTACCTGTGAATCGGTGTCATGAGTCGCGTTTGTATCAATGCTGACCGGTGAGGTATGGCATCGGGTGACGCCACGCCGCGCATTCACATTTTGCGCTGACTGCGGCGATATCGTCGGTGCACTGTTTTTGTTATTACGCAATTCTCGGACTTCATTTTTCAACTCGGCGACAATTTACTCCGAATTTTCCAACTTGGTCCGAAGATTGGTCACATCGGTCCGCAGCAGTATTAGGTCCTTCAAAAACTTGGTGACGTCCACAGAGTCGAAAGTCACAGGAGGAAGTTTATGAAGGTCGCGCGCTTCGAACGTGGGGACGTCATCAGGGTCGGTTTCCAAGAACACCTTGAAGATGTCCTGCAGGTCCCTTTTGCCACGTCCGACTCTCTGCCTGGTAATCAGACGGATGGTGGTCACGGCTGTATCGGCTAGCACCTTTTTCGCCTCCTGAATTTGTTCTTCGGTGAAGCTGGTCAGCAGAATTTGTTCCAAGGAAACCTGGTCCATAACATCCAGTTTCTGCTGAACAAAGGCCAAGAATTCTTGTACCACGATGGTGTCAGAGCGCTCGGGTTGGTGCGCCATTGCGAAATATTTTCGCAATTTTGCAAAAATGATGTAGGTCGGTATTTGAGCAATCGCTGCATTACGAAGCGACTGCTCTGAACGGTGGATTAGACGCGACTCCAAATTATGTCGTCTCGATATTGAAATTTATCATTTTTCAGGACAACGGACCCAAACCGCTGAAATACGGTGAAGTGGCCTACGCACACACATCACCATTCTTGGGAATCCTTCCCCCGGGCGCGACGCAGGCAGTGGTCGAAAATAACATGTACCGTGCGCCTATTTACGAGCACATCCTACCAATTACCGATTTTCTTATCATCAGAACCAGGTGAGCAATTTAGGACCATTCACACACATCCGTGCTTCGCCCGGAGCAAACAGCCCCGGCCCCGGTCCGGCTACGGCACGGATGTGTGTGAACGAGTTAATATAAAATGTACCGACCGATACTGAGTACCGGCCAGGAGAGAAATCAAAAGTTGCATGGGAGAAATCGCTTTCAGCGATAAGGCTACCCACTGTACTGTGCTATTTCTGCCACCAAGCAGTAGTGCTCGCATTGCTGTGTTTCGGTTTGAAGGGTACGGGTGCCGGTGAAATTACAGGCATATGAGACTTTTCCATCTTTATGTCTCAGGGTTAGCAGCGCGCGTGTGATGCCTCTGGTGTTGCAGGCGTCCATAGGCTACGGTAACTGCTTTCCATCAGGCGGGCCGTATGCTTGTTTGCTTGTAAAGAAGTATACAAATTTATAGATTGTCTGTTTTTTTGTTACATTGTCCTAGTTTACAATAAAGTATTCATCTATCATCTATCTAACTTCAGAGCGGCTTAGTTGTATCAGCAAGCATTTGCCAACATTGCTAGGAAATGTTGGAGTTATTCCAACTGTTGGGTGGTTTAGTCTAAGGCTATCTGTGTCAATGAATATATTTTGGTGATAGGATATCGAGCATGGCTTAACTTATTGACATCGAGCTGAGCCATATGGCTCAGTGACGTAATTTTTTGTGCCATATGACTCACCTCGATGGCAAATAGGTACACAATAGTTACAATAGGTACGCCGACTTCAATAGGTTAATCCCCGGAGCGAACGTCGAACCCTGCAGTGACGCTTCAACTTTTGTTTCATTTTTACAGACAAGCATTCTACATTCGTGAAGTTGACGCCATATTTGTGGCTGGCCAAGAATGCCCGCTCTACGAAGTACCTGGGCCTAATTCTAAGCGAGCCAACAATTTCGTCAGAGATTTCCTGCAGGTACAGACAGACGTAACAGTGAGCTGAGATGAGATTATACTGTGACTTCAATGTTTTATGATTACAACAATTGGGCTTCAGTTTAGTAGTTCGAGAGATTATCAACTGCAAACACAAATTTTACCCGTTTTTAATACACTCGAGAGCAATGAATCCGGGTCACTAAAGAATGTTAAAAATCTCGGAAACTAAAAATGATAGATTAATGCAATAAATTGTATTTAATAGACAATGTAATACTCCTTAAATGAAGGTAAAAAAAATATGAGTCACCATACATTTTATTAACACAAAATTACATAAAGAAAAAAACTGCTGATCTCTCCTTAAAACAAAAATAGGAAACATGAAATTTTTGAACTTTATTACGATTTTCTTGAATTTTAATACTTCGTATTGCCTCCTCGTGCTTCCATTACTGCGTTTACGCAGAAAAAAAACAACAAAAAAACAGAAATCAAACAATGATAAATGACAGATTACAAACAAAAGCAAAACCAAATGCTGTAATTTCGTAGTTCCATCTTCGAAAGTGGCCCTTTTTCAAATTTGATTTTTTTATGATATAACTTTACAATAACTAAGAAGTTTTAATACCTTCATTTAAGGAGTATTACATTGTCTATTAAATACAATTTATTGCATTAACCTAGCATTTTTAGTTTCCGAGATTTTTAGGATTCTTTAAGTGACCCGGATTCATTGCTCTCGAGTGTATTAGGGTAGATATATTTACGTTCTTTTGTTTTTTATAGGTTTACATCTATAGATTATTTTGGAGGTCTCGTGATAAACCGCGGCGCATTAAAATGGATGACATAAAGAGGGCGTTCCCGTCTCATTCTGAGAGCTCAATTCGAAAAAGATTGAAACTGTGTGCGGATTTCAAACGGACTGGATTAGATTCAAATTGGTAAGTGTATTATACTATACTCATAGTGTACGGGATATGTTGCAAGTTCGCTGCTTGTAGCAATATTACCTATAAACCCTTCTGTCTGGTAAAACTAGCAGCCAGGTATCAGATCTTACTATCTTTATCTATCTACAAATTGGGCGTAGGTTTGTTTTCAGAGTTTACCTTATAACGAAATTAACTCGGACAAATAAAACAGACAATCTTCTTCTCCATCAACCGGTACACATCCACGGTTGGATGAGGCCTCCTCCATAGCACGCATGGCATGAAACCTATAGCGTGTACACCCCCAAGATTTGCCATAATCACCTCGCTTAGCAAGGGATTGGTGATAACAGTATTGGTGTTAAGTATATTCAGGTGAATGCTGCTGCCCGTCCCTTAGCGTAATCACTTAGTCGCCTGTTACGACATCCATGGGAGTTGAAGGAGTCCTATTCTTAGGCAGTGACCACTATGGTCAAAAAAACATACAATAAATGCGTATAAAAGCAAGGTATATATTAAGTTTGCGCATGATGTAACAAGTTTAAGTAACTAAGCCTAGGAAAGTAAATTTTACCACACAATCGTCCCACAAAGTCCACTTCTCAATATAACTACTTACCTTAATTACCTATTCCCACATTGACTACTCCCCCACAAAGCCCACTTCCCATCTACTACAAGCATTTCGTTGTAGGCAATTATACATTTTATTTGTTTTAAATTGATATTTTATTGCATGCTAGATTAACTAACGGCTCAAAGACTCGTATAGGCCAGCACTGCACGTTGAATTAACAGAGAAATTGAAATCCAAAACTCTTTTATAAGTAGGTAAGGTAGAAGTATTTTGTGTCGTGGCTTTTATACGTAAATTGCTCTCACTTGATAAACTAATAAATATTTCACAATATTTTTTTTCAATTGCATTTTAGTCGAACACGGACTGATACGAACATTTATACAGGGTGAGTCAATTGCATGGGCGCTGGAAGGATAATACCTTTATTATTAAAAATTTCAAAGAAACTAGAGGCTCTGTCTGAGAAGTAAATAAAACATACATTTTTAACAACATTCTTGAAAACATACTTTTATATAAAATAATTAAAATTTACTTTAAAAACGAAAATTATGATTTCTTTTAGAAATTCTATAACATTTGAGGTACTTCCCCCTCCAGCCTCGGTACTTTCCCATGCAAATGACTCCTGTATAAGCAAAATATCCTAATTTGGTGTCTTACAGGTGGGTAATAAAGCCCGATTTCCGTCTACCCTCCGAAGAGGAGATCCGTGCAATGGTCTCGCCCGAGCAATGCTGTGCTTACTTCAGCATGGCGGCCGCTGAGCAGAGGCTCAAAGACGCGGGTTACGGGGAAAAGTTCATATTCACTCCTCAGGAGGACGATGATGAGGAGTTGCAGTTGAAGATGGACGACGAGGTATGTTTGTCTATCTGGGAGTGAGATAGCAACAGTTGCTGGTAGACACTTAAACTATAATCTGTTCACGGAGAAATACTACTATAGGGCGCACTCTCTTGCACAATTGCATGGAAGTGAAAAGGACTCACTACCACCGTGAGTGATCCTGATTGGTCAGTTTGCGGAACCATTCTGTAAAAATGTTAGGCTGCGTTCATATTTTACAAGCTCCTACTTTCTTCAACATTATTTCTCTGTCCGACCGATCTTAAAGCGTGGTCAACGAACATTTTTTACGTTCTATTTAAGTTTTCTAAAACTACCTACAGGTTATGAATACTTATAAATAAATAAATAAATGCTGGTCTTTTTTTTTGTCGTCACTTATGTATTTGATTTGTGTCTAATTAACAAGCCAGGTACACGTAAAATCAAACGCTAAGAACACGTCCACACCGCACAAGAGACAGATAAGACCGACATTTGGTCTCGGCGTGCACGCGTTTGCTGTCTGCGACCAATAACGTGCAAAGTATAAGTGCGCTGCTAAGGAACTCCCTGTAAGGCTGTGAGAAGGGGGCTACTCATATCCATTCCGGTCGCCATAGCAACTGAGTGATTATTTGTTTTGTGCAATTTATATCTACTCCATTCTTATTTCTTCTGTTCACGTAGACTCGACCTGTACTTCCACCTCCCCATTGTGAGAACTCGGAGCCAGTCCTTCAAATATTGCTCAGTTCACCTATTGTTCGTCCATATTCATCTATCCTGCAAGGTTTGGTATCCGTTGCTTTTTGAGCCTAATGTCTGATCTTCTTTCAGGTAAAAGTAGCCCCATGGAACACAACGCGCGCCTACATTCAAGCCATGCGCGGCAAATGTCTGCTCCAATTGACAGGCCCAGCCGACCCGACAGGGTGTGGTGAAGGGTTCTCCTACGTTCGCATCCCAAACAAGCCTACACAACAGCCCAACGAGGAACAACAGCCGAAGAGAACCGTGACGGGAACGGATGCGGATTTGAGAAGACTCAGCTTGAATAATGCGAAGGCTTTGTTGAGAAAGTTCGGCGTGCCCGAGGAAGAGGTAATTCGAATTTTATAACTAGTGTAGTAAGTCTTATTATTTAGTGACTAGCCAACACGATATCCTAAGAAGTCATTCAAAAAAATAACCAATGTGTAACCGAACGAGCGTAGATTTGAAGACTTTGCTTCGCAAAGGGTTCGCTAAGAAAATGCCGTGTGCCGGAAGAAAAGGGTACGTTTTGTCCCCTAGTACAGTAATGCCCATTTATACCACCAATTCCTATTTACGGGATACTTAACGCGTATTAAATTGTCAGGTTTTTAAGAAAAACTGTTATATTTTACATTTGTTAAGCGCCTCATAAGCGGTAATAAGTTTTTAATTTAAACCTCATTTCAATTCATCAATAAAAAAAAACATACCGGTCGAATTGAGAACCTCCTCCTTTTTTTTAAGTCGGTTAATAAGATCCAAGCCCCCAAGCATATTACTGAAAACTTAACTTAAACGACACTACATTTGTTTATAGATCAAGAAGCTATCCCGATGGGAGGTCATTGATGTCGTCCGTACGTTGTCTACGGAGAAAGCGAAAGCAGGCGAAGAAGGAATGACGAAGTTTTCAAGAGGAAACAGATTTTCAATCGCTGAACATCAAGAAAGGTAGTTGAGACTAATTCGATGACGTCATAGCTTTGCACGGATTAACACATGCCCACGAAAAAGCTGGTTTTTAAGAAAACCAGCTTTTTCGCTTGTTTTTTTTTTATTGGCAGTTAATATGAAACTAACACTTATTTGAGTGTCATTGAATCTTCAGTACACAGATTCTTGAACTACCTCCATTCATCGACTTACTTCCAGCTAACTTAAAAATGTCGTCGGTCCATCGAGAGAGGGGTTGGGTTCTACCTACACTGCGTATTCCGGTGTGTGGTCTGGGGTTGCCGGTTCTGCAGGCTATATGGCCTGCCCATTGCCACTTCAACTTGCTATTTCTTAGAGCTGTCGGTGATCTTAGTACGGTACGGATCTGTTCGTTTTGGATTTCATCACGTAGTGTTACTCTGAGCGTAGCTCTCTCCATAGCCCACTGCGTGACTATGAGCTCATGTATGAAGCTAATTTATAAAAATAACAAATATTGACGACCTCCGTGGCGCAGTGGCCTGAGATGTAAGAGATCTGCAAATATTTATCCCGAGTCTGGTTATTATGGTACCATGGTAATCATAGTTCCTGGTACCCAACACAGGTTATCCTAGTGTGGGATCAGGGCAAGTATGTGACTGTTCGGTGTTATGTATGGTATGTATTTGAGTGTTTAATTTTGTAAACAATGTTTCAGATATAAAGAAGAATGCCAGCGTATATTCGAGCTGCAAAACCGCGTATTACAAAGCACAGAAGTTCTCAGTACAGACGAAGCGGAGAGTTCCGTCAGTGAGGAGTCCGATTTGGAGGAGATGGGCAAGAACATTGAGAATATGCTAGCTAACAAGAAAACTACTGAACAAGTAAGTTCTATATGGTACCACAACACCGACAATTGTGTGCATGACCTGCAAAGGGAACCGAACTCACTGCTCTCGCGTCTTAGCCGGCTACTCGCCTGCACGTCACACAGGTCGTCGAATCTCTTACAGTTTAAAATTTCCTTCCTTTGACCCAACTCAATAATGATCTCTCAAATCAAAAGAATTTTATTCATTGAAATCACAAGAATCATTTTGAATCGTCTTATAAACCAAAATTCTCCTGTTCCAACGCGACTAATTCTAGAAGAATCAGGCAACAAACACGGCTTGGCTTACATAGATGATCTGTCTCTGTATAATGATGTATTCAAGGCATTTTGTATATAGGTCGCGCAACGAGTTATGAGCGCTCTGCAAAAGTGGTGGGGTTGATTGAGCATGTGTACATGTGTGCGCGTCTGTATCTAGGGAGCGCGAGACGCGAGTGCGGGCCGCGCGGTACGGAAGGCGACTGATCAACGGTATTGGTTGATCAGTCTCCTTCCGTACCGCGCGGCGCTGGCCGCCCCTCCCGTCGCGCCTCTCTCCCTCCAAAAACAACACAAATTAAAATTGTTATTATTTAATATTTTGGGTCGCTAAACAGACTCAAAAAATTACTACTGCGCATTGAAGGTCAGTGCTCATAACTCGTTGCGCGACCTATAGCTGCCTGACAATTTTTTTTGCGTCTTCGATAATATTCATCTAATCAGTTTTAAAACTCAATTACTATTGTTAATTTGTTTATGTTGTTAGCTGTCGCTAGAAAGAGAGGAGGCAGAGAGGGCTGAGCTTCGGAAGATGATTCTGGGAGGTTCCGAAAAGAAACCACAAATCAACCAGAATGACCCATTAATCAACAGTCAAGGTAAACATCCTGTACTGATTAACTTAAACCTGGCTTACCCCCAACTTTGAGCGACCGTCATAGATCATCATCATCATCGTCATCATCATCTTCATCATCATAATCATTATCATTATCATCATCATCATCATCTAATCTATCTGTCATAATGTTGAGCGTAGACAGAACACAAGGCGGTTGTTGTAATAAATAGTGATCTCTCGATTTTTGACCAAAACATCGATATCGATGAAATTAATTTCTCTTAATGGTAATAAAATTAGGAGAGTAGGATTTTGAAGTGACTCATTTAAACTAATACTTGGTATGGTCTTTACGCCCGTAGTGAGGAAGGAAACAGTCACATACATAGTCCTTGATCCCAAACTAGGATTCCCTGTGTATCAGGAATTACGAGTACCATGGTACCACAACACCCAGACCTGGAACAAATATTTGCAGATCATTTGATTTGTTCCGCAGCGGGAATTGAACCCGCTATCTCATGCGTCCCAACCGGCTTTTCGTAAATTATTCATTTTTTAATATTTATAATATTAGTAGGATTAAAAATGTAATTAAATTAACGCAGTGTGACCAAGAGGAAACCAGTGAATTGACGAACATCATTAATTTCAGGACGAGTACTAAGAATAGTGCGTACATTCCGTAACCCGTCCGGTCAGCGTTACACGCGCGTGGAGCTGGTCCGGAAAGCAGCGGTCATCGAAGCGTACGCTAAAATACGTACAACGAAGGATGACGCATTTATACGACAGTTCGCGACTATGGACGAAACGCAGAAGGAGGAAATGAAGCGAGAGAAGAGAAGAATTCAGGTAATCTTCATTGTAGGGGATTCTTTTGTGCGTATACACGCAATGGTACACGTCAAAATTACATCGTTTGCAGTTTAAACGCAACATGGAAGCCTCGGCTTCATCATCGACATGATCATCATCCGGTTAACTTCCACTGCTGGAGATAGGCCTCATAGAATGCCATAATGAACGGTCATGAAGCGCCTCCATCCACCGATTTCCTAGAGGACACTGCGTCGGTCGTTCGGTTAATCTTCAGATTGAATCTTCGTAATTTCTTGATTACTAAGAAAACCTTATTTTACCGTGAATAATAAAAATATTTTTCTTTAAGATTTTGTTGGAACCTTATGAAATTATGAGAGAAAGGAATATCGCGTGGTAAACAACCACTCCTGAAATTCGTAGACAGTTTGAAAATCTAACAGTACATAACTTCCCATACAGCGACGTTACATATATTTTTTTAACAGGAACAACTGAGGCGTATCAAGAGAAACCAGGAGAGAGAAAGACTAGCCGGCAATCCTATCTCGTCCATACCATCGATGTTCCCGAGTGAAAGCAGTGAGTACCACCATCTTTCTATTCAAGAATAGTTTATGCAAAGTTTTGTAGATGCCATCCAGCATTACTGGTTGGTTAGTAACAACAATTAGTAGTAGTAACTGTCTTCTTATGCCAAAGTTCCTCGTATGGAAGTGTCATCTTGAAGAGCTCTTTACAAGGGACACTGATTTGATTACCCTTACCCGTCGAGCGGGTGCGGGTAAGGGCCTCAAGCTTACACTATTTACCAATTGCTATTCTTTATCGTCGAGTTTATTAGTAGGTATAGGTCGCGTAACGAGTTATGAGCGCTCGGCGAAAGTGGTGGGGTTGATTGCGCATGTGTTCATCTGTGCGCGTCTGTATATAGGGAGCGCGAGACGCGAGTGCGGGGTGCGCGGTACGGAATCGACCAATACGTGCCAGCGCTGGCCGCCTCTCCCGTCGCGCCTCTCTCCCCCCGCTAAACAGACCCACAAAATTACTACTGCGCATTTAAGGTCAGCGCTCATAACTCGTAGCGCGACCTGTACTACTTTTACAAATAGAATTAGCTTGTCCTGATGCTTGAAATTGTTGTGTGAAATTATGATAGTGTCGTCTGCTTGCTAGTCAGCATCATCATTATCCATTGATCCATTGATCACCTTTCCCATTGGTCACTAGACCTGGTCCTAATGCAGGGGGTGATTAGGAAGAAAACGGTGGTATGAAGTAGCAGAGTCGTAGTAGAACATCTAATCTGGACAAGGTCGTGTTGTTGAAAATTGAGATTTTGTTCTCTCAAGTCTGAAATTGTTGAGTCAATTGTGATTTTACTTCAGGTATGAACTCCATGTCATCATCGACGATGATGGATCTGGCGCCGTCCCCAGGCCTAATCCCATTAGGCCAGATCAAGCAAGAGCCAGACCTTCAGACACCTTCACGAAGACGCAAACAACTGAAGCCAGACTTGAAGTTGAAGGTAAAGAAAAATAAAGTAGGTACTCTTTTGAGTACTGACTCTAGCCATAAGTTATATTGACGTATAGATACGAAACTTCTTTAAAGAACTTGTAGCGATAAAATGAGTAACCCGATCTTCATAATGACGCTTTTCTCCGTAATGTGTAAGACAGTCCAACTTTTAAAGAGAAGTGATTGTGGGTGTTCCGTATCTATACGTTGGTATCTGATATTACTATCCAATTTGTTCTCGGATCAAGCCATAGTGGTAAAGGAAATCATAGTAAAGAAACCGTTATGACCTAGACTTAATCACTATAGGCACTCTGTGAACGGACTGGTCTGGTATTTGTCTGATTCCCAGCCATGGGACTATTATAAGCTGATGGGATTGCGTTCATAAATCTCGTTATGTGTATTGTATCTTCTAAGACCGTATAGACAACCTACTTGGAGTAAATCAGAGGTAAGTTAAAAAGATTGTATTTGGCGCATGGCTTGCTTTTCGCTTAGCATTCTATACGTGTAAAAAGTTGTAATATCCTCGCATATTACTCACGACATGAAGCATGGAATATACTGAGCCCTATAATTGGGTTAAGCAGTTAAGAAACGTTTGCCAGAAGGCGCCTAAATAGCATTCTGTCAAAGTTTGTTTTAATTTTAAGCTTATGAGAAGTTTTCTTTTTAAACTGTGACTCCTGACTATGTTTTATAGGGTTTAAAGCTCTTCTTATCTTTCTATCGGAATGGAATTGTATGCCAAAAATATGCATGTATTTCTGTCTGTATCCATTAGCAAAAATGGCATAGTTCTTTATTGTAAATAAATTACATGGTGCCATCTAGTCAGTATCGGGAATTAAACCCGGCCAACCACAGATTAAAATGAAAACCACTCATTCATGGTTTACAGAGTAAAATCTCTTTAAAATGACCTCGTTGTTAACTCGAAAGAGGTGGTAGTTGCATCCAATCATTCAAATCAAGCTACGCTAGCGCCAACTGACAGTTTGCCTGCTCCATTTTTATTACATAATATGACATTTCTCATCAATAGCCATATGCTCTTATTTGACCATAGTGCGGCGCGTGCGGTCAAGTAGGCCATATGCGCACGAACAAGGCGTGCCCCCTTTACACCGGGTCGATGGGTGGCGGCAACTCGTCGCCCGTCGAGACGGACCCGGAGCCGCCGCAGACCGACCCGGACGAGGATGACCTCGGGTACGTCGACGGCGTCAAACTCATGCTGAACACCACGAAGATCAAGGTGAGGATTCTTTTGAGTAACGGGCCTGAGAGACCCCTCTGTTTCTTAGATGTTCTAAAACCCGAGTTTAGGGTATGGGCAGCGGCATCCACCTGAATACAAGAATACTGCTATCACCAATTCAAATCCATGCGTGATGATTTTGGCAAATGCCCCATTGTGTTATATGGGGAGGTGTCGCCAGCCCGGTTGATTATGAACACTGAGCTGGCTTCGCAATCAAGGTTCTTGAGTGGCGACCACGAATCGGACGATGCAGTTTAAGAAGGCCCCCTTCTCGATGGACTGGGGTCTTTCCTACTAGACCAGTGCTCTCTGTTCCGGGCATACACATGCGTGTAGCTGGCAATGCCAGTTTTTAAATACTCTTTGTGAAATGCCAGTTGAAAACCATAGTCTTCGTTCCTGCTTAAGGGGGAAAATATCAAACGGCTTGCGATCACCTAGCATGCTAAGTACTAGCATACGCGCGGTCTCACTGACCGGTATATGTCATGCTTTTGTACGAGCTACTGGCATGTGTAACGAAACTGGCCGTGATGTTTTCGGTCTAAGAATATACCCCTCCGTCTCCGCTTGTAGATTTCGTAAAAGCCGAGTAAGGAATTACACCAGGGGATGACTAGCAGCATCCACCTGAAAAAAAGACTAATCACAAAATCCACCTGCCAGGCGTGGTGATTTCAGCTAATCCTCCATTGTATTCGAGGGTAGGCCTCGTTCAATAGTGGACTTCGACCAGCTAATGATAAAAGTAACTAGACTGGGTGCTCTGGGGATTCAAGGTTATCGAGTGGCGACCTCAACCTGGAAGACACAGTGTAGGACGGCCTTATGGACCGACGTCACTGCAAAGGTCACAATAGGAGTGGATCGTGCCAATTTAAGTTTTTTTTCTTGGCAAACTATATATCCCCCATAGTTTGAAGTCCACGACAAACAACCTTGCATAATGTCCGGCGATAGGCGTCTAACGACTGACGATAAATAAGAAGCGATGAAATCGGACCGTCGGAAGAATCGATAGACCAATGAAATTGAGTCGACTGCGAGAAGAAGAAGAAGAAGAGAGAGAAGTCGACTCGTTTGTCCGTGGAATTCTATGGGGGAGGCCTGTATCCAGCAGGCTTCATACCCCACAGGTGATGCTAAACCAATCTATAATTTCTTACAGCAATCAGCCGAAGACATTCGCCGTCGTGGCAGCGGTCGACGCGGCAGCGATTTCAAAGACAAAGGACGTAAGAACCGACGTGGAACCGCCGAGCCCTGCGACTACTTAGTCAAGCGTCCAGCTGACAGGCGTCGCACTGATCCACTGGTGACTCTATCGTCGATGTTGGAGGCTGTGTTGAACGATATGAGACATCTGCCCGATGTGCAACCTTTCTTGTTCCCTGTCAATTCTAAGGTAAGTTTAAATTAGAATGATGAGTAGTGCCTTGCGACTACTTAGTCAAGCGTCCAGCTGACAGGCGTCGTACTGATCTACTGGTGACTCTATCGTCGATGTTGGAGGCTGTGTTGAACGATATGAGACATCTGCCCGATGTGCAACCTTTCTTGTTCCCTGTCAATTCTAAGGTAAGCTTAAATTAGAATGATGAGTAGTGCCTTACGACTACTTAGTCAAGCGTCCAGCTGACGGGTATCGTACTGATCCACTGGTGACTCTGTCGTCGATGTTGGAGGCTGTGTTGAACGATATGAGACATCTGCCCGATGCAACCTTTCTTGTTCCCTGTCAATTCTAAGGTAAGTTTAAATTAAGATGATTAGTAGTGCCTTGCGACTAATTAGTCAAGCGTCCAGCCGACTGGTATCGTACAGGGGGCTTAGTACGAAACTTCATCTAGTTTCGAAAACTATCAAAACCCGTACTAAGCCCCCTGATCCACTGGTGACTTTATCGTCAATGTCGGAGGCTGTGTTGAACGATATGAGACATCTTGGACATAAATCTCAAGCCATAATGCTGTAAGTATAGCGCCACACCTGCGGAACGTACCGCGCCGATCGTTCGGTTCAATACGCTCTCAGTGTTTTTCAAGTTCCCAATGACACATCAGCCGAAATTACGTCAAACGAAAAACTTCAGCCGCTAAACTTTCGGCGCGGTACGTTACGCAGATCTGGCGCGACACTAAGACACTCAAAATTGTGAAATTATTAGAAAGCCCTAACTAGTTGCATAGTGTCAAAGACGTTGAATGACAGAAATATCAAAAAGAAGAGAACTTTGAACTCCAGAGGCTTGATTACGTAATTCTGTTGCTATTGATTTCAATCGATTTCAAAGGTGTTTCTATCCGTAATGACGCTTTTGCGATTACCCAATTTACGCACTTTGCTTACAAAGGTGAATTGCAACAAGACTGCATAAATTAGGTTATCGCATAAACGTAATTTCAAATAGAAACAACATTGTAATTGATTGAAATCAATTGCAACACGTGTGTAATCGCCACTCTGATACGCATATCGTAAGAAACGCAAAAGAAAAACAAAGCTTGTGTCTAAAATATTGAATTTAACAGTTGGTCGCCGACTATTACCGCATCGTCGCGAGGCCTATGGATCTGCAGTCCATCCGCGAGCACCTCCGACAGAAACACTATCAGAGCCGTGAAGACTTCCTCGCTGACGTCAATCAGATCGTAGAAAACTCTACACTGTACAATGGTAAGTCGCGCTGAATCCATTCACTACTTCAAGGCAATTCTCAAGGCTGGCTGGAAGAAAGCTAACCTCAAAAAAAAGGTTAAGCTCGCCTTTGTATTTGTCTTTATTTATAACTTATATAAAATAAATATATGTAAATATGTATGTAATATATGTAAATATGTGTATTAGTTTTGAATACATCAAATACATATATTGAGATTCTTATATAAAATTCCTTTTCGGCCACTAAAATGGTAAATTGAACTGAATCCCACCATACTTTTTCTTTCACAATCGGTCACTGTCATCGGTACTGGGATAAAATGTCTCGATCAACGTTATACCTACCTGAGTACGAAATTTCATCGAAATCTGTTCAAAGAAACACATAGAAACACATCTAAGTTTTCGCATTTATAATGTTAGTAGGATTTTCGCAACGCTAATCCAAACCCCTTAAAAAGGCCGTGGTGATCTCGGCCTAACAATAGGACTCCTCCTAAGAATGCGCCAGGGGTTAGGCAGCAGCATCCATCTGAGTACTTAACATCAATCCACCTGCCAAGCGTGGTGATTACGGCAAATGCCCCCCCATTCTATGGCAGGCTCCTCTTCCGGTAATGGACGACTACCGGTTGATCAAGAAAAAGATCCGAAAGCAAAATGATGTAGGTCTGAATCAAGACATATTTTCAATTGGGCAGGTCCAACAAATACGTTGACGGTGGCTGCGCAGCGAATGCTTCAGAAATGCGTGGAGAAACTAGCCGAAAAGGAGGAACAGTTGATGAAGTTGGAGAAACAGATCAACCCGCTACTCGACGACAACGATCAGGTATGCAGATAACGCACTGCCCAACTTACCGCCAGCCAGCGTTTTACAGGCTGCCGGTAAGTTCGGCAGGTAGCTGGCAACCCAATTCTATCGCGTAGACAATACTTATAGTTCTCTTTTCAGTCATGTCTCATTAAAATCCAGATGGGTGGCCTGTGACCTGCCTGTGTACGTCCACTGCTGGACTAGGCCTCCCCAAAAAATGCCACGACGAACACTCTTGAGCCGCCTCCATCCACCGATTTATTGCGACGTTTAAAATCTCTGTGTACCTACTTAATTTTATCAAAATCAGTTCTGCAGTTGCAGCGTTGGTCAAACATCCAAACTTTCGCACTTTATTAGTAGGATTCCTAATCATACTTTGTAATCTATATGTATAAAAACTTTGCGTGACTAACTGACTAACTCAGTCACTGACTGACTATCAATGCACAGCATAAACGGTACATCCTAGAGACCTGACATTTGAGGGGCACAATCCTTTTGTGGTCTAGGGCTCTAAGAAAGAGGTTTCCGTAATTCACCCCCTAAGGGGTGTAGCGGGGTGTTGAAGTTTGCATGTAAAAAACTTCACACGGACGAAGTCGCGAGCGCGTTTCACTAGTAATAACTATAATGTTTTCTCCAGGTGGCGCTTTCATTCATATTAGAGAATCTACTGACGACCAAACTCAAATTAATGCCCGAAGCGTGGCCGTTCCTCAAACCTGTCAATAAGAAGCAGGTGAAGGACTACTACAGTGTCATCAAGCGACCGATAGATATGGAGACCATGGGCAAGAAGATTCAAGGTACGTATTCAACATGAAGATAGAGCCACCCCCCAGAAATATGATAAACATAACGACAAGATGAATCCAAGTCCTCGGCAGTCGGATGGAGCCTGTTTAAGGCCATTCTTATTGGCATTCTGTGAGAGCCTTTGTTCAGCAGTAGTCTTCTACTGTCCGATGATGTTGATGGTTCAACATGAGCAATGTTTCTGCTACTAAGACAACAGATGGCGCTATAGCTAATATTAGATAACTGAAGATAATTCCTGTAGTGCGGTTATTTCCTCAAACCACCACCAACCAAGCCACTATAATTTTTAATTTTATATTTCCTCAAACCAGTCAAAACAATCAATGACTCTTATGGTCTTACTGTGGTAGCGAAGGATTAACATAAATGTTATTAAGCCAATACAATGGTCTAACAACTGGTTTAGCTTTATTTTGGTACCCCAAACTTTCCTTAGTATTGCTACCCTATCAAAGCGAGACCTGTTCATAAACACGTCAGTTTATTAAAAGGCCATATAAAAGTCCACATGTTAATGCGGTTTTTGTGGATTTAAAATCCACCAAATCTTCGCCTATTTCAGCATGAGGTTAAATTTAAAAAATCTCTGAGTTACCCGCTTCGTGTACCAGATTTGATTCAGCCCCCTTATTCGCTATGACCAAACGTAACATAACGCGGGCTCGTTACGATATCGCGTGGACGAGGCCTCCCCCATAAATTCAATGCCGGCTTTTACAACATCCACGGGAGTAAATGGATGGGTCTATCTTAGGCCCGACACACCACTGCACACATTATTATTGCTTCATTATGTCATAATATTAATTTTACTAAATTGAACCTTGTTCCCCAGCTCACAAGTACCACAGTCGTGAGGAATTCCTACGGGACATACAACTGCTAGTGGACAATTGCAAGGCGTACAACGGTCTCAATTCACAGTTTACGAGACAGGCTGAGGCTATTAGCAACGTCACTAGAGAGTCGCTAGAACAGGTTAGTAAACAAAGAAATTTGAACCTCCTTCCTAGCTTACCTACAAATCAAATCACTTTAGTGTATTTTTATACTTATACTAGTTGCGCCCCGCGGTTTCACCCGCGTGAATAATGATGAAAATTGATGATGATGATGATGATGAAAAGTAGCCTATGTGTTAATCCAGGGCGTAAAGTATCTCCATTCCAAATTTCACTCAAATCTATTCAGTAGTTTTTTCGTGAAAGAGTAACAAACATGCATCCATACTCACAAACTTTCGCGCTTATAATATTAGTAGGATATTGTGCCGTGGTGTGTCCGGCCTAAGAATAGACCCCTCCATCTCCTACCGTGGATGTCGTAAAAGCCGACTAAGAGATTACACCAGGGGATGGGCAGCAGCATCTACTTGAGTATCACTGTGATCACCAAAAAATTAGCGCCATTACTGAACTAAATCTTTACTTACAGAAAAAATAATACACCTAGTTCAAGTATATGCAAAATTTTAAATATACATATCACAAACAGTCAAACAAATATCTAAATACCGTTGAAAACGATCTAAGATAGCTCAACTGATTCAATCACTATCATACGCGTCTCAGCTCTCGGGTCACGCGTTGCTTCGACCAGACGCCCTGAAAGAATTTTGAAAATGTGATTGACTCTTTAGGCTTAAATATGTAAGCTTTGTCGAAACTTGCATATTTGCGCCTTTTGAGATCCTCAGCCGAATTGGGCGCTTTACCGGCCGTAACTGGTCAGTTACAGCCGGTAAAGTTAAAATCTTGCAAGTCGGTTATGAGTTATGACGCAGTTCTGTATTAGACTTGAGTTAAAACTATAAAGTTCCGACGATCAAAAAAAAATTGTAACAGCGAGCTGGAGACCAATTGAATACAATACAATTTAATGATGACAGCTAGCAGAGGCCCTGCATTATCTTATTTTAAAAACATACAAGTCACAATATAATCTCGTACTACCACTGTTACGTAGTTACTACGTGACAGTGATTGTACGAGCGACTGACACGAGATTATATTGTGATTTAATCGATTTTTAAATAAGAAAATTGGGCCTCAGATCTGATGCTGAAAACGGAACTCCACCACAAATAAAACAATTAGGTACCTATCAATTTCCGATGACATGAGGCTGGACAACGAACCTCCTTGATGGATAAAATATTGGACTGGCCGTGTTTAGGCTCATTTTACTGTACTTATACTTAATTTAAGCAACATCATCACCAGTCGGTTAATTTGTCAACTTGTTGGTCACAGTTCGGCGAACACGTGAGCCAGCTAGAAGCCAACATCGCCAAAGTCCAACAGAAGATGCTAGAAGACGCCGAGCATTCCGATATAGAAGTAGACGAGCCGCCTCCTCCACAGATGTCGGACGAGAAACGAGGCCGTGGCCGTCCGAGGAAACACAAACCGACCTCTGCTACTATTGATGGTAACTAATGATACACGGTGCCGTGGCGTGTCCGACCATATAGTAGACCGTTCCGTCTCCACTCGTAGATGTCGCAAAAGGGATTTCACCATTCGCGTATACATGCGAAGATTAAGTAATAGCTACTATACGTGACAGTGCGACTGACACGAGATTATTTTATGACTGGAATGTTTTTAAATTAGAGAATTGGGCCTCAGGGTGGGTATAGGCAGTTTCTAACTGAGTACACAGCAACACTGCGATCAATAATCTGCCTGCCAAGCGTGGTGATTATGGCAAATGCACTCATTGCATTCTATGGGGGAGGCCTCGTCCAACAGTGGACGTCTAAAGGTTCCTGCAGGGCGACTCTAAAACGTCAGAAACGTTTCCGATCGGATTCGTTAGTTTCTCATTTCGATTTGGTAAGTTACTATAGTAGATTGTATCATAAGGGAGCAAAATAATATTTTTACGGCGAGGGCGCTTTTTTGAATCCAGAGCGAAGTGAGGGATTCTTTAGTAGAATCCCGAACGTAGCGAGGGATTCAAAGTACGTCGCCCGAGCCAAAAATATATTTTGCGCCCGAGTGTTACACTCTACTTTTCATCACCCACTATGAGAAAATAAAAGGCGCCTCATATTTTATTTCAAAACAAAACCATCAATTTCTAATAATCCATGAATAACTTATCATTTAAAAAACAGATTTAAAATTCCGCCATTGTATTCGACTAAATATTTGGATGAAAAAAAAAATATGAAAGAACCATAGTGGTGAAAGGCTTATGATACTTTCTGAATGCAAATGCTTGGTTTGTTGCTGAAAATATCAAAATCGCCATATGTATGCCTACAATATTTGAGGAGTTCCCTCAATTCCTCATGGATTCCATCATCAGAACTGGGTTTTGAAAAAAATGGGACCAATCTGGAAGTATATCTATTCAAATAAAAAAAGAATTTTCCAAATCGGTTCATAAACGCCGGAGATACGAGGTAACAAACATTAAAAAAAAATACAACCGAATTGAGAACCTCCTCCTTTTTGTAAAGTCGGTTAAAAATTACGAAATCGCGGGCCGTAGTTCGCGCGTTTCTAATTTGTTTTTTTTTATT
Organism: Epirrita christyi; assembly: GCA_951392215.1. NCBI lineage: Eukaryota > Metazoa > Arthropoda > Insecta > Lepidoptera > Geometridae > Epirrita > Epirrita christyi. The sequence goes on along the minus strand of OX595846.1, from coordinate 8,811,675 downwards.
CAGCCGGTGGCGCGACTATGGGCCGTCGTACCAGCCAGTATTTATTTAAACAATATTTGCGTTCGCCTTCTTTGGCGCTGAACACTAAGATGATCCAAATTTAAAAAGGGCGCGGCAAAGATAATTGCGGCGCACTTATTTGTGTTTGATTCTTTTCAAGATGTTCCAAGTTCAAAAAGTGCGCGGAAAAGATAATTGCGGCGCACTTATTTGAGTTCGATATGTTCCAAATTTAAAAAGTGCGCGGCAAAGATAATTGTGGCGCACTTACAGAAGCTTCATAAAAAATAATATACTAACATTTGCCACGGCTCTGCTTGCTAGGAATCTATAGGCTTCATCATCATCTACTGATATAAGTCCACTGCTGGACAGAGGCCTCACCCATAAAATGGAATCCATCGACTTCCTGGGACCTTTGAAATGTTTTCTCTCCATCGGAGGTCCTAGGGCCGGTTTCCACCGGGGCGGAGACGAGAGGAGATGTGTTTGAATAAACTAATTCGATTTCGTTATTTCCTTTTCGTTTTTACCTGTCAAGCCTGCCTGCCAATAACCTGCCAGCTTTGCACTCGTCTCCTCCCTCTCCGCTCCTCTCCGCCCCGATGGAAACCGGCTCTTAAACCGGGTTGTTGGTTCTGCAAGCTATACATGGCCTGGCCATTGCCGCTTGAACTTACTCTTATTATTAACATTATTGACTAACTAATAATATTAACAATTAATAAAGTTAACTATATCCTTCAGGGGCAACACCAAGAAAGCGTGGCAGACCAAGAAAAGATCAGAACAGTTTGGCTGATGGTAAGTTTCTGAACGAATTCCTACTTTAATTAAATACTGCTAAGGATCATTATTGAACGTTTTCTGTGTCCATATAGATCTTCAGTATTCAGACAGCGGCAGTTCAGAGCTGGAGGAAGTCGAAGCGAATGTCGCTGCTGAAGGCTTAGTGCAGTTATCTGTGAGACCAGGTATGTGTACTTTTAATACCTAATATAGATTTCATATGTGGCAATGGGCATGCCATATAGCTTGCAGAGCAGACAAGCTTTGGGGAACAAAGGTTCTCAAGTGGCGACCAAGAACTGGACGACGCAATATAGGGTCTCGATGGACTGACGATATTTTAAAGTTCGTTGGAAGTTGGTGCGTGGAGGCGGCTCAAGACTGGTTATAACATAACACCCAACAGTTGCATACATAGTCTTGATCCCACACTAGGATTCCCTGTGTCGATGGGTATCAGGAACTACGAGTACTTTGATACCACAACACCCAGACTCTGAACAAATATTTGCAGATCATACAAACATTTGTGTCATAGCGGCAATCGAACCCGCTATGGTAATGGCTATGCTAGTTATGGCAATCAGTGGGGAAGACCTATGCCCAGCAGTGGACATTATGACTGTGACGAATTTCATAAGTTGCTCTGACCATCACAAGCATAATCTCGCAATTTTACTATTAATTTTGATAGACTCTAAAAACCAATCACGAAGAAAGTACATGCGCAAAAAAATATGCATTTTTTAAATCCTATTATGATAATGCAATGGTGTTTCCGGTCCCCTCCGTCTCCTTCCTTAGATGTCGTAAAAGCCGACTAAGAAATTACATCAGGGGATGGGCAGCAGCATCCATTTATTTATTTCCAAATAAAAAGTGAAACCACTTTTGTCTTAAAACTGTACCTAGATAATAATTGAATAGCTCGGTTCCTATCCAGCTACCCATCTGAGTACTCAACACCAATACTGCGATCACCAATCCGCTTGCCAAGTGTGGTGATCATAGAAAATCCCCCCCTTGCATTCTATCAGGGAGGCATTGTCCAATAAGGTCTTACTGCTGATGTTGATTATAACATTTACTTTGAATCCAGACGAGGACAAGATGTGGGGAAACGAACCGTTCGACGCTACCAAGTTCCCGATCAAGCGCGAAGTGCCGGATGACTTACCACCGCCTTCAGAAGACTTTGTGGATCTCGATTCGCACACCGACTACTCCTTCCCACATATTGTCAAGGTAAAATATACCAAATGCCAAGAATATAAGGTTCATATATGATCATGGAAATGCGGTTAAAACCGCGGGTTGCAGCTAGTCACCAATATATATAAAATCGTTACGTAACTGGCTGACATGGACTGACTATCAACGCACAGTCTGAACCGTAAGACCTGAAATAGGGTACATTCCTTTTGGGATCTAGGGAGGCACTAAGAAAGGAATTTCCGAAATTCACCACCTAAGGCACTGGTCCCACCGCCGCCAAGTAAGCGATGAGCTATCGGCGATTTTCTCGCCCACAAAACGAACAAAAGATAATCGCTCTCGTGTAAATAAAAGAGAGATTAGATTTATAGTTTATCGTTGGCTACTCGTTCTACGTACTACTGTCTACTAGTTTATCGCTCGTCGCCGGCTGTGGGACCAGTGCCTAAGGGGGTAGTTTAAGTTTGTATGAAAAAAATCCACGAGGACGAAGTCGCGGGCGTTCCACTAGTATAAAATATAAATTACAAATAACACTCAACAGTCACAGTCACATACATATTCGCGAAACCACACTAGGACTCTCATGTATCTTGGGCACCACAAATATTTGCAGATAACTGAAACATTTGTTCTGCAGCGGGAATCGAACCCTTATATCTCAACCGGCTACTCGCCCAGCACGCCACGAAAGCACTCATAAATAAAAGCTCCTAAAATAATAATAATAATGCTGGACATTTCACACAGCATTATCTAGCCCCAAGCTAAGCAGAGCTTGTGTTATGGGTACTACATAACTGATAAACTTAATACAATACATTACATACATAGATAGATATTTTTTATTATACATAGAAAATACCCAGAACACCCTGATCAAATATCTGCAGATCGTACAAATATTTGTTCTGAGGCGGGAATCGGACCCACCTCCTGCGTCGCAGGCGAACCTTCGCACGCCGCGCCACATAGGTCATCAAAAAGATAGTAGAACTGAATTTCCCAAGTTTCTATGAGATGTCTTTTGTTATAGGAGGAGCCTATTGAACCAGATGTGAACTTAGACCATCCGATGCTGGGAGTGCCGCCCACAACACAGCAATACGCACCCTTGGAACCGGCGCAGGACTTCCCAACGCAGCAGTTCAAGGAGGAACCGCCAGAAAACTGGCAGGTCAGTTACTTTAACTTCAGCCCTGGGTCTCCTCCCGTGGGCGTAGCCTTACAAGGGGATACACCAGGGGATGGCAGCAGCATCTCCTGTTTACTTAAAACCAAACTGCAATCACCAATACGCCTGCCAAGCGCAGTGATTATGGCAAATCCCCCCCATTGTATTCTATGGGGGAGGCCTCGTCCAGCAGAGGTCGTAAAAAAGGCTGGTGATGATGTTAAAGACATGCCTATGTCGAGAGGATTTATTGTAGAAACATTTCTTTGATTTTTATTGGGTTTTGATTGCCCATATAAAAACGGTGCATCAGGGTGATCATTAATACTTACGTTATAGTGGAGCTCTGTCCACTGTACCCTGAGTTTTGTTCACTTAAAATTGACAGTCCAAGCTTCCTGAATGTAACGCCAAGCTTGCTAAAATCCTGAATATAATTTGTTGTATGAAAATACATTTTGAAATGCTGTACCTTTTTATTGCATTAAAACTTGATTTTATTCCAAAACGAATGTACTGTATGTCTGTGTTTGGTATTCTTTTTAACCTGTTACCTGTTGTTGTGTTGTAATAACGGACAGTGGTCCGTTTTTGTGAAAAATGATCTTGTCACACATTAAAGGACTGTGTACCTCGAAAGTTGCCAAACCAACAGAACAACGGTTAGTAACTTTTGAAGTACCGATCCTTAAAAAAAACTGGAATTCAGGCTTAACACAAGTCCAAGCTTTAAAATCCTGAATGTAATTTCCTTTGCAGCCGGACCCAGCTATACAAGACGACCTTCAAGTCACGGACAGCGAGGAAGAAACGGAAGACGGAGGTTTGTGGTTCTAGACTGTATTATACAATGAATACTATGAAATAGTGTATAGTTGATTTAACGTTATTAGCTTCGATTAAATAATTGTTCTGTTAATCTAGATATGTTATATATAAGAAAATCAAATAAATTTTGATGGAAAAAATAACTTTTTTTACTAATTATAATTTATAAAAAATTACAGGAATTAAAAACAGTTTAAATTTTGAACTCGCTTATAGTAGGGGATACTTTTAAGGTTCCTACGTACTTCTTTGAACTTCTCGGCTGAATTAAGCTTAGATTTTTTCTTGTTTATTTTTTCAAAAATCTCAAACTCTTGGCCGATTATATCTGCAACATATTATGAAGATGTATGTCACTTGTAGTTTTAAAAATCATGAGAAACTATGTTCTTTCGTTCCGAAATTAAAAGGAAACTACAGGCAGACGGTAAGAACATAGTTTCTCATGAATTTTGTTAAAAAAAAAGAAAAAAAAGGATTAGTCTTTTCAACGTACCTTGATAAAACTTATATAGTTACATACATCTGATGTTTGAAACAATAAACCAGGAAAAAAACCGTAATTTAGCATCGTGTGATTACACAGAAGACAACGATGTTTTTGAGATTATTACAAAAATATGTCTCTGCGGTTAGTTTTCTAGTAAATTGCACCTTCTCAAATCTCCAGAGTAGCCAAATCGAATTGTGTATTGGAGAGTCCAGCCAAGACATTTCGATTTTCGCATCGGGACAAACGTTTGTATGATCAGCAAATATTTGTACTGAGTCAGGGTATCTATTGTCAGAAATTGTTTTGTAGTTTCTGATAATACGAAACAGTGCATCGTTTTGTAGATTGGAAATCGCGAGGTCCAATTTAAGCCATAACTGAATTAATATGTTACCTGACGAAATACAACCTAATTGATTGGTTATTTTTAAACTATTTTAGGATCATAAATAGCACTTTGAGGAAAGCTTGATGAATACGAAATATTGACGAGTGTGCGATACAACAGAGCCCGAACAAAGAGAGAGATTCTTGAAATTATTAAAACATTCAATTCATAATCTAATCTCAGTCAATTGTCACGTCTGTGACTGCGTGCGTTAACGTAGTAACTATTACTTAATCTTCGCATGCATACATTATCTTTCTCGCTCTAACGAACGCCTTCCTGAGCGACATAAACCTGACATAACACCCAACAGTCACATACGTAGTCCTGAGGCCCAATTCTCTAATTTCAAAACATTCAATTCGCAGTATAATCTCGACTCAGTGGCACTGTCACGTATAGTAACTATTACTTTTAACGGGTTCGATTCCCGCCTCGGAACAAATATTTGTACGATCTGCAGATATTTGTTCAGGGTGTTCTAGGTATTTTTCTATGTATAATAAAAAATATCTATCTATGTAATGTATTGTATTAAGTGTATCAGTTATCAGTTACCCATAACACGAGCTCTGCTTAGATTAGGGCTAGATAATGTTTTTTTTTTTTTATTTATTTGGGTAAACAAACAGTAACACAATATAATATAAAATATGATAGTCTTAAGTTATGAAAAATTTGTCAATGTGAGACCAACACCGTTTACCACAGATTACTACATAGTATAAATATAGGTTTAATGAGTTGTGAGTAGTTCTATTCTAAAATCTCAAGAATCTTCTTTTTAAATATGCTAGGACGCGTTACCGAGATATCAATGGAGTTGAAGTTGGTGTTCTAAGCGGTATAAAGGTGATCGCTTACCAGCATTAGTGCGGCATCGTGTCAATGCAAACAATTGACATGGCTTTCGGCAGTGCGTTCTATTGGGAACTCGATAACATAATTTATTGATGAGAGGTATGCAATCGTACCTATTGTGACATAGATCATAAATTAACATAGTTCCAAGTTGTATACGTCTAGATTCAAGTTTTAGCAGCTCATATTTGACAAGAAGTTGATCATATGAGAGACGACTATGATAACACTTGTAGTGCATACAGCGCAAAAACTTTTTTTGTACTCTTTCAAGTGCAGTGGTATATTTACCATAAAAGGGATTCCAGATGGACACAGCATAGTCAAGTTGGGATCGAATCAAGGATTTGTAAAGATGTAAGTAAGTGGAGGGTCGTGTAAATTTTGCAGATGAGCGCATAACAAAGCCATACATTTTGAAGGCCTTTCCTATAATGTTGTCAATATGTAGATCCAGATGCAATTTACTATGTAGTGTAATGCCTAGATCCCTAAATGATGAAGTGTTGAGTGAATGACCTATGTTGTATGAAGTGTCCAGCATTTATTTATTTATTATTACTTAATCTTCGCGTTTCCTGCTAAGAATATGTAATAGTTACTATACGAGACAGTGCTACACGAGATTATATTGAACTGGAATGTTTTTAAATTAGAGAATTGGGCCTCTGATCCCACACTAGGATTCCGTGTCGTGGGTATCAGGAACTACGAGTACCATAACACCCAGACCCGGAACAAATATTTGCAGATCATACAAACATTTGTTCCGCAGCGGGAATCGAACCCGCAACCTCTTGCATCTCAGCCGGCTACTCGCCCGCCGCGCCACAGAGGTCAGAGAAAAATTGATGATAAATCGAAAGGTGACTGAGATGAGATTATGATTGTGAATTAAATGTCAAAAAATTACGAGAATTTCTTTCCTGGGTAAACGGAGGGAAAAATAAACAGTAATTTAATTAATAGAATTGAAGTTATAATAATAATAATAAAGTTTTTTATTCAGACAACTACATAGTCCAATATTGTTAGTCAGCTTATGATTAAGGGTTAGTACTTAATAACTAATACAGATTTAGTCCTCTGGGCGAGCTTCCACACCAGAGGACATGAGTTATCGTGGCTTGGTATCATTTTAGAAAAATTACGACTATACATCACGTACTTTACTATTCTCCCGCTGACGTTTGGTTGACCATTTTGAGGTCCTTCCTCATGAGCACCGACCGCGACCACGCTCAAAGGTACGAATTTTTGGAATGCTTGACGAGAATTCAGTATTGCCCACTGTTGTGAATCTTCAGTTATTTTACGAAATGATTATGAAATTCCAATCCAAAGCCGCCTATCTACTACTAAGCAGCCGTAAAATTTACATCGAAAATTGCAATCATCACAGAGTTGATTCGGGGCCAATCAAAACGGCGGGATGCACGGAATACAGATGAGCCTAGCTCAAATCGCTCTCATAGGCGCCAATTTAACGAATTCATCTGTTTGAATAATCAAGTGTTCGACTGAATTTGATTCAGAGTTGTCTGCGATTTAATGTGTTTACTTACACACATCCGTGCCGGGTCAGGGACGTGGAAGTGTCTTGTTGTTTTCTTTACTAGCGACATCTAGTAGTGCTAAAATAGACACCTCCGTCTCCTCTCGTGGATGTCGTAAATTAGGGATTACACCAGGAGATAGGCAGCAGCATCCTAAGTATTTAACACCAATACTGCGATCACCAATTCGTCTTCTAAGCGCGGTGATTATGGCAAATCCCCCCATCGTATTCTATGGGGCTCAAACGTTTGATGATGATGATGATGTAGTCGTGTCAATTAAGGCGTAATAAAAACGTCTTTTCTGAAGTAATTTTTAGGGCAATAACGTACAATGGGTGATCTTATTGCTAAAAGCGAATTTTTTCAGCAACCTTTGGCAGATAGGAAAAACAAAAACATAAGTAACGAAAAGGTTACGTGACTAAACTCACTGACTGGCTGACTATCAACGCACAGCCTAAACCGTAAGTCCTAGCAACCTGAAATTTGGAAGGTATATTCCTTTTTTTCTAGCGGTGAACTTAAGGTATTGCCAAAAAGGTGCCGCAGGCTGTTTAAGTTTGTATAGTAAAAACTCGCGGAAGAAGTCGTGGGCGTTCCCACATACATCACGTCCACAACATGACTTCGCACGTGGTTTATATCTGAGAATTGCCTTCGAGCATGAAGAAGTCCGTGCCTGACACTGCACGGATGTGTGTGGATAACCCCTCTACGGGACTTAGTTATTATCATGCCCAATTGCAGACATAGCTAATAATTTGAATATCAAAATATTCATACACGCTTTCATCATGGTTATACGTTTGCTGAATTTATTTAGTATAAGTTATTAAGTTAAGCAGGCTTATATATAAAAATCACCATATTCGTTAGAGCCGTTTTTAAGATCTTCTCAAGAGATGAACAAATGTTGCTCGTTTAAAGAATTATGACAAACTTGCCTATTTTATAGTGAAAGGTGTTATAAAGGCTTAAAACAAAAAAAAAATAAAGGCTGGAAAAAAACGTAATATTGCTTCGCTCAATAGTTTTTGATAGTTTGGATTGGATGAATGTTGGTCTGGAGTTCCTTTAAATGGTTTTAACTGGTTGCTAGTTGTTCACACCCATGGTACATGAAATGGGTATCACTAAAACTGTTTTAACTCTGAAATCTTTGCCAGCCTTTGAAAACTATAAAAACTAAATTCACAATTTTGCACTACCTAAGTCGTGTTTTGTTTTTTATGTTTAAGCTTTTTAGCTTTTACTAAACTGGTATTTACTATGATAGTTTTAGAGTACGTATAGGATCTATTGAGTTGGTGTATGGTGCAATTTTGATCATTTTTCTCTATTGCTAAAATACAGAATTATGTGTTTGGTGTACGAACGTAATTTTCAACTCGACAGTACAAAAGAAGTTCTTATCGCTAAGAGCGATCTCTCCCAGACAACCTTTAGATGGACAGGATCTAAGTATACTAAATTTTAACAAAATATTGATGCCAATATTTTTGCATTTACTCCTCACTTAGCAAAATCTCTCGGTTCACTAGGGAGCTACCTAAGAAGGTTGTATCCTAAATGTAAAAACGGAGTCTATTAGCTCCAGAAACAAAGCGTTCAACATTCTACAAGCATTTTTTGCGCCCATTTTAAAAGTAGTATAGCAAATAGTTTCTTTTTCATAAGGGTTCCTAAATACTGAGCCACAGCAGATGTTTCGCCTACATCATATAAACGACCTCACTTAAACACAAACGCAGCTAATTAGGTACTAAATCCCTGTGGAACCCTCATCAAGAGTATTTCCACCCGGAGCTACTTCAAAGCTTAAATAACCTACCTTTAGGAAAATATCTGTCTTTTTACAATGGCTCTTAATCTGGGACCCTGTTCAAAGGCTCTTAAAATAAATGTCACATAAATTCAAAGAAAAACGTTCTGAAATCAGAGGGATGCACAAAACACTAACATTATTTACTTTTTGACTGTAGACGTGACGCAGAGAGAATTCGTCACGCTCATTAGAGTCTAAACTTGTCTTCACCATAGACCGGTGCGTTAAAATTCTCGATGAGACAAAAATAATAGATGTTAAATGTCTTATACTTAAATAAATTCAATATTAAATTTAAATAGCCCTGAGTAGCTCTTTCTGGAAACTCAGTGCAAAAAGTTATTCAAAGGCTGCCATACATTTTAAATGCTATAAGTGCCTACCTACATTTTCAACTCAAAATACAGTCTGTCGTCTTTGTATCGAACCGGTAGGTTTGACGACACCTACCTTTTATTTTATTTGAGAAAAAAAAATGCCGCAGAACTTTTGGTTTTGAAGTTGGTTAAAAAAGGAATGAGAAAAATAAGATTACAATGAACAAAAATACGTTTTTGGGTTTTATTATAATTTTAATTAAATTCGAATGAACGTTCCTGGTTGTACGACCTCTTGTACCCTTTATATTTTATTTAAAAATTACATTAATCGGTGTAGGTACCTATAAACAATGCCGCCCATCTTTTGGTTTTGAAGTTGTTTAAAAAAAGCACAATATCGTGCGTGTAGCAACAATAAGAGTCCGCCAAAAGTTAACCAAAAGCTTAAGACACACTGGCCGACTACATTATTCGGTGGAACACCAATAAGTAAGTACAATAAAGTAAAAACTAAACAGGCTTTCGGGTCATCCTATTCCCTTTATCTCCTTTGTTACATTTCTATTATGAAAAGAAACCCATGTTTGGCGAGCGTATTAAGGTTTTGTCTCCTGACCACAAAAAGGTTATCCGCTGGTAGGTATTCTCCGCATTACTTATCTAAAGTACGAATTTAATGTGTTTTGTGTTGGAACAAAAACGTTGCTATTCGCGTATGATGCTATCACAGACATTGTGTATGTTTTTATACTCTTCGTGATATTCAATTAGGAGCACTTTATTTACATATATTGAATCAGAAACTGCCTTGGCATTCCACGTAAATCCATTAAAAGCCACTTGAGTACTTACTTGTTCAGTGAGCTGGATTTGACCACACAAATGGATAAATTCAAGCAGCGCACTGATCCAGTTATTCATGTCACACGCAGCACATGTCTTAAAAGTTGATAGGTATATAAAACATTGGTCTGCTTGCAATATCCGTTATATTGGCTGGTATAATAGCATCTTTTAGTGAATTTAATGTAGGTAGGTATACTAAAGTGAATATTTACATAGAAAATCCGCAAAAAAAAAACATGATTTGTCGTACAGGTCTATACAATCTATCATAATCAACCGCCTTTAGGCGTTCACTGCTGAACGAGGCTTCCCCCATAAACACAATGTGGGGAATTAACATACACGTACACAATATAACATAAGTACTTTAGTCCTCCTGATTCCCACACTAGGTTTCCCTGTGTCGTGGGTATCAGGAACTAGAAGTACCTAAAATGGTACTGCAATACCCAGACCCGGGACAAATATTTGCAGAACATGAAAACTTTTGTCCCACAGCGGGAATCGAACCCGCACCTCTTGCGTCACAGCCGGCTGCTCGTCCTCTGCGCTGCGGAAGTCGTCAAATAATAGCCATAATATACTTACTACGCTTGTCTAGGCATATTGGTGATCGCAGTATTTGTGTTGAGTACTCAGATGATGGTTGCTGCTCCCAGCCCCTAGTGAAATCCTTTAGTCAGATGTTCGACGACATCCATGGGAGGAGATGGAGGGGTCTATTCTTAGGCCGGACACACCACGGCACTATCTATACTATTCTCTATACATCTACCTATGGTGTTTTTTTAAATGGGACAGTATGGGGATATCCGAATCCATAAGAGATACGGGAAAACTGTCTCTTGAACCATTTGCTCTGTATGAAAACGATTTTGGCTTAGTTATTTTTTTGGTCAAGCGTGAGTTCTCCATAATAATCATAAAAATGAGTAAATGGTTCCAAAGACAATTTTCCCGTATCTCTTATGGATTCGGATATCCCCATACTGTCCCATTTAAAAAAAACACCCTGTATATTATCTGTACTATTCTCGCGACTTGGGTCCTGTGTTGCCATTATCCTTTTCTATTTTTGGACGCGTGTGTCCAAATTGCGTCAACACCTCAATAAGGGATAAGCTTTTAACGTTTGAGTAAAAGGTTAGTCATTAGGTACCTACATTAAATTTGTAATTTTTGGGACGGATTAGGGCCGGTCGTAAAGCTATTAGTATACCTACCTACTTTACATGGGTTCTTCCATATAAATGCCATAAGGCTCCGACAGCCAACCGAAAGGATTCAATCAGAAAGTCATTTGCAGTTCCATTGACGGCCATTTCGTCGATTTCGCAATATAAGGGAACAAGATTGCCGAAAATGGTGGGTAGAAAAAGTTCGTAAACTGAACGGCCTTCTGTTACTTTTCTGATAAGTTTTCATCATTCATTTTTTGCTTCAATATTTGTTTTAGAGGACTTATAAAATCAGTCTTTAAGCACCTATTGTTTGTTCGCGTTAAAGATTAGTTAATAAGTAGGCGTGCAATGAAATAAGGTCACTTAGAAAAACCATAATACCTCTAAAACTATGCAAGATATCGAATAAAAATAAAAATTATATAAAATCATACGGCATTAAATACAACAACTTTTGAAAAAAAAAAACATCATCATCATCACCAGCCTTCAAACGTCCACTGCTGGACGAGGCCTCCCCATAAAATGGGGGGAATTGTCATAATCACCATGCTTGGCAGGCAGATTGGTGATCGTAGTATTAATGTTTCGTCATTTAGTTCGGTAATATATATTATATTGTAATACGAAGTAACTTAGATACCTATTTTCCTTTAAGTATGTTTTTTATATATCCGAATAAAGTATAAAGAAATAAACTTTATCAATGATAAATCTTTTTTACGACAACGGAATAAAATCTATGCAATAAATGTCAACAACGTCCGCATTTCAGATCTATTGTGATGGTTCCTAAGCAACGTAGGAGAACACTTAATTCTTATCGTAAAAGAAGTACCTAACACCAGATTATTATGATAGTTATTTATTTCTTTACCTATGCTGGTGAGACCTACTTGTCTGAGCTATACGAATAGGGTGCAAAGGGAGGACCCCATTTATTCAGAATTACTCTTTAGGTTCTCCAATTTTTTTTTATTTGAGTTACTGACGGAACTTGTATGTGGCCCACCTGATGTTAAGCGGTAACCCCAAGCCTTAACAAATGCAATACCTCGTAGGTCACATCCACTCTAAGACTTAAATACACAGTATACATATATATAGTACAGTGTTTTTATTTAAATATAAACTTATTATGTCTGGTCATAACTTCTTAACGAATTTAAAGCCAGACGAAAACTGAACGCAATTTTCTAGAACTCGTCTTTTCATAAGTTTTTATACATAATGCAATTGCTGACGTCTTAGTCTATTTGACGGCCTCCATGGCAAGGCGGGCGAGTGGCCGGCTGGGAAGTTACGGATTCGATTCCCGCTGCGGAATAAATGTTTGCATGATTTGCAAATATTTACCATGATACTCGTAGTTTATTTATTTATTTATTGAGAACACAAACATCATACATATTACACATTATGAAAAATACAAGAATAAAATTAAGTTCTGATATGTACAACAATAAAGGTGTTCTAGCATTCACCACAATGTACTCAAAGGAAAAAAAAAATAGGTAGTAAAAAAAATTAAAATAAGACTAAAAGCTAAAACTAAAATGACAGAAAAGTCATAAAATTTCTAATATTATCATTTTATGTTAATGACATAGGATTGAGCCGAAGTGGCTCAACATTTTATTTTTAAAGGTTCGCAGGGTGTCACAAAATATATCAATGTCAGGTTTGTTTTTATTTATATCATTATATTCGTTACATATTCGTGTAGAAGGCACTTGTAAGCCCATATTCGTTCTTGATCGAGGCGTATTAAATATATTCTGTATTGGTTGACGGGGATAGTTAAAGGGCACGTGTATAGGGAACCGCTCTAACAGCTCACTACAGTGAATTTTCCCATTGATAATGTTGTGTAAAAAGCACAGGTCTAATAATTTACGTCGATCTCGCAAGGAGATCATTTTAAACTTCGCTAGTCGTTGGTCATACAGGTTACGATGAGAAAACCCTGGGGTAAGAAAAGCTAAATGTCTAGTTAGAGCTCGCTGTATGCTCTCAATGCGTTGTGATTGTACGCTATAAAATGGACTCCAAACAGTGGAAGCATACTCTAGTTGACTGATACCTTCGACACAGAGAATCCTAGTGTGGGATCAAGGACTATGAATGTGACTGTTGGGTGTTATTATGTTATGCTATATTACCTAATACGTTTCATTTTACATCAGTGGCGCGATTAGGTACATAATTCTGTTGCTATTGGTTTCAATCGATTTCAATGCTGTTTCTATTCGAAATGTCGGTTTTGCGACTACCCAATTTACGGATTTTGCTTACATAGGTTAATTGCAACAAGACCGCGTAAATAAGGTAATCGCATTAACGTAATTTTAAATGGAAACAATATTGAAAACGATTGAAATCAATAGCAACATAATTATGTAATTGCCCTCCAGGTATTTATTAATTAGCTTAACTATTACTTCAGCCATGGTGGTCACAGTAAACTAAGAATAGGACTCCTCCAACTCCTTCCGCGGACTTCGTAAAAGGCGACTAAGATATTGCGCCAGGGTATGGGCAGCAGCATTCATCTGAGGCCCAAATCTCTAATTTAAAAACATTTAATTCGCAGTATAATCTCGTCTCAGTCGCACTGTCAAGTATAGTAACTATTACTGAATCTTCCCGTTTCTTGCGAAGAATATGTAAAGTAGTTACTAAACGAAACAGTGCGACTGACACGAGTTTATATTGTGACTGGAATGTTTTAAAGTAGAGAATTGGGCCTGTGATACTGCGTTCACCAATCCGCCTACCAAGATTGGGCGATTATGGCTATCCAACCCATGGGAGGCCATGTCCAGCTGTGGATGTCTACCGGTTGATTATGACGATTTATTCATTTATCATTATCATTTTGCCTTTGCTTATTTTGCCAGCCACATTTTGATTACATTCTTCTGGCCCTACAAAAGTAATTTATCCAAAGTCACGAAGGCAAAAAAAATTAACAGAAAACGTAAATCAAACAAAATCGTTGAAAACCCTAGTGCTATCTTTGCCTACCCAGAAGAGAGAGCTTTGGGTTGAAGGTTAACTCTTCACTTTAAATTTCCAGTTGGATTAAACGTACTTTTACCCGTACAATGTAGGTTCTACCTAATTAATTGAATTATAGACAACCCGGGTAATTGCATAAAAGGGTGATTGGAAATCATCTTCATCAGCCTGTAGTAGTCCACCGCTGGACATAGGCCTCCCCATAGAATGCCATGTCGAACGGGTTCCTCCTTCTGCAACCTCTATAATATCCTCGGTCCATCAAGAGGGGCCTTCGTTTACTGTTGGAAATATCGCTCACAAAATATGCTTTTATGATTTATCCATAAATATAATTCATTATCGTCTGGAGTATGTATTTTAATTTGTGATGGATATTTTTAATCACCCCTGTTACAATAACCCTGGTTGAACCTAACACAAAAATAGCACACAAACACTCAAACTACAATTATTCATCCATGTTTAGCCGTTGCTAACCATAACTTTGTGTCACGGTTCGAAAATGTTCAAACGCTCGCGAAATTGTTCGCAACTTGCAAATATATTAGACCAGAGCTATTTCCACTTGTGCTAGCCAGCCGAATGGTATTAAGTAATATTTCATACAAAACTGTTTTGTTTCGCAAATAGTAGAATTTATAGCAGCCGCGACAAGTTCAGTTATTTCAATTTGTATGCTGCTATCGTGTTTGTCATATTCGATTCATGTGAGACGTGATAGTGCTTTTGGCGAGCTGTTGTGATAAGCCTGACTTCTATACGTTTGAATGTTTAGGTGGGCTGTATTTCTATGTTCTGCTAGAGCTCTTCTTTTGTCCGGGGAAGTACTACCGCCAAGCAGTAGTGCTCGCACTGCTGTGTTCCGGTTTGAATGGTATGGGTGCCGGTAAAATTAACAGGCACATAAGTTTGAATTTTTGTCCCCTTCAAACCTAGAAAAACCCAGCAATGCGAGCATCACTGCTTGGCGACAGAAATTGGTACTTCGTTGTAATCTTTTGATATACGGAACCCTAAAAACTAAGTAACTAAACTCAATTGAGTAAAACAACGTTGAGCGCGGTCATAAAGTAGTGTTACCGCTTGGAAAGTTACGTTTTCCGAGTAATTGTTTTTGTTTTGTTTTCACCAATTAAAACATAACCCAGAATAGCCGAATACAAACGGCGTCAGTCAGTTTTTTCGTTGAAATGTTATCTGCTCCATTTTTTAATAAACTTACGTGTGTCCGGCCTAAGAATAGATACCTCCTCCTCCTGTGAATGTCGTAAAAGGGATAACATCAGGGGATGGGCAGCAGCATCCATCTGAGTACTTAACACCAATACTGCGAACATCAATCTGCCTGCCAAGCGTAGTGATTATGGCAAATCCCTCCATTGTATTCAATGGCTTCGTTCAGCAGTGGACGAAAACAGGCTGATAAAGAGAATGAAAGATCTAGATAGAAAGATTGAGAACATCTGTCTATTTTAATATCCCCAAACAAAGTAGGCACTGAACTTTGGAATTGAACAAATGTAAAGAGTGCAAAAGGTACAGAAATAGCCCACAATGGTTGACGCTATTCACGTAATTGTCTCGGAAACACAAGTGTCTGGTGGCTCGGCTGTACTGTCGGCGTCAAAACAGTTTGAGAGTTGACTGCAGTTCGAATAAAATTAAAACTTTGCCCGAAAGAAGGTTGCGGACAAAGATCTGTCATGTAAGGTAGGTACCTAAATAAAAAATATTAGGTAGGTATGTGAATTGATGAAACTGTTGTATAAATTGTTATATAACAATTTAAAGGAAAGGAAGACAAAGACAAAGTTTTGTTTTAGGAAACTTTTGATGAATTTGTAAGAAATTTCTTGTTGCTGAGAAATTTCAATTTTTATGCCGACTGACCTTTTAAAAATCTGAATACGCAAGTAATTTTTATTTTTTTTGCAAACACCACTGGATGTTGATTGAAAAAACTGTACCTACAAAAGAAAAGGTACTTTACATTGAAGCAGAGAAAGGCTGTGCTTGAAATTTGCCACACCCTGCATACCGCCGCTACGTAAACGCTATCTGCGTTTCGACACTTCCGGTATTAATGCGGTAGTAGTTAGCAATTTTAGAAAGCGCTATTATATTATCTCACTCATTAATATCATAAATGTGAAAGTATAGATGTTTTAATATTTGGTGGTTTGGATGTTTGTATGTTTGTTACTCAATCACGCCCTATCGGCTAAATGATTTCGATTAAATTTAGTACAAACATAGATTACCACCTAGATTGAGCTATAGACTGTTTTTTATCCAGAAAAACAATCCTTATGGGAGTGAAATGGGTGGCGACCACTATCCGGTATTCATTAGCTACATTTTCCTAATTTTAGAGATCAGTTTTTGTTCGAAGCTCTCCAATTAAGGTCATCGATTACGTAGCCAGGTGAAATCAATCAACCCAACCTCTTGAATTTAAGAGCGAAGGCCGAAGTCATCAGTCAAAAGGGCTATATTTTATCAGTGAGTATACTTATATCAAAAAGGCTATAATTTATCTCCCTCGAAGTCGACTCTCGACTACGCGGAGTTGACAGTTCCCTAACTTATCTTAGGCTCAAATGCCTTTTTTATTCCGGTAAGATAATTCCAAGTTTGCATCTGTTACGCTAACGTTACCCTTCCGTTTTGCTGGGTTGGTTGTAAACTTTTTGTAAGAGCTGTTTATTTCGGATGTTTGTTTTTTATCACAAAAATATTTTACAAGTTTTGTTACGCTAGATTTTTTATTGTTCAGCCGCCTCATCACATTGTAACTTAGGCATGTACCTACTCACAACACTTTTAGTTTATTGTCTCGATGTTTTAAGCAATAACTTCAATATTCTTGATCCTCACAGATATTATGGAGAAAAAGAAACCCCAATTTCGTACTGCTCATTTATGAAGGTCCCTTCAAACTGAAAAGTTAAAGCTCCTCAATACGAAACCCGTCGTCTATCACCGTCGCTTTCAACTTTTATTTTAGCGCCCATATCTTAACCCTACAGGACGTCCCGTATTAGCCTATATTCTCTGATGTGCTATCGAATTTCAGACGTGAACGGTAAAACCTATACGAAATTTATGTTTTCGAGAATGTCAGCCTTTATCGCACGTTTCCATACGAAGTTTCGGGGTCAGGCATAAATTCGAAAATCGCATCCGACGTCGGTCCTCGAGGTCGTTTTACGACGCTTTGAAGAGGATACACGCTCTTCTCTGACCTAGGTACTCGTAAAGTGTATAGTTTATGCTGCTTATCCGCAGTTTGAACTAATGATTGCATGGGATAATTCGATGCGACCTTTCTCCTGATGAGCTCTTGTATATTTCGGGTCAGCGCTTGGTTCTAAATAAGTATTGAAATTAACTAATAGCACTCTATTATTTTTAAATAGTCAATCTTTAATTAATCTTTATTTTTAGTCAAGTTTTTATTGATTTTACAAGCTATACAATTGACAACTACGGCTGAGGATGATGATGATGATGATGATAGATAAGAATCTGTTCATTATTATAACAGTTTTCTTACTGTCTCTATTTAAGGGGAGGACACTTTGTTCTTGTGTTCTTATAAGCTAACCAGTAGTTTACACTAACTCATAAGGTTTCGTTCTTTGAGTCTGCTCACTATGTTTGTGTTATCGAGAAGCTGGATTGCCTGGACGTATATCATGATAAAGTCTACATTCGTGAGCTTCTGCATATTTTTAATTTAAGTGACCTAAGCACCATAACCATAAGCATAAGCATAACCATACCTAAGCATAATAATAATAATAACAATAATGATCCTGTACGAATGGTTTACTTTCGATAGATACGAATTCTTTTATGAAGCATATTATGATCCGGAAGGAATAAATAATGAGTTATTATTTATGAATTCAGTAACAAAAAATCAGTTTGATTACGAACTTCTTAAAGAAATTACGAAGAATGAAACAGTAATGAACCTTAAAACACGTAGCTCCCAAAAAGTTTGCGAAGTTTAAGCAAGAATATTAAGATGGACTTAGTTATAAAGTTTAAGTAGTTACTTAGCTCGATACTTGAAATCACGTACAGCATACATTATGGTAGTTAGTATCATTATTATACAAACTACCTTTTCTAAATAAACAAAATGAGTTTCTGAAACTATTCTACAACAGAGACTATTAATTTATAAGTTTATAGCTCATCCGAAGTGGATAGTTTTCAGATTTTAATCGCATAGAGCGCTTCGTAGCTTCTTTTCTCACAACTTCTACGTTAAGTTATTTTCTGGTTTAATCTCTA
Source organism: Epirrita christyi (assembly GCA_951392215.1). Classification (NCBI taxonomy): domain Eukaryota; kingdom Metazoa; phylum Arthropoda; class Insecta; order Lepidoptera; family Geometridae; genus Epirrita; species Epirrita christyi. The sequence goes on along the minus strand of OX595846.1, from coordinate 8,792,867 downwards.
TTCTCTTTATTGAGTTCAATTTGTTTACATCTGACAACTTTTAACTTAATTACAGCCAGTGCAGATATTCCTACCCAAGATATTTTCGGACGTGCAATTGTATTTGAAGTCAATAAATATAAACTGGCGTGCAATGAAATAGGGTAACTTAGAAAAACCATAATACCTAACTATTTTTTTGTTTAATTATTTTTTTATTGAATAAATGTTTAGTTATACTTAAGTAGTTTTATTCAATACCGTATGAAATATATTTTAAGATGTATTGTATGGGAGGTATTGTGGTTTTTCTAAGTGACCCTATACATATACACCAGTTTATTTAAAATCGTTGCGTGACTGACTCACTGACTGAATAACATCGCAGAGCCTTAACCGTAACTCTTAGAGATCTGAAATTCGGAAGATGCATTTCTTGTATGATTAAAGGACTTTGCGAAATTCACCTCAACTTCAACACGATGTTGAAGTTTGTATGGAAAAAATTTCATGCCGGCGAAGTCGTGAAGGTTCTACTACTTCAACTTAACGTGTATGCTGAACCATGGACCGAGCTAGTTATAAAATCTTTGCTATAAACACAATATTTCCAATAAACAAAATCTATAGAAGCACCACGAACATCATAATTCATAACAGTCGATGTAACAGTCTATGCAACTGCTATTGTGCCAAGCGTTAATATTAAGGCATTAATCTTGCATTATGCGCAAGCAGTGATTCATAATGTTTAATGGCTTGGAATCGCGATAGTTGGACTTAGTCTACGCATTAATATTGTAAGGTTGCCTGTCCACCAAAGTGGCGCGAAGTTCCGTAAAAAGAAATGCTACATGCAGTGTCTGTTGTTTGATTTTTCCCTCCGCTTCTCTGCTTTAGTGAAAGAGAAGCCTTATCATCATGTTTATCATCAGCCTGTAGAAAGTCCACTACTGGACTTAGGCCTCCACCCTAGAATGCCAAAACGAACGGTCTTCTGCCGCCTCCATCCACTAATTCCTGCGACAATTATAATATCTTTAGTCCAGAGTGACTTTAGTGTACTTAGAATAACCTAAGGGAGTATTTTTATTGTGAAAGGTATGAACAGTAATTTCTATATTACGTTATTACAAAAGTTATATAATTTCTTTGTTCGATTTCGCTTTGTCTTGTCAATAAATTTTTAAAAATATTGTACGAAATCACAACCCACGTTATGATTTAATACAGCTTTCATGGCTCATAAAAATGCCTGCGCAGATTTTCTGAAGCCTTTTGCTTTTTGCTTTCTTCTCTCTTTGTTATGGCTTGGGAATTATATGATAAGCATTTTCTTTTTTGATTATGCTGCTTTTAAATACCGAAAGGTTCTATCGGTACCTTAGGTGCTCATAATTTATGTAGCTTTTATATCTCTAACTATAGCGATATTGACTGTGTAAGATTTTTTTTACATATTTCGCTTGTTGGAATTAAATACCTAGGGGCAAAAAAAAAACTTAATATTGTAGAGGTACCTACTCTTTTATAAGATATTGAGAATTGTGGCATAGTTTTCTCACGGTCGTAAACATTGTTTATTTTCGCTCAAATTAGGAACTTCCAAAACATCTGTTACTATACTGGATTATAGGAAATTTCGGGTAAGTTCTTATGCTGGACTGTATCCCCGAAAGTTGGTCGTTCGAAAGACAATAAATCCGAGCCCACACTGTGGCAGTAAATTAGTTGTTGGCAACGCGGAAACTACGCGTCTAGCAACACCGGGAATATTGGGATTTGTGTCACAAATACCTAGGTTTTGTGCTTCTGGTGTAGGCTATGATACCATTATTAGTAGAATTTGTAGTATTTTTTAAACTTTTACAACCAATTCAAAAGACAATATCCTCACATACAGAGTGAGCTTACTTTTTGCAGCGCATAACTTCAAGAGGTAGTTAAAATCGGATTTTTATACTTGTACATAGTTACACACACTCACACGTAAGGTTTACTCCTGTGATACCCAGACTCATAAGAGACTGGTTGTAGCAAGAAAACTCGCACACACATTTACGCTTACCGTCCAACACAGACCACACACAGTACACATCCACACACACCCCCATATACACTCACATTCACTAAGTGCTGAAGTAGATGATGGAATGGAAATACCTACGCCAAATGCACTTCAGAGTAGGTTCATAGAAAAGTTTTAAAATTAAAGTTTAAAAATCTTTTTGAAAGGTTTTCTCATACAGTATCTGTCCCCTATCTCTGTGATCGTTTTACAGTATAACATAACATAACACCCAACAGTCACATGCGTAGTTTTGATCCCACACTAAGATTCCCTGTGTCGTGGTTATCAGGGAGTACGAGTACCATGGTACCATAACACCCAGACCCGGAACAAATATTTGCAGATTATGCAAACATTTGTCCCGCAGCGGGAATCGAACCCCTCTTGCATCTCAGCCTGCTACACGCCCGCCGCGCCACAGAGGTCCTCGTCGATCGTTGCACAGTGGCTGTCCATAACTAAATATTACACAGAGTAAGATTGTATTTCGTTAATAATAATAACACCCAATTCATAAACAAAATACCTATTTTTATTTGTTTTTTGAAGTCGATCAAAACAACAATTCTCGTACAAGTCTTAAAATAATAATCTCTCTGGAAATAAGAGGAAAACATACGGAGCATATCATACTCGTACATTGAAAAAGAGAAAAACAAGCATCATAATTCGCTGGAGCCAACTGAGAGGAAATAATTAATCATATGATTTGTTTTGCTCCCTTTTATAACAAGCTTCGTAGAAGTTATTAGAAATGCTTTATTTATGTTAGTAAGGAAATTAAATCCAGCGGACTTGCCAACCTATGTACGGTCAGCAGAATTGGTTAAATTCCCCTTGCGTGTGTAAAGATTGATAATACAAACGAGTAGGATTATAAATTTATTGCACTGTGTTCTTGAAAACTATATTTTTGAGCATAAAGTGGAAATGCACCTCTATTTGTCGGCAGTTCAATGTTTAATACGCAGTGAGGCGTGTGCTTCGCTGTACCTATTTCAATAGATGTATTCTATCCACTCTGATATCTACTATTTCAAAGTAGGTTCTTTAGGGTCGTGAATAATAATTGCGAATGATTGAACACACAGACCCCTCTGCCGGTTGTGTTATCGTTACAATTGTAGACCAAAAACAAATGTTTTTATTCCATATAAATAGATATTTTTGCGAATACCTATAATAACAAGTGCTCGTACGATTCAATTTAAATTTAATTGAAATCCTATTGATTGTAACGCAGTGTATGTATTTAATTCAACCAATAATGTAATTAGATTCCAACTTTGCAGCATTTATTTTTGTTGCAACCAATCATTTTCCGTTATATAGTAAATTAATTTAAACCTTTCCAATTTGCTAACAATATACGTAATACTAAAGCCCATGTACGGATAAAACTCGTTAAAAATCAATACATGCCGTGTTTGCTTGTAGTCATAGTGAAACGAGGGAGATTGAATATCGGCCAATAGCGGGCGATATTTGCAGAAGCCATGACAACGTTGAGAACGCACCTGTGCCGCAAATATTTGGTCAATACATTCAAAATTTCAGAACACGTCTCTTCAGTCTCGTTATGAATCAAGATGCGAAAAAAGCGGCCAATAATATGTACGGAAGAGTGGCCGCTCCGGCTCTCGAAAGATGTAGAGTCAACTTCTGTACGGACATGGAGAAATCTGTCTTGATGAGCAACTTTGAACGACGAGGCTGGAACCAAGTTGGCCCGGACGATGAGTGGAATTTTTACTGGGCGTCAACACAAACATGCAGAAATCTTTTCAGCGTCGAAAGCGGATACAGGATGAACGATAACCAAATTATCAACCACTTCCCCAACCACTACGAGCTATCAAGAAAAGATCTGTTAGTGAAAAATATAAAGAGGTACAGAAAGGAACTGGAACGAGAAGGTAATCCTCTAGCAGAGAAAGCTGACGTTGGTTTACACGGCGGACAAGTCGTCACACGCTACGTCCATCTTGACTTTGTGCCGGTGACTTTTGTGCTCCCGGCAGACTACAATATGTTCGTCGAGGAGTACCGTAAATCCCCTCAAAGCACATGGATTATGAAACCGTGCGGAAAATCCCAAGGCACCGGAATATTTCTCATAAACAAACTTTCGAAATTGAAGAAATGGTCCCGCGAGGCTAAAACTCCTTTTCATCCGCAATTGAGTAAAGAAAGTTATGTTATTTCCCGATACATAGACAATCCGCTGCTGATAGGTGGGAAGAAATTCGATCTTCGACTTTACGTGTTGGTCACTTCGTTTCGACCTCTGAAGGCTTATCTTTTTCAACTCGGATTTTGCAGATTTTGTACAGTAAAATACGATACAAGTGTAACAGAACTGGACAATATGTACGTCCATCTTACGAATGTAAGTGTGCAAAAACATGGAGGTGATTACAACAACATACACGGAGGGAAAATGACTGTACAGAATCTACGATTGTTTTTAGAAGGGACCAGAGGTAGTGCGGTAACGGAGAAGTTGTTTGCTGCAATGCAGTGGTTAATTGTGCACTCATTGAAGGCTGTTTCATCCGTGATGGCAAACGACAGGCATTGTTTTGAATGCTACGGTTACGATATTATAATAGACAACCAGTTAAAGCCATGGCTGGTCGAGGTGAATGCCTCACCGTCTTTGACATCTACGACTGTGAATGATCGGATATTGAAATACAAGCTAATTGATAATATGATGTCAGTTGTTCTGCCACCAGATGGCATGCCAGATGTGCGCTGGAATAAGGTACCGATCGCTGATGCTTTGGGGAATTTTGATTTGTTGATTGACGAAGAGTTATTTGAGAAGGAAGAACACGGATCTGGTGGACGTGCTAATAAGAATAGTAAAGTGAAATAGTGTTGAAATTAGATGTGATGAAAATATTATACTCATAATAATTGTTAAACCGATTTTAGTTAAAATAGCTTTTGTCTTGTTTTGACGTATGACATTTTACATCAAAGAAAACAAAACAAAAGCTATTTTAACTAAAATAGGTTTAAAAAATGATTATGAATAAGGCTTTTAGTGTTTAGTTTGTGATACCTAGATTCTAGGAAATTAACCAACGTTTTCCTCATAAAAAAGTGATAGTAAAAAGTTCCTTCGAGCTAAGAAAAGGCAATATATTGATAAATAAGATAACTGTGTAATTAAGCATTTCATGAAATACCTACTTTCGTAGATTATTACACCTAACTAGCTGAAACCTGTGACTTTGTCCGCATTAAAAACCCCCTACTAAAACCCCTTCTACTGCTACTAATCGAAGAGATCCGTTGGGCCTCTGTTACCTTCGAACCCTGGCTGTCACATATTGTTAATTGTCTCACAAAAACAATTCAAAAGAGCTCATACACTCTACCATTCTAGGAGATCCGTTGAACATGTCCCGCCTGCATCATCAGACCATGGCCTCATCTACCGTTAAAAATTCATGAAGGTAGATGTCTTTAAACATCAAATAAATATTCTATAATATTCTTTTCTATTCTATTCTATTCTTAAATAAAAATAAAATTTATTTAAAAATTAATTAATTTTTGCCGACATTGGAAACAACACCACACTCATGTTTTTCAATTAAAGGGTCCCCATTTCAACCTTGAGGTCCTGTTAATATTTTAATCTCAACAATAACACAGTAAAGCTAACTTTTACTACGTCGAAATACATTGAAATCTGGCTAAAATTTAAAGTGTATTTATTTTCACAAAGAAAACGGTTCCGTACTTCTTTCCAGGAAAATTTCAGGTAACGCTGAAACACGTGTTTGTTGAACGAGCGAAGCGAGTTCTCTGAGTCAAGTTGGAAGAATCGGCGTTTGTATGTATGTGTGTATGTATGTATGTATGTATGTTTGTCCGATGAAAACTTCCAAACCGTTAATCCGATCTTCATGAAATTTGGTATGGGGGTAGATAGTATTGGTACAATTTGTAGGTAAGGTTATGAGCTATATCGATCAGGGGGTTGCTGAGACATTGGGGTCCAAGAGGGGGTAAAAAAAGTAAAAGTGAGACAGTCAGATCAAGTGGGGTGTCTAATGAAAGCGCTTTGGTTGGACATTTCAAAACTGTTTTTAATAATTATTTAGCCTTAGTAGTTTTCGAGATATTAGGGAAAATAAAAAACGTAAAAACCCAAAATTCTAGGGTACTTCCAGCAATCCCACAATGCTGAAATTTGGTATGCTTGTGGCTTTTGTGTCGCAACTACAGGGAAAAGTCTGAAATTGAAGAATTTAGAAACATGTACTCCATAAAACAGAAACCAATATAACATCCATTGTTGACCTCCCATTTCTAAGAATTTGAATGACGTTGGAGTTCTATGGATTTCATCAAAAGGACGTTATCAATTAATTCGTCAGGTACTTGATATAGGTACTAACAGGTATGTAGTATAACTACGCCCCGTTGCTTAGCCCTATTTAAAGGTTATTTCGATGATGTGTAGGAAATTAGAGTAGTTACTGGTAGATCCTGTACTGTACTGGTAGACCTCGAGGGGAAAATTTTCAAAAATAATAATAGAAAATATGGAAATTACTTAGTTAAGTAGTCGGGCTGATAAAGGTGTTATCGCGAGGTCTCAGTTCGGGGCGTTTATTGTGTTTGAAGAATCTACATGTACTAGTGGTTCGCCCCGAACTGAGACCTCGCGATAACACCTTTATCAGCCCGACTACTTAACTAAGTAATTTCCATATTTTCTATTATTATTTTTGAAAATTTTCCCCTCGAGGTCTACCAGTACAGTACAGGATCTACCAGTAACTACTCTAATTTCCTACACATCATCGAAATAACCTTTAAATAGGGCTAAGCAACGGGGCGTAGTTATACTACATACCTGTTAGTACCTATATCAAGTACCTGACGAATTAATTGATAACGTCCTTTTGATGAAATCCATAGAACTCCAACGTCATTCGAATTCTTAGAAATGGGAGGTCAACAATGGATGTTATATTGGTTTCTGTTTTATGGAGTACATGTTTCTAAATTCTTCAATTTCAGACTTTTCCCTGTAGTTGCGACACAAAAGCCACAAGCATACCAAATTTCAGCATTGTGGGATTGCTGGAAGTACCCTAGAATTTTGGGTTTTTACGTTTTTTATTTTCCCTAATATCTCGAAAACTACTAAGGCTAAATAATTATTAAAAACAGTTTTGAAATGTCCAACCAAAGCGCTTTCATTAGACACCCCACTTGATCTGACTGTCTCACTTTTACTTTTTTTACCCCCTCTTGGACCCCAATGTCTCAGCAACCCCCTGATCGATATAGCTCATAACCTTACCTACAAATTGTACCAATACTATCTACCCCCATACCAAATTTTATGAAGATCGGATTAACGGTTTGGAAGTTTTCATCGGACAAACATACATACATACATACATACACACATACATACAAACGCCGATTCTTCCAACTTGACTCAGAGAACTCGCTTCGCTCGTTCAAAAATTTCAAGTGTCTACTACCAATGGTTTTTAAAATACAGAGCACTTTTGTTTTACATTTAAAGCCCTAAAAGGTCCATTAGAAGACAAATTTTCCTAATTCTTTTCGTAGTACATCCCTACAACCTAAAATGTTCCTTTTCACCCTCCATATTTTACGTCCTCAGGTCCTTCAGTTTGAGTTCAGGACTTTGATTCTTATATATTTGATATGAAAGGAGTACAGAAAGAAAACTGAAATTAAAATTAAACACTAGATTTACAAAACATGGGTAAGTATACGTAAATAAACTCATAACATCTTGTTTTATCAACAACAACATTACATTAATATTAGCATGAAGTGCAACAAGAAGTCGCACTATGCGGTAGTTGCGCACATATTGGACATTTGCATTTTAATTTTTCCACAGTGGAAAAATAACTCTGTCCTGGCCATTCTATATGCTAAATAGTAAGAACTTCCGGCTAATCCTGCACAAGTTTTATCCGGCTGTAACTTGCCTGAACCACAGGTTATAGAGATAGCGGCTGGTGTAATATAATAATGCAACGCTCAAACTGAGTTTGACGATTGACTTTCCTTCCTGTTTAGTCGCTGTTACGTTGTACGCTGTTCGAACCAGCAAATTCATTAAAAAGGGTAATTGTGGAGAATTCAATATAAAGTAAGCTGTATTTTGGAATATTTTACCTACAAAAGGTTTTTATTCTAAAAAAGTAATTCGTTATGATAGAGATGATCTGTTGTGTAAGTTATTTACAAAAGTATCTCTAAATGTCCCGTTGTCACTAATAAAAATGATCTGTTTGATCCAGCTGTTATTTAGCTGTGCCTCATGTTGCCGGGAACTTTATAATTTGGGGCTTGTTACACGATGGACAATTGCCTGCTAACTTTTTGAATTGTTTTGCCTCACATTTGTAACATTAGAAAATTACCCGCACTTCAAAAAACTTTTATGCATTATGTTGATAACTTTGTTCTACGTTCTACCGAGAGAGATAGCTTTTGTTGAAATGTGCCTTGATAGAGATGAATATCTTCTTTTAATCAGCTAATAGACGTCCACTGCTAGATGAATTATTGTCCCCATAGAATTGAGGGGATTTGCCATAAACACCAGGCTTGGCAGGTGGATTTAAATCCTACATAAAGATGAATCTAATTAAGAAAGCGTATTACACTCTTGATGACTATATTAATGATAAAGCCGCGTGGCCTGATGTCGCTCTGCCCCTCGACTGCTAAAATGGAAATTTGCAATATCTGTACTTACCTATTTACATGTTTCTATTAGATTATTATTTATAAGTATAACAAGTGTAGCGTGTGCTGCGTCTTGCATATTTTTGCTGATCTTTATTTACTTTTGACTACCTTCCTAAGGTTTTTAAGTTCTCATTTACTATGTATCAGCAACTCCTTGCTCCGAGGCACCACACAGGCGCTTCTCACCTAGTGGTAAGACGGACCATTTATGTAAGCCAAGCCATGTTTGTTGCCTGATTCTTCTAGGCTTGGTCGCGTTGGAACAGGAGTAATTTTAGCTTATAAGACGATTCAAAATGATCCTTGTGATTTCAATGAATAAAGTTCTTTTTGACTTTGACTTTTGACTTTGATTGGTGATCGCAGTATTAGTGTTTAGTACTCAGATGGATGCTGCTGCTCATCCCTTAGTCGTCTCATATGTCATCCACAGAAGTCTTATTCTTCAGCCAAGACCACCGCGGTCACCATGGCATATTCTTTTAACACAACCTGCTCGAAAATGTAAAATAAATTATATGTCATATACAAACCTAACCGTAAGCAGGGCATTGTTAGCCCTACGGCTAAACCTGGCAATAATTTTGTACTGAATTTAATTATTTCTCGCTGGTCAATAATGAAATTTATATAAAGAACCTCATTTGTAGAGATCTACACAAAAATAACTTATTCGACAATTGAATTAGACGCCACAAATAGAACGCAAAAAACGCTGATTCCGTGAAATTCTGAGCGAAATGCTGTTCCAAAGATAATAATAAAAACATCCAACAAAGAAAAAATCCTGAGCATACAAGATTCTATTTCATAATAAAACAAGTCGAGTAAGAGTGACGAAAGTTGTTATTTGACTCCGGAGGCTATACATCAGACGCCTTAGACATCGTTAACAACCTACTCCCTGAAAAATCTAACAAGTACATGAAAGTCCGACACAAGTGCTTTGGGCATTACTACTCAAATAAAAATATAACTTTGTTCACCACAACTGGACTAATATATCAAAAATCAACTTTGAATAGTTAGGTATCTGGTACTTAAATGTAATTCAAATAAAATGCTTCTAGGAACTTGCTTTGTATTGTCTCGCAGAAAGTGTGTAAACTAGAATAAAGTAGTCTTCGTCTTTGGCGAGCTTGAATCTCTAGCTGCACTCAGGATTCTAGTCGTAACTCCTTCGTTACGCTCAGGATTCAATAAAGGGCCCGTATCGTAAGACACTGATTTATCCACTTGTTTAATAATCTACTACTTATATTAATTTTTGGCTATCCTTTCTTAATATAAAAGCAAATTGTGCTTTTATGTTCGCCGTAATTATAGTTATTTTTTTAAGAGTCTGGTCGAGGGTCTTGCATCGATCGTTCTCAACCTTCGTGAATATTTTAATGTCACGTTTTTTGCGAGGCGAGGCCCAACTTCGATTGAAAAATCCAGAGTTGTCGCGTCACCGCCCCGTTATTAATCACTGCGGTAAATTCACGGAAGAATGTAACATTATGTCAAACGTAAAGTTCCTTTCGCCTTTGTGTGGATGAATAAACTTGGCGTGATTGCTTCGTTGCGAGGATAAAAGTATGTTGACTAGGGCATAAAAATATTCTACTTTTACAAGTAAAACGAAAAATGATTGCCTATCTAGCTCTATTATGTATGAGTAACAAAAGACCTATTATCTAAGGCCCACGTTACAGTTTTTGTTTTGTTTTATAAAATACGTAGGAGTACCTACTGTATAATAAATATATATAAGCGTATTACATATTTTAGTAGAATCTATTATATGATTCTTTTGTATGCGTCGACGAGTTTAACAAAATTAGGTCAAACATTATGTCTACCTGCTGACTAATATGGTTATAGCACTATAGTTAGTTATAGTTATAATTTACTACTCTATAGTAGTAAATTATAACTATAACTAACTATAGTAACTAGTGTAGTAGTAGTAGTGCTTTAACTATAATAGTAATATACTATACTGCTATAACTATTTATAGCAGTATAGTATATTACTATTATAGTTAAAGCACAATAGTAGTTGCAAATATTCTCAGTCAAATTAATGCTTTGACGTTTGATTTTTATAAATTTTTAATACTTACTTAAAATACTAAATTAAAACTATAATTTAATTTTAACAATAAGCGAGTGTAAAAAAACAGCATACAGTGCTAGTAATGTCATACGAAATAAGACCTTCAAGTGGCCAACAATACCTCGTCGGTCGTGTCAGGTGTATGAAACCACAGTGATATGTGACGTCACATTATGTTTTGCACTTAGGTTTTACAGCGTTTTGCAAGAAATATATGTCTAAAAGATCATGATGATCAGGATCTTAAACCATAGTCAATAGATAATATTTTTTTTTAATTTATTGTACCAACCGATCTGATCTATATTTTTATTTTACAAACAAATAATAATCATTTCAGTTAGGGTGCAATCTTGATTCAATGCATAGTCTATATGTGAAAGTAGAAATGCGATCAATACTGTCAAAGTTCTCCAAGTAACCAGTAGTAGTTCTAGTACCTACATAAGCTTTGCTCGCTACGTGATTCAAGCATAGTTCCGGAATCCACCGGAATTGTCGGAAATTGCACTAAATTGGGAAGGCTGCGCTGCGCCTACAAATTACGAACACAAAAACTAGGTGACTGGTAGGTCACGTATAGATTAAGCTAGCCTACACAAAAGCATGCCAATTTATTCATTGTATAAGAATCACTGCCAGCCCAGGTTACCATTTTGTAAAGACAATTTTTTTATTTAATGAAATCACATGGCTCATATAGTATCGTCGTATATTTTATCAGCCTGTTCACGTCTACTGCGGAGCGAAGCCATTGAAAACAACGGGACTTGCCATAATCACCACACTCGGCAGTCGGATTGGTGAATCTTTGTATAAACTAGGTGAATTTAAAATACGTTGTTAGAACACATTTTCGAAATGTCATTTTAGTAAATATGACGTGAAGAAACAATTTCAGCACCAGGATTCCAAGACCATTAGATTCGGCTGACTGTATCGGGCGGCTGAATGGTATTGTACGATATGAACTCGTAAGTTGTCTGTACTTTGTGGTGTGAATATAGAAAGAAAGAAAAGAAAGAAAAACAAATGATAGAAAGAAACTTTTCAATATTTTTACATTTTGGGTTCGAAAACACAGTATTACCATTATTCTCATTGCCAATGAGGAACTGTGTGTTTGCTCAATCAAATCGTAACGGCTGAACCATTTGGTAGATTAATTGATTATGACTTGGTTTGATATCTTTGGTACTTTTTGTCCACGAGCTAAGCTCGTGATAATTTGGAAACGTACGTAATAAAAGTCGCGTAGACATTGACGTAGCACTTGCTACGGTGCCGCGGTGACGCGGCTACGCTAAGAACTACGAATGATGAAGTGTGTAGTACCACGTTTTAAATACTATTTGTACTCAAAGATACTGCAACACTACACTACACTATCAATGATCAATATCATTAATTGTTATCATTTATATGCATGAATTGTTATGGTTTGAACAAGAATCGAGGGAATACTTGTAGCTGAATCTATTAACCACTGGCTTTTTCTAACATCGGCCACTATAACAAGGCTCTTTTCAAAGATATAATTTTCTTTAGTTAAAATGCACGAAAGCAAGAGTATACCTGAAAGAGCCTGTGTCATCAGTTTAATCTGAAAAGTAATTTTATTTTCTTATACATAAAAGTATCCGAGCTAAAGTTGGCATACCCATGCTTGGCACCCAAGTTTCTTTAATCTATTATGGAATTGCATTCGACGGTGAAGCACGTGCGGTTGAATTACTGCACTACCGTATGGCGACTCTGATATTGGCTCCAGAACCGAAGATATTAGCTGCTTTCGGCTTTATTTTATTTGTTTTGTTGATTAAAACTTTTGCAGTGGCTTAAGAAAGAACACAGTTTACTCAGGATCGTGTGGATGTGAGTGGTGGGCTTGGCATATTTTTGTTACGATAGTTACAAGGCAATGTCTGTTTCCTTATGTTTATTTTGGTATCATCATCAACAGCCTATATAAATCCAATGCTGGACATAGGCCTCCCCCTTAGAATGCCACGACGAATGGTCTTCAGCCGCCTGCATCCACTGATTTCCTGCGATGAACTGACTTTATTTTATTATCCGAAACTTTATTTAGACATTGATATGTCAAATACCCTGTTGTCTCCGGCCTATGAATAGACCGCTCCGTCTCTTTCCGTGGATGTTACAAAAGCCTTAAATAAACCTTAAGAGATTACACCAGGGGATAGGCAGTAGAATCCACCTGAGTATACTTAACACCAATACTGCGATCATCAATATGCCTACGTGCATAAGTGTGGTGATTATGCCATTGCATTCGATTGGGGAGCTTCGTCACAGCAGCAGACAACACACACAGACAGGGAGCAGTGGACGTCTAGCGGCCGATGATGATAAGTTATATTGCAGCATTAAAAATGTTTTTTTTAATTTCATGCATCCCCTCGGAGAGATTCCAGCATTTGAATTAGCCACAAGGCTATAATATCTAGGTGTGTATCATCAAAAATCCCACCCAATTCAAAAGTGGTACTTACCTTTTGAATTTGTTCAATACTTCGGTAATTCCATTAGGCATCCCCAGGGCCAAAGTTCTCACGTTTGTTCCCGGCATTTGGTAATAACTTCGCAAACACAGTTATGCGTCGCGATTCACGGCTTTATTTCACTAGTGAACATAGAATTACATGAGTAAGGAACTGTTTTAAAACGGACTACCGTACGGAGCTCCGCAGTACGGAGCGTCCGTACGGTCGACCATTTAGTGCTCCACGGACCATGATACGGCTCGGACGAGACGCAAACAGCAGCAGTGCAGCAGAGTATAGTCTGCGCAGCACTAACCGCGTAGATAAGATGCCTAGCGCGTCCGGATACGGGCGTACGGAGCACGGACGCGCTCGACGGAGGGTCTTCGATCGGATGGACGGACGCTCCGCGGGCCGTGCACTATTAAACGCAATAACTGATTTCTATACGATAGCTTCAGACAACAGACGTCTGTACGGACCATCCGTATAAGCACTAAATGCAGCCTAAAACAACAGGATAAAAATATGACAGAATAATTTAGAATCAAAAGTCGATAAATACTGAAGAACTGTTTATTAATTTCCAAGCATACCAACATCAACTACGAAAGCCGATCAAATACACCGTCTAACAATAAAATTTGATTGATTAACTATTTATTATTTTCCAAACCAACATCAACTTTATGGTAAAACTATCAAGATCATGATCATCCAATTCCGAATATGACAGTAGCGATAAGTCGAGACTTTTGTAAAATCTCTGTAGAATGGATGTTCGTATAATTTTTAACCAACTTCAAAAAAGCAGAAGTTTCTCAATTCGACTGTATGTTTTTCTGATTGTTACGCGATTACTTCGCCAATTATGAATTGTTTTCGAGGATAATTTTTTTGTTCGGTAGTTCATACTTCAGAGGTGATCAGTTAAGTTTTATTGAAATTAATTCAATGCTTTTTCAAAGAAGTCGCATTTTGTTTTTTTTTTCTAAAAATTAACTTTATTTTTAGTGAAAAACTCACTATGTGCGCATACCACAAGATTCATGAAAGGAGTTGCTGCGAGGCACAATTAATCCTATCATCACTGGCCCGGCCCACAAGGTCCTTTTTAGGGCCAACTTACTTAAAAGGGTTATTTTATTCTCAGATAAACTTCATTCAAGGCAACGTCATTCGTACACATTTTCCTGAAAATCTGAAAATCAGCTCGTAGGTCAGCAACCAAACAAAAAATGTAGAGACGAAAATATAAAGGTGAAAAGTCTCATGTGCCTGTAATTTTACCGGCACCCGTACCCTTCAAACCGAAACATGAGATGCGAGCACTACTGCTTGGCGGCAGAAATAGATACGGTGGTAGTATTTCCCCGGACGAAATTCTACTACTACAAAATGAATGGACGGGGTTCAAAAATAAGTATCACAGATATATGCAACTATCTACTGAATTTATATTACATTGCTGAAACTTTTGCCCAATTAAACGGATTAAATACGCGTCCATTGCGGTTTACTTAAAATTCAGAGTTTCGACCATGAATACTGTCAAATACTGCCTGATAAGGATAAAATACGCGGCTCGACCCTTTTAAACTTTTTATTTGTATTGAGTGGTTACTATTACCCTAGAAACCGTTCGGATGAATCTACCGAAATAGCGGAATAGCAATGTTTCAAATCTATACGACAGTTAAATACGTTCAAATAGTTTCCTTAGATTTTTAAATGCAGAATAGTACATAGTTATTAGATAAATATAGTGAACGATTGTATAAGTAGGTAGGTACCTAGATTTTTTCACAAAACTTGTGGTTTTTATCTAGCCCTAACTCAGTTTTACTATAGGTACAGTATGTATTAGTTAATACAAAATAAAAAATTGTATTAGACGATATTAGTTCCAACATAGACTGCAGGTAGTAACTACCTACGTGCCTAGGTGCCTATTACGAAATTATAGGTAATACTTATCTCGCATTACGGGGAATCTGTTGGTATTTTGCTGTTGAGGTACATCCATACAGAACAGGTCTGCACAATTATAAACTTTTTTTTTCACATCAATTTGGCTTTCGTGCAGCCCACGGAACAATCAAGCAAGTCCATCGTTTGGCTGCTAAGATAAACTTCGCGTTTGAACACAAAAAATACTGTTCGGCTGCTTTTTTGGATATTTCTCAGGCTTTTGACCGTGTATGGCACGAGGGCCTGCTGTTAAGATACTGTAAGCTCTATCTTTAAGCCATTACCTTCTTATAAAACCCTATCTAAATCAACGGCACTTCTATGTGAAGCATGGAGAGAATAGAACTGGACTCCATGATGTAAATGCTGGTGTTCCCCAAGAGAGCGTTATGGGCCCAGATTTGTACCTCATATACACCTTCGACCTGCCGACAACAGAAAACGTCCTTGTGGGGACATTCGCTGATGACACTGCTCTCATTGCCACTCAAGAAAATCCAGTTGTTGCATCGGTCATGCTACAAAAAAGCCCAAACGAAGTCTCTATTTGGCTAAAGGACTGACGTATTAGTGCAAACGAAACCAAATCTGTGCATGTGACGTTTGCTCTCAGACATGGTTCTTGCCCCTGAACGAAATCCAGATAAATTAATGTGAAGATGTGCGATACTTAGGTATATATTTGGATAGACGCCTAACTTGGAAGAAGCATATATTTACCAAAAGAAAGGCCCTCAGTCTACAACTCAGGAAGTTGTACTCGCTAATGGCACGGAAATCCAAATTATCCTTGGACAACAAACTCCTCCTCTACAAATGCATTTTAAAACCAGTATGGTCCTATGGAGCTGAGCTGTGGGGTACAGCGGCGAATTCAAATCTGGAAATTTTCCAACGCTTCTAATCCAAAATGCTACGCATGATAGCGGATGCTCCATGGTACATAACAAACTGTCAACTACATCTAGACCTAGGGGTGCCAACCATGGACTTAATATACTAAGTCCATGGTGCTAACAGTCAAACAAGACATTTGCAACAAACAGAAGTCTTATGCCAAACGAATGGAGCAACACCCTAACCAGCTTGCAAACATTCTCATGAAGACGTCCACAACCTTCAAAAGGATAAAGAGGAGAGCCCCTCAAGATCTTATCTAGTACTTACTAGTGAAACAGAATTATGGATATGCCACTGGGCTTATACCATTCATGTCAAGCGCGAAGGAGACACGAAACTTTTGCTCAATGCCCAGACAGGCAGATTCCAAGAATTAAAGAAGAATTAAAAAAAAACTATCTTGGCAATGATTCTCGTAAAATTTGCTTGTAAAAACACCTCGCATCTACCCTCAACGTTCAAGTGCGCAAATTAAGAGAGTTTGGCGGCAGCGCCACCTGCCATCCCATGAGAGCCCCCGGCCCCGTTGCTCTACGCACGTATGCTTCACAACTGTATGGATTGTAAAACTGTGACGTTATTGTACCTACTTATTGTTTATATTGCTTGTATTGTTTTGTGTGCCATAATAAATAAATAAATAGATCCTTAGGTCCCGTTTTATCCTGTAAAGGCACGGTACCCTAAAAATAATCTAGAGTTGTAAGCAAAACATCAGCTCGTAATCAATAATGTAAAACCATTCCTTGTTGCTCTAATTCAGCGCTCCAACACTGTATTATGAAATTGCTCCATTTACAAACATAAAACTCGACTGTGAAGATAAAGTTCAATTTTTACTACCCGCTTCGCAACATTTCATAAATGTTTGAGTAGCAAGTTTTGTCTTCTTTTAATTCGCTTCTAATGAAAATTTAGTTGGAAATACTCAACAAAAATTTTTGATTCGTAGCTGAACCTAGTGTATATATGAACATAATGTTAGTAATACGGCCTACGAGTTCGTTGGATATTACTTTTTTGCCAGTAAATACCTACTATGTCCATAGTTATGAACATAGTAGGTATTTACTGGCAAAAAAGTAATATCCAACAAATTTAGAGCATGATCTAGAATAGATGTAATTGAAAAATAATATTTTTCTCTGGGGTTAGGTTGGAAAAACAACTTAAATTTCTGCCACTGTTTTAATCTACTTTGTTACAATCTATCAAAGTTTAGTAATTAGGAAGTTTTAGATCAGTGAGTAATGTGTTCCACTAGAAACTCTTATAAGTTTGCGGCTCTTACAAATACTTGATTGAGATTAGATTCTGGATTACTTACAAACGATTAAATCGCTAAAACTATTTTGTAGACATCGGTGATGGATTTCTCGCTTAACCGCTTATTTTTTGGTTGTAAATTACAAGTTTAGGAAACACAAATTCTTTATCACTTGTGCATAAAAGCAATGAGTCCACACTGGATCTTTTTACTAACGGTTACATTTCACTGTTTTTAGTGTCACCACACTTCAGGAGGGGTTACAAAAAAAAAATTACATAACATAACCCGTAACAAATATTTGCAGATCATGCTAACTTTGTCATGCAGCGGGAATTGAACCAACAACTCGCCCACTGCACCACGGAGGTCGTCACCTCCTTTATATTAATAATTCATATACCGATGCTATAAGTGGAAATAGTAGCACGTAAGTAACTACATCTTTTGCTTTTTTTGACTCAACTAAAGTGTTTGAGTCAATACGACAAAAATCAATACGTCGGTTTATCTCCCCAGAGAACACTTGCTTGTCGAAGATGTTATTTGTGAAAAGATGTGGTTGTGATTTATTGGAAACTTGTGGGAAATTCCTTATTGTCTTTAGTTTTGTTTTATAAGTTGCGCGCAGAGTCTGGAGAATCAAGTTTCAATTGCTTTTGTGTAGTAATATTGTTTCCAATACAGTTTGCACCAAACTTAAGTAGGTACGTATGATGTTTTAACCTGTGTACTAAATATTTCTTAATTTAATTTGAAAAACCACTTATCTTGAGACACGCATAAGAACCTATTTTTCTAAAAAATTCACGTTGCAAAATTTATATAAAGCCTTTAGGAAGTTAAAAAAACTTCTCTCTGCGATAAGATATTATAATATTGTATTAAAAATACTTAAACCTATTCTAACAGTCCGTCCTATCAAGTTTTTCAAGCTGGCCAGTATATTTTTGTTCTCTGC
This sequence comes from Epirrita christyi, assembly GCA_951392215.1. NCBI lineage: Eukaryota > Metazoa > Arthropoda > Insecta > Lepidoptera > Geometridae > Epirrita > Epirrita christyi. The sequence continues at coordinate 8,774,339 of OX595846.1, read as the reverse complement.
TCAAAAATACCAAGGTATCTTTAGAAACCAAAAGCTTCACAGCTAAGCACGCACATTTATCTTATTAAATCTGTACTAATGAACCGGGGTCCTTTATTCCTCACCCTGGCAGCAGCTTCCCCATTCATTACGAGGTGTACGAACACAAAAACTTGAGGATAATCACAAGTCCTTGACCCGAAATAATAAATACACAAGTATTTCCATCTTTTTCTCTCGAGTGAAGTGGAAAGTCTGCAAATTGGGGTTCTGTCTAATGGATCGTGGAAGCAGGGAGAACCCTTGTGATTGCGCGGCACGAAACGGAGTTTGTTTGATTTCCTTGTCAGCACTTTCGAGCATGTAAATAACAGGTAGACATTCATTTCTTTTATCCCAATTATGTTTCTCGTTCAAAGTAATATTAGAATGAATTTGAGAGATTGTGAATCGCAGTCAATACAATAAGCTGGTAAGCATTTTTCTTAAATTGAATATCAGAAAAGACGATCATTTGGCCTTTTCATCCATTAGGTATTCTCGTCTCGTACGTTAAGTTATTCGCTGTTCCTATGTAGAACAAAGAAAATTCTTATTGTATCCTAATTACCTGTTATCTATTAAATACTAAGCTCTAATATCTATCTTCCCATGTATTTAACTTTCAGCTTACCAAAAATACAGATTCCCGTAATTTCCATAACAATAGAGAGATTTGTAGAGGCACGGCGCTTAATCCTAAACTAACAAGTAACTCAGTAATAAATAACGAGACGGTGTTCGGTTTAAATATCTACTGTTTTACCTTTCAGTGAATTAGGTATTTAGGAGTAAAGGCACAAAATATATAGGTACAGAAGGCCAGCTCAATACAACAAGCTATAACAGACGCACACACACATAACATAACACCCAACAGTCACATACGTAGTCTTGATCCCACACTAGGATTCCCTGTGTCGTGGATACCAGGAACTACGAGTACCATGGTACCATAACACCCAGGCCCTGAAAAAATATTTGCAGATCATACAAAAATTTGTCCCGCAGCGGGAATCGAACCCGCAATCTCTTGCATCTCAACCAGCTACTCACCCACCGCGTCACAAAGGTCGTCAAACGAACGATGTCGAACGCGTCAAATATAGACGCGTACCCACGAAGATCTCGGTAGAACTCGGTGGCGATGCGCCTATTATCGCTTGTTGTACTGAGCTGGCCTTCTGTACCTATATATTTTGTGGTGAAGGGCTACTGTGCATGTTTTGGGTATGATTTATCTCCTGCTAGCCGTACACCACACAGCAAAATTGAATCGCTGTTTGTGTATACTGTCTTGTGCTAAATGAATTTCATCAACATTCCACTGCTGGATAAAGCCCTTAGAATGCCACGACGAACGGTCTTGATCCACTGAAAAACAAGTCCAATCCTGCATGGAGTACTGCTGCCACCTTTGGAAAGGAGCTGTCAAGTACCAGCTTGTAGTATTTAAACGGCGTGCCAAAATAATGATTAGCAATGACTAATACAATTCGATACCAAGTTATACAGCTTCAACATCGACAGAGAATCAGTTTGTTTCCAGTAAACATTTCAGAGAGTGTGCCCAGAAACTACATCACCTCAATGCCTCATCTCCTTTCCACTAACTGCCAACTAGACGTATGGGGAAATGCCTTTGCCCACGAAACTGTTCCAATCTACCTTAATAATGCGCATGGATAAGTTGTGAAACTCATTGCTGGCGTTGGTCTTTCCGGAAGAGTACCTATAAGTAAGTTGGAATGTTTTAAGACGAGTGTGAATAGGTTAATTCTAGGCAAGCATGCTCCACTTTAGACCGTATCACTTATTATCAGGTTTAGGTTTGATCATTGTCGGACAATACTTGAAGTAAATAAGTAAAAAAAAAACAACTGTCAGAGTTAGCAAGTTGAAGTTGCAATAGGCAGACCATATAGCTCGCAGATAGTTGGGGAACAAAGGTTCTCGAGTGACGACCACGAACTTAACGATGCAGTGTAGGGAGGCCTCGATGGCCCAAAGACATTATAAAGGTTGCAGGAAGTCGGTGGATGGAGGCGGTCTAACACCGTTCGTGGTGGCATTCTAGTGGAATTCTATCTAATGATGATGACGATGACTCTTCAACCCGTAGAGGTCCACACTGGACACAGGCCTCTCCCATAAAATGCTACTGCCACGACGATCGGTCGTGAGCCACGTCCATCCACCTTCTAAATTGGCTACGAAACATTCTTATTTTACGTAAGCCTTCTCTGAGATAAAATCAAAAAAGTTTTCTCGCTTTAACGTTTCTCCCAGACAAGCTTTGTTGTGGAGATATAAGTCTTCAAATAAAACTCGAGATCAAACGTAAAACATTATTATATTATTGTAAAAGTGATAATATGTAATTTGTTACCGCCCACAGAAAGCGGAAATATTTCATGGTTCCATAAATAATAGTAGAGACATTTAACATTCACAGAAAATCAAGGTCTGCCCCCTATTCCCTAACCGAAAGTCACTCGGTGACTAAAGTTTTGACAAGTAAAATGACTATCAATTGTCAATTTTGAGCAATTGATGGTAATTTTACTTGTTGTTAGACTTTCAGTTAGGGAGTAGGGGATTTGGATCATTACATGTGTTAGAGCGTATTGAGTGCTAAATAATTAAAGATATTATAATAATTATTTATGAACATCGCAAATAAATAGAGATTCTATAGTTAGGCTGGTTTTTTTCTATGCTCTTTGGTAACGTCCAAAAATATTACACACTCATCAGTCATCAGTCATCATTCACTAAGCTGTCAGCCTTTTGAAGCTGATAGTATATGTGATAATTGAGGTTTATATTATGATAAAGAAAATTGGTAGATTATTAGATTCGTAAAGGAATATAGTTTTTGTAGGAGATTTTAAAAATGTAATTCGTATATTTGAGGTAGATCCTACCTACTTACCTCGTACCTACTTTACTGTAATAATATGTTTGACGCCCTCTGTGGCGCTGAGATGCGAGAGGTTGCGGGTTCGATTCCCACTACGGGACAAATATTTGTATGATCTGCAAATATTTGTTCTGGGTCCGGCTGTTATGGTACCATGGTACTCGGAAGATATAAATGATACCTTTTGTGATCCTAAATCTTCAATTATAAGTCCCCAAACTGATTTGAGATTGTTGAATGGAAATCTGAACATTTTTATACATATACAAAAAGATGATCGCCAAGCTTAGTGAAAAAGACGCAAACAAACAAAGAAAATATTGAACAAGATTTCCTGAGGGTATTGATGTTGCCTTCACTAAAATTGGATGGAAAAACGAAGACAATAGGTTTTTATTCTTTTTACCTTGCCGTAGTGTGAATAGTAGAAAACCGTTTTTCATCGTTTGACCATCAATCAAGGTTTTCATGTTATTTGATTTTGAGCGTTAATCATATTTGACTATTAGTTGTTGGCCTAGATAGACTGGTTCTTCGGTTTTCGGTTATGTGATGATGTTATGTATGACCACAGTTTTTTTTTCGAATAAAAACCTTTCTTACTTTGGTAGCATAGAGTAGATTTATATTACTAGCGCCATGGAAGAAGAAATCCAATGGAAGTACAACTAAAATAGCTGCTGATGTTTATAGTGTGTTGCTTCTTACACCTATACTAGAAGGCACTATGTTAGAGATAGACAAATGTATTGTCATAGAACAGTCTGTTTTCCTTTCCGTACCGCTAAATATTTGTCATAGGCAATTGAAGTTTTCCCTAGTGAAGGGAACATCGTAGGTAAATATTTTTTGTCGATAAAATAATTGACTATGATGATGATTAAATAGTTAATTTCATCGTTGATGGTTTCCAACAGTTACGAGAAACCGGCCCTAAGTACTATATTCAAAATACAAAATTTGCACATACGCGAGGCAGGTATCAAATAAAACCATAATATCTAAACACACTATTTTTTTATTTACAGTTTCTTACTAGATAGGTACACATAACTGCCGTGGTGTGTCCGGCCTAAAATAGACCCCTCCTTCTCCTCCCGTGGATGCCGTAAAGTAAGATGAAGATGTTTTTTGTATAGATGAACGTTCAGAACTCAAAAACTCAAGCTGAGTCGACCGATGGTCAAGTGAGTGAGTAGCAAAGATGTGACGAGCGAGTCTTGTTTAGACATTTATAAACAATTTAAGCAGATATATATAACCACTATGGCGCGGTGGGCGAGTAACCGGCTGAGATAAAAGAGGTTGCGGGTTTAATTCCCGCTATGGGACAAATATTTGCATGATCTGCAAATATTTGTTCCGGATCAGGGTGTTATGGTACCATGGTACTCGTAGTTCCTGATAACCACGACACAGGGAATCCTAGTGTGGGATCAGGATAACGTATATGACTATTGGGCGCTATGTTATGTTACTATAAATAAACCAGCATTACATTAGACAAAAATATACTTATTCTAACTTGAAAACTAACGTTGGAGTAGAATCTTACTTTGACTTGATGACTGGATTGTTGACTTAGCGGTAAGAAGAGCGTGCGTACTGCATCAGGCTCTAATCTCCGCCATTTCAAATCATCATTTTTTTTACAAAGTATTCTCGAATAAAATGTTTGGTACAGATTCGTCTATCGTTAGGGATCCAATTTGGTTTGTTAATTAATAGCCTCTAGCCATTTTTTTTATGAATAATATCTTGAGGAAAGAATTGAAAGGAATACTCCTGTAAGAAAAACGCAACGATAAGACTAAAATATTTACTTTGAAAAGGTTCCACCCCATTTTGATAGCCGCGTAGTTTATATGCGTAAAATCTATCGATAGTCGATCGTATCAGGTGCATTGGTACAACACTATGATAACCAATACTATTTGTATTTTTTGCATAAAAATGACTAGGAATCCTTATAAAACAGGATTATGTGATGGTACTTTGGTATACAAATAGCCCCCAAACATATATAACCCTGACCCCTAAACCCCTAATCTACAATTACCTACCTAAACAAAATAACTTACCTACCGGTGGAAACTTATATTTACATCATTGTTTTGTCTCGTGGAGGAATGGGATTTACATCCCGGCACTGCACATGCCATTTGTTGTTAGTTTGCTTGCCTTTTTATGGTAATTTTAATTGTAAGTCGCAGTATTACAACAAAATTTTATAATTTTTCTCTCCTGTCAAAACGACGTTCACATGTAAACATAACCCGAATACACGAAAATGTCCTAAATCACAAGGTGATTTAGATATTTAGCTGGACCTCTTCAATTTGATATAATGTGGTACATGACGTCATAAATGGACCCAAGTACCTGGTACGATGCAAATAAAATAAGAACAGATTTCTAAATGCTTTTCTCATTCCAACACATTAAAACATTCATTGATAAGAATGAGACGGATACAATTAAAAAACGCTGGCTTTAAATCTTACTTCCATTGACATTCATTCTTCCGTGACTAGCGCACTAAACGTAGTGTTTTTTTTCTCTTTGTAGCGTACATCAATGGTTATTACATTTTTGCAAGTCATCAAAAGGCAGTGACATCGCATGACATAATTAAGGTTATAATCCAAGTTTTGAAGGGCTTTTTCCTCAGAATAAAGACATTCTGAGGCTTTTTCAGTTTTTTCGAAAAGAGACGTTCATTTTTATTTTATTTCAAAATCTAGTTTTGGGAAGGCAGATAAGGAAAAGTGCTTGATAAATCGATGCGAGAAATGGACAATCTTAGAAAAACAGTAGACAGTGAACTGCGGCGAAATGAACGTTCGAGAGCTTTCTTCTAATAAACATGTATTATAATATTATAATCATGGATTACGAAACCTAAAGATTACAATATATATCTGCCTTAGTACCAACCTTTTAGCGGAAGCGAATACAATTCACTTCCGCTTTACATATGGGCAACTTAATGATAAGAAAACGTTCATGAAACGCCACATACTGTTTTTTGAGTAATCGCTTTACTAGAACATAAAACTACGGAACCAAGGAATTTTTATACTACAAATCCATGACCTTGACTGAGGTTTTAATGACTTGACCTAAATTTATTAAAATAATGTACCTACTTGACACTGACAAAATTGAGGAAACTTCCCTCAGACCATAATTAAAAGAAGAAGAAGATCACAATTTTGATCAAAGTCAAATTAAGATTTATTTTTATTTTTACAAAAAATTTATTCTGTATTTTTAAACTCATTTAACGCCAAGAAAAACGAACAAAAATGTCACAAGAATTGAAAAAATCACCGCTTCTTGCACACAAAAAAACTTTGCCAACAACAACGGAAAAGGGCAGAGTAACATATTGCACGGACTTGGAAAAATCCGTGATTATGAGCAACTTCGAGCGCCGCGGGTGGATGCAGGTTGGGCCTGACGACGATTGGAACATCTACTGGTCTTTCACAACAAACTGCCGAAATATTTTTAGCATCGAAAGTGGTTACAGAATGACCGATAACCAAATGATAAATCATTTCCCCAACCATTACGAACTGTCTCGCAAAGATTTATTGGTGAAAAATATCAAGAGATATCGTAAGGAACTCGAAAAAGAGGGCAATCCCTTAGCCGAGAAAATAGAAGTACCGCTCCCTAACGGACAGACCGTCACGCGATATATGCATCTAGACTTCATCCCTGTCACGTATGTGCTTCCCGCCGACTACAACATGTTTGTAGAGGAGTACAGAAAGTCACCGCAAAGCACTTGGATTATGAAACCGTGCGGTAAATCCCAGGGTGCCGGAATTTTCTTAATAAACAAACTTTCGAAACTTAAAAAGTGGTCACGAGAAGCAAAGACCCTTTTTCACCCGCAGCTTACGAGCAAGGAATGTTATGTTATATCGCGCTACATAGACAACCCTCTTCTTATAGGTGGCAAGAAATTCGATCTAAGATTGTACGTTCTCGTGACATCCTTTCGCCCGCTCAAAGCTTATCTATTCCAGCACGGGTTTTGCAGATTCTGCACAGTGAAATATGATACCAGCGTTACAGAATTAGATAACATGTATGTGCACTTGACTAATGTGAGTGTGCAGAAACATGGCGGGGATTATAATAGCCTGCACGGAGGCAAGATGAGCATTCAGAATTTCCGTTTGTACTTAGAGGGAACTAGAGGAAGGCCAGTGACCGGTAAATTGTTTGCGGAAATGCAATGGCTCATTGTCCATTCGCTGAAAGCTGTTGCGCCAGTGATGGCGAACGATCGTCATTGTTTCGAATGTTATGGTTATGATATTATAATCGACAATGTGCTGAAGCCGTGGCTTGTCGAAGTGAACGCATCGCCGTCGCTCCAGTCGACGACGCACAACGATAGAATATTGAAATACAAATTGATTGACAATATTATTACTGTTGTTGTGCCCCCTGATGGTTTTCCCGATGCCAGATGGAACAAGATCCCCAACGAGGAAGCTTTGGGTGATTTCGATTTATTGATAGACGAAGAGCTTATAGAAAGGGAAGATGCAAATTCACGATACAACAAGTACCATCGATTAAGACAATGATTATGACTACTTCCTGTTGTTTGTAATGAGATATTTTTACTATGTTATTTCAATATATTTTTTCCAGATATTAGATACCTACCCTATTTTTTTATTTATATTTTACGTTTTTGTGACTCACCAGGTTGTGTTAGGTGTTGTTATTTTTTTTTATATCTTTAGTATCAAAACTATGGTAATTGTGCCTATTTGTAATACCTGCCTTGGTAGGATTTGGGTTTATTTTGCTGTGTTCGTTTCTTGTGTCCCTACTTCTATTCTACTTTTATTCTGTTTGTTCTATTTGTTTTTCGTGTCAAATAAACGTTTTTAATTTCATTTCATTTATTAAAAACCACCATAAAAGCAAACATTTCAGTAGGTTTTGGCGCGGCTGCATTTACTTTCACGACGCACCAAATCATACTCCCCTCTGTACATAGAATCTTCGTCGATGAGTATTTCAAAATCCCCTAAAGCCTCTTCTGTAGGCGTTTTGTTCCAACGCGCGTCCGGGATGCCGTCCGGGGGCAAAACGACCGATAACAGATTATCTACCAGCTTATACTTGAGTATCCTGTCGTTAACCGTCGTCGCCGTCATCGAGGGGGAGGCGTTCACTTCTATAAGCCACGGTTTTAAGTTATCGTCTATGATTATGTCGTAACCGTAACACTCGAAACAATGGCGGTCATTCGACATAACGGGCGCAACGGCCTTCAGCGAGTGAACTATCAGCCACTGGATCTCCTCAAATAGCCGCTCTGTCACATCTTTTCCGCGAGTCCCCTCTAAATAGAGCTTTAGATTCTGTATTCCAAGCTTACCGCCATGCTGACTGTTGTAATCTTCGCCGTGTTTTTGCACACTCACGTTCGTCAGATGTATGTACATGTTGTCGAGCTCGGTCACGCTCGAGTCGTACTTCATTGTGCAAAACCGGCAAAAACCCTCGCGAAACATATAAGCCTTTAAAGGCCGAAATGACGCAACGAGGACGTAAATCCTCAAATCGAATTTCTTCCCACCGATCAAGAGCGGATTATTGATGTACCGCGAGATAACATAAGTATCTTTGCTTGTTAGATGATGTTGCAAATATTTCTTAGATTCTCGAGACCATTTCTTCAACATGGACAGTTTGTTTACGAGGAAAATGCCAGTTCCCTGGGATTTGCCGCATGGCTTTAGAATCCAGGTAGTTTGTGGAAATTTACGATACTCTTGGACGAATATGTTGTAGTCCGAAGGCAGAACGTACGTTATCGGAATGAAATCTAGATATAAATAGCGAGTGATAATCTGTCCGCTCGGTAGTTGCATTTCGGTTTTGTTTCCAAGAGGATTGCATTCCTTCTCTAATTCTTTCCTGTAGCGTTTTATATTTTTCACGAGTAAATCTTTTCTCACCAGTTCATAGTGGTTTGGGAAATGGTTGATTATCTGGTGGTCGTTGAGTCGATAGCCATTGTCTATGTTGAATATGGCTCTACAGTTTACAGTGTTTGACCAGTAAATATTCCAGTCCTCTTCGGGAGTTACTTGGTGCCACCCTTGCCTCATAAAACTATTCACGACGATAGATTTATCGAAGTCCGAGCAAAATTTAATATTTTTTTCGTTTACGGAACTTGTTATCCTTCCAAACGGAGACAATAATATCGTTTTCTTGGTATACGATGACGCCATATCCTGGAAATTATATGCCAACATTTATACATAAAATTTTATATAAAAGTCTTACAATAAAATACAGTGAAAATAATACTTACAAAATCTTGACCATGTGGTTTTCAATTCAATTCAGCTATTGAGTTGTTGAGCTCAATACCTGTCAAAATCCTAGTACTCCTGATAGTCTATGGTCAACCTTATTCTAAGCTGTTCTTTATTCTGAGAAGCTTTTACTATCACCATAGATGCACCATGGTTATCACCCGTGGAAGAATAAATACATCTTCCATGTTGGTGCCGCGTTATCACCTAATATGTGACATTTTATACCCAGTTGTAATAATAAAAAAGGATCCGTGAGTGAACGGTACGAAACTCAGCTCTACATAGCACGTCGTCGGCAGCGCGTTGCACTAACAGTGCATTACTAAACATAAATTATGTTGCCAGGCAACATAAAGGGTTTCTGAGGCAACGGAAAGGTTTCAACGACCCTGCGATTCATTAAATCGGTTAAATACTCATCTATTTATGGGAAATTATTTATTGTATGTTTGTTTGTTTCTGTAAGGGAAACGGAGTCGATGAAATTACGTCTCAACATCGTCAACGTTTTTGTCGTAGCTTATTGTGAAGCTTACACAACATAAATAAATAAATAAATGCTGGACATATTCACACAACATTATTTTTTATTATACATAGAAAAATACCCAGAACACCCTGAACAAATATCTGCAGATTGTACTAATATTTGTTCCGAGGCGGGAATCGAACATAACATAACCCCGAAAAATCACATATCTAGTTTTGATCCCACACTAGAATTAACTGTGTCGTGGGTATCAGGAACTACGAGTACCTACCATGGTACCACAACACCCAGACCCGGAACAAATATTTACAAATCATGAAAACACAACTCTTCCGCGTCTCAGCCGACTCACCCGCCGCGCCACTGAGGTTGTTACCTCATTTTTTGCTAGTCCCACAACTAGAAAAAATCTTAGTAAACCTTTTATTACGTTATTTATGCTCTCAGTTCCCGAGCAAAGAATTGAGTTCAATTTATTTTTACTAATTTTATTTCAAACTGTTAATGATATTCATATGACAAAAATTATAGTACCCACTAATCTGCCATTAATAGAAACAATACCAAAGCAAAAACAAAGTGGTACATCGCAATGAAAATAAAAAATACATATGAGTAATTAAACATTAAATGAAGGTATAGTATACTATTAGATAAAACAGATAAATTAGCTTGCTTGTGCAACGGGCTATGCGAGGACATTTCAAACCAATTTTTTGATTTTTTTGAATTTAGATAATCTAAAAAAATATTTTGTGTGCGCTTCAAAATATTTAGATATGTAGACTTAAGTATTGAGAATTTTAGGTACATGAAGCATTTTCTTGTATGGCTATAACTATTTAATTGAAAAATTATAAAAATGTTTTAGGCTTTCACGATTGCTAAGCATTGCATTTTAATTAAAAAACATAAACAAACAAAATAGCGATAAATGTTTTATTAAGTTTTAATGTTTTTGCTTATTACATTTTTAGAGTCAAGTTGTAACTTCAGCAAGGTATATTTTAACTGTAAATGCACCCGAATGCAGAAAATAATTAATTTGAGCGTGTTACAAAATTTATATCTAACCACTTTACTTTGACCATGGTTGCGAACGCAACCTGAAATCCGTACGTAAATGAAAAGTGGGATAGGCAACATTTGCGAAGCCGACCTTACTCATTCAATATTTAAAATAATGACACACTTACCCGTTTCTCCCCTAATTCAAGCCTATACCCATCCACCGATATGTGTATCCTATTAACAATGCTCAATGTTCTCGCATAAAACAACCTAACAAAGTATATTATAGAAGTGAAACTCCTTTACAGACCTTTATTTCCTTTATTTTCCCATGCCGTCAAAAAATCCCTGCTCCTTCCTTCTAAAAGCCCCAGCACTCGCTTACGTGACTGTGATAAAGATAGATAGATAAACTCTTTATTGCATACCAAATAAATGGCACAATTGGCGGTCTTATCGCTAAACGCGATCTCTTCCAGACAACCGTTGGATGGATAGGAGAGAAAAAAACAAAAATAAAAAGAGAAAATAAGAAAGGTAGGTGAAAAGTCACGTGACTTGCACATATCAAGTGTGGAAGTTCCGTTTCTGTTATGCACCTCTATTCTATGATACGTTCTTATGAATAATTTAATACACTTTACGTTCTGAACAACCCACACGCCGTAAAATATTAATGGAATTTATTTTTTTACCAAATCCTGTTTTGTGGCTATGAATAAATACTTCACAATTATGAATCAAAACCTCACCAATTTGAACCTTAAATCACAAGGTTAAAGTCGAGTGGTTGACTGTTAACTTCCAGCGAGGTAATCACTTACTCGGTAGGATACACAAGCAAAAAGCAATAGCTGTGTTCCTTAGTGCGCTAAGTTAGGCCGTTATAGAGCTAATGACTATCCTATCATATGCTGATGTTATTATGTAGGCTAGGTCCATTTTCACCAACCAATACCTATTAAACGGGAAACTGGCGCATGTCAAATTGACACTATTCTCTGATAACTTTTCATTTAAAAAACCGACTTCCACCATTGTATTCGACTAAATATTTGGATGAAAAAAAAATGGTGAAAGAACCATAGTGGTGAAAGGATTATGATACTTTTTGAATGCAAATGCTTGGTTTGTTGCTGAAAATATCAAAATCGCCATATGTATGCCTACAATATTTGAGGAGTTCCCTCAATTCCTCATAGATCCCATCATCAGAACTGGATTATAAAAAAATGGGACTAATCTGGAAGTATATCTATTCAAATAAAAAAATAATTTTCCAAATCGGTTCATAAACGCCGGAGATATGAGGCAACAAAAATTAAATAAAAAAAAAAAAAAATACAACCGAATTGAGAACCTCTTCCTTTTTTGGGAAGTCGGTTAAAAAACTGGCAAGTCTCCGGTAATTGGTTAGCTTGATAAAAAAGATGGGTTATTGGAATCATGTTTTCAAGCCTTGGTTTTTGTGTCAAACGTAAATTCATAATTTTTTAATTATACTTACCTAAAACTAAGACGGGGTTACGTAACGCTAAGTAAGTAATTCATAGTCCAAGTGCCATATAATATCGTAGTCTACCACTAGTAGGTATTATTAGGTGGATCAGAGTCCATGTAGCTAATTAATTTGCCTAATTGAAATACCTTGATTGAAATGTGTCTATTGATAGGTACACTGGTATTCAGTTAATTCAGCGTACGTACCAATTGACAAAGTTTTACTTAATAAACAATATAGTTTGCAGGCTGATTGGTGATCGCAATATTCATGCTGAGTACTCAGATGGATGCTGTTGCCCATCCCCTGGTGTAATCCCTTAGTCGGCTTTTTCGACATCCATGGGAGGTCATGGAGGGACATGACAGGTTAAGGTTAGTTAAGTTAGTTAAGATTCTAGAGTTTTTTTTTTACCAATTTGGTGCAAATGAGTCATTGTTGTGGGTAAACTAACGTAAAATGCGCACGATGCTAATTCCTTGGTTGTTTGATAAGGATCGGCTTCCACCGTTACTTTTAATTCATTGTTATTTACCTTAGTACCTAGTTTTCTTCGTGGTTCAAGCCAAAGTTTATATCGCGAAAGCGGTAATAATCCAAAAATACACAGTGCGTTTGTCGTATTCTCTCCAAACGCAGCATTGATATTGCGAGCTGTATCAGCAGATACAGTCGAAACTCGTATTCGAAAATTATTGAAATTTTTGATGTTTAACTTAATTACTTACCCCATTATTCATAATAATTTTTGAAACCTATTTTTGTTAAAATAGGTTTTGTTTTGTTCTCTCTGATGTAAAATTACTTACGTCAAAACAAGACAAAAGCTATTTTAGGTATCAAAGGTTTAAAAATTGAATATGAATAAGAGAAGGTAAAAACAATTGTAAGTCAAACAAAAAATTTCATACAAATTATGAATTTAGAATGTTATAGTTTTAGTGTAAAAGTTTTAAACTGCATGTTAAAAAAATGTAAGGTTTAAATTTTTTCAAAGTTCATACCTTAACTCCTATTATTAGCGTTACGTGATACTTCACAATGGCTACGCTATACGTTTTACTGACTACACTAGCGCCATGTGATATTCTAAAGTTGCTAAACCGCTACGCGACCCTCTACAGTGGCTACACTGGCGCTACGTGACATTTTGCAGAATACTCTAGCGTAACGCCAAACTTTTCACTGGCTACACTAAGTGCTACGCAACTTAGGCCTTATTCTGAGTACGCAACACTCAAAAGTTGCTACAGTGCTACGCGACTTTAAGCAGTGGTTACGCTATGCTAGTGTTACGTGACAACTACGTACGGTTATATGGCTACGCGGTAATGCTACACGTTATTGGTGTGCTACGCTGATAGCTATATGAGCGAGTTTAAATCATTTGAAACTAGCAATTGCCTATGGCTCTACCCACGCGGAACCTTAAGAAAGTTCACGAATGTTCAATAATTTCCTCATTAAATCGTGTCAATTAATAAAATATTTTACACAAAAAAAGTGTTTGAGCCAAGCGGTAGCCTTAAGCACTTTTGGTAATCCAATAGGTTTTTCCTTATGACTTCTTTCACTCTAGCTAACTAAAACCATAAGCCAAACTAAGTTCATGGATGTAGCCTTATCGGTAGTAAAAAAACATTATAATCCAGTAAAAATCGAGTTGTCAGTGTACATCAGACAGAAGAGGTCGGTGAATTATTGACAAAAATAAATGTATTACGTACATTATACCACTTTGAGCAAATTGCTTTCTATAACTTGTGTCTATAATTGTTGCACAACAAATTACTGAGAAAAGTAGAACAATGTGAATAGCTTAGCCGGTTGTCATTATTATTTCCATTGTGCAGACAATTGTTTGCAGGTAGGTACGCAATTATTGTTCCATCGTATAATACCAGCATTGAGCCAAGGATTTCCTTGCAGGTAGCGTTTCAACAAAAGATGATAGATAACGGCTATCAGCTCTTCCGCTCGCGACGTTCTGAAAGATACTTTTCTCTTCATATTCTAGGAAATAAACAATTCTTTGAGACATTTATATTATATTGTAAATATTTTTACTGAACTGTTGCTTAAAAGTGGTGTGGGTTGAAATACATTTTTGCTGTATTTGCTAATTGTGTCAAAACAAATATTACTGTGAAAATAGTAATAAGATTTTTCTTACTCATAAACGCTATTAAATCCTAAATCATTAATCTTGATATCCAAGTGCACAATCAGTGGGTTTACGTAGCTTTTCTATCGATCACTTCAAATATTGTCCAAGGAGGTAGATTAGTTTTGATCCAAACTATTTTATACAACAAATAACCCGTATCTTGGATTGGTGATACTTGTTTCAGACTGTGTGTGGATCCAGAAACATAACACAGTTTACAGTAATAGAATCCTACTTCTAAGATACTTCTTAATTTAATAATGAATATCTATAAATGCAGGACAAAAAAAAACAACGATATCAGAAGTTTTAATCAGTTTGAAGACGTCTGATCTAGGAATTCACAAATTCATCTAAAATCTCGTTTATTCTACAACCCCAAAATGTTGAAATTACGCGGATTTATCTCAAATACTTCACCGCATCATTTAAACGGCAAAGTTTCTTCGATGGGCCAAACTTAAGCATTTCCAGTCCCAACATTTGCATTCTCTGCCAAAGTGAGTGGATGAAACCCCAATTTACGTCATTTCGCAAAATGTTTTAAGTTCATTACGATAACCACGCCACAACCGAATGGTGTGATCTAAGCAGTGTTCATTGCGGTGGATAAAATTATAAAGGGACCTCAAACATGAATGAATTAGATTTGGGTTGCTGTGCATCCCAAATGTGCTGACCGTGGGTTACACAGCGTCCCGAAAATGGTAGCGACCTAAAAAACGTTATCTGATGGACAGGCGATAGGGTGTGAAATCATAATGAGGTGATTTAGGTAGGCTGGTGATGCTTTATAGGGTTACGTACCCAAAGGGTGCCAAATGGGACTCATACTAAGTCTATTAATGTTATTATTTCATAGATAACTAATTATAGGTACTTACGTACATAAGTGGTAAGTAACAATGATTTAAAAATTAAAACTGTGGTTTGAAACAAATGGTATTATTCTAAATGCGGATAAAAGCACTATTTTAAACTATACTAGCAGAAAAAAGAGTAAAAATGATACCATCCGAGAAGTCACATTTTTAGGATTTACTCTAGATTGTACTTTATCCTATAATAGCCAGATAGACCAAATATGCAAAAGGCTAGCAAGCGCTAATTATGCGTTGCTTAGATTGAAACCCATAGTTGATAAAAAAACTCTTCTATTGGTTTACTATGCTTACTGCCATTCTATAATAAACTATGCAATATCAGTCTGGGGAAACGCATCTCAAATTGAAAGAGTCCTCATTTGCCAGAAGAGGTCGTTAAGAATAATACACGGCTTACATAGATTAACTTCAGTCAGAGCTTACTTCAAGAAAGCAAAAATATTGACGGTGGTATCTTTATTTATATATAACTCTCGTATGGAAGTACATTTAAAAAAAGACGATTTACCCATGAAAATGCATATGCATAATTTTAACACTCGAAACAAAGAAAAGTTATATGTACCAAAAACCAGACTTGTTAAGACGTATAGACAAGGTATCTGCCTAAAGCTGGTTATGTATAATAAACTACCCTTCGAAATAACACGGCTGCCTCCAAACCAATTCAAACATAAAATAAAAATATTTTTTGAGTGTAATCCGTTTTACCATATTGATGAGTACATGAGTTGTTCATTTTCTGAATTGCATGACGTGTAAGTGTATTTACATTTTATTATTTTTTGTATTGTTTTGTGTTAGGCTATTAGAATTATAAGTAATTATTATGTACCAACTTGACATACCAATGTTATGCAATGTAACGGAATGGTGAAATAAATAAATATCTAAATATCTAAACTATGAACTACGCTGTCTGTCCGTCTGTCTTTCTGTCTAGCTGTCTGTCTAGATTCTGTCACAGGGGTATATCTTGGCAGCCGTAAGAGATAGCCAGTTAAAAATAATAATCAAAGCCAAATAATAAAAAAAATCTAACAAGAGTCTCCGTACAAGAGTTCCCTAGCCAAGGAATAACACCGATATTGCGTTCTATTCTACTAGTAGTGACATCTAGTCTTGAGTTAACTTCGGAACCCTACACTATGCGTGATTCGAGAGGAGACTCATGTCTGGTTTATTATAATGATATCTACTTTGGCAAAAAACCGGTCATGCCTACCTTTATGAATAAAATACTGTTGCTTGCAGTAAGCAGGACCTTTTGGAAAACTTTGATAGCTTTTTACGCATGCAAAACATAAAAAATCACATATTTAAACTTGCAACACAAATAAGTCCCTGCTCCATTGGTAGCTAGGTTATATACATTATGCATTCTATTCCACAATCGTAGAGTATTTTAGGTGCTTCCTCGCACAAGCACGGGTGAAATAACTTCCCGCTATAAATCCAAGCCGAGAATTGTGCAGTTTGAAACGCGGTACTGAATACGCCGCGCCACCAACTTGAATTGAAATAAGAACTTGAACAAGTCGACATTCCATTTTTCTAGCGATAAATGAGCGCAGTGGCTCTAGATTTAAAAGGTAAAACACTTAAGGGAATACTGAATATAAATGTGTACATTTGGTTGATTTATAATTCTTAAAATTGAGTTTCACTGAATTCCATATTGGAGACCATTTATTTGTTTAGCATAAAAATCAAACAAATGGTTGTTTGATTTTTATAAAAACGAGCAACGTTCACGTACCTACACGCGTTTATAGGTTATTAAAGCTGGGCCTGTTTTTTGGATAAAGGCACATTTAAAAAGTAGTTACAATTTTCCATCGCCATTTATTTTACGGAAATAGAAAAACATACATTAATAAAATACAAAAATGTAGAAGTCAACTTTTAACTAAATTACTAGACTAAAACTACTACTGATGTATCTATTTATTTCAGAAACTACGTAACTCTAACGTCGTATGCTCTTCAAATGTGAAAATGATGACTCAGCAACACAATGCAAGTAAAAACTATCTATTAGTAGGGAGCCCAAAAGATTTGCGCAACGTGATAATCAGGGGAAAAGGGACTAGTGATTGTGAGTGATTAGGGATTAGTTATGGTGGTTAGTGATAGACGTGACGGATTTTTTTTTATTTGAAAAGTTTCAGATAGGAACTCCTTGCAAAAAGGGACAGTTTCAGATATTAAAAAAGGACAACAAAAACGTGGTATTCAGTGCGAATAAGTTTCTTAAGACCACATGGGGATTGATTGGGGCTCCCTATCTGAAACTTTTTTGTTGACATCGACACAGCAATCCCTTTTTCGCCTTGACTATTACGTTGTTCAAAACCTTCTGGGCTCCCCTGCCATAGAGGATTCACACATTTCCATAGTGACGTGTCTGCCGACATGAAACATATTACCAAGAGCCCGCTCTACATACCCCGGTCTAATAACGACGGCACTCCATTTATCATTCAAACAATATTTCACTACTTTCCACATGTTTATCTTCGTTCTTTCAAGGTAATAATACTAGGGATACAGAAACGCAACTCCCTTCTTAAACTTTTCAGTGATTACACTTGCAGTTATGATACCTGGAAGTTTTGTTTCGACGAAAGCTCATCTGATACGACGATCACCTTCGAACTGGGAACCATTATGCACCGCAAGCAGTCCTGTGCAAGTGCCAAAAGTCAGTTTGTTTCTGCATAGTGTTGGAGTGTCGCTACTACTAGTATGTATTTTAGTTATCATATTTTATGGTTCTGTTATTCTTCAAGTTGTGTGCTCTGTGTAAATATCTCTCGGTGTACTTTCCAGAGCCTTTAGTTATGAAGCTGTTTTTCTTTTGCAAAGTGAATGTTTGTCATCAACTTTTACAGGTTTTTCGCTAGGGAAATTTTTACATTCATCTTTTCTACAACTAAATTGACAGGTTCAAAATAAATTGAATTTGGTATGGTTTCTGTCTCTTTCCAGTCTTTTAATTTGAATTTCATAATTTTCATTAGATCATCACCATCATATCATCATCAGCCTAAATAGAGGTCCACTGCTGGGCATAGGCCTCCCCCTAGAATGCGATAACAAACGGTCTTGAGCCGCCTGCATCGACCGACATTCTGTGACCTCAATGATGTATTTTCCTTTCTCTACTGCGTCGTCCGGTTTGTGGTTGCCACTAGAAAACATTTATTATAACGGTTGTCAGTTTTGCCATGGAACTGCGTTCTTGTTACATTAGATACCTACGTATAATAAAGCTTTTTCTAAATAAAAAAAATTATAAACTATATTTAGGTACTTAATTTCAGGCCATTAAATCATCCTTATTATTAAAATACAACAACAATACATATAATGAACAATTAAGTTAGTTGGCTGTAAGCAACTGTTAAGTATATATAAAATAATATGAATATGTGAAAGTGATTGTATTATGTTGAAACATATTATATTAACTATCAAAAATAGAATTATTCAATTTGCATAAGCGATTAACTTTATTTTATTATGTATCCGGAGTTTGCTCAGAAATGAGAGAGTAAAATGTATTTTGAATTCTCAGAAGGTTGGTGGATAACATAAATCATATTATAATAAATTTGCTTGAGCTTTTTCATTTTCTTTTGTACTGAATTCTGTTTTCGCATTTTATTACTGCAAGTCACACATTTACAACACGAATGTTTTTAAAGTGTTTTCGTTGGCATGAAGTGAATTCATATGATTTTTAACCATTTGTGTAAAAAATCACGTTAGTCAGGAAAATATTTAGTATTTCTAGTTGGTCAGGATGATTCTTAAAAAAAATCGTGTAGGTACTTGATGACGCCGCATCTCACATGTATGGGCGTCATACAAGATGATAGAGGAGATTTATCTAAGAATACAGGCCCTGGTGAGTAGACTTTTAAGAGTTTGGAAAACAAATAGGGATCCGTATTTCTCGACGTAACCAGTATTTTCAAATAGAGACGATTTTTTGATAAGTTTTACTATCCTTAGACAACATACATAATAACATACCACCCAACAGTCACACAATATAGTCCTGATCCCACACAAGGATTTCCTGTTTCGTGGGTATCAGTAACTACGAGTACCATGATACCACAACCCAGACCCAGACCCAGAACAAATATTTGCAGATCATGCAAACATTTGTCCGGCAGCGCGAATTGAACCCGCACCTCTTGCGTCTCAGCCGGCTACGTGTCTGCTACGCCACGCAGGTTACAAAGTAAAAAAGTTACTAAGTATTTTTATGTGCACCTCTATTATAAAAAAACTTATTAACTTTGCTATTCAATGTTCAAAAATATTCGTGTGAGTAGAAAATTCGTGGTTAAGGTTAGATTACAGAAAATTAATTATCTTATTTTGTACAACACGAAGCGTCAAGCCTCAGGTAAATTTAAAAGGCTTCCAGTTGATTGGAAAATTATCTTTACAGGCTTGATTAATGTTTTGTGATGGTAAAAAATAGGCTTCATTCTTCGCAAATTTTGTTAACAGTTGAAAAATGTTATTTGAATTTTGTGATAGACTGTTTTTGGTCATTGTTTTTTCTTAGACTTGTTTTTTAAAATGTTACTAGTTAAAGGTATACCTTATAAAGTTTTACTTTATAAAATAGAAAAGTATATTATTTACTTTATAGTTAGAAAATACAATATATTGTATTTTCTGATAAACATCAAATGTGCTAATATATACACAAATCTTTATAGTTATGCTCAGTAGCTCTCGGTACTGTGTCACAGCATTGCTGATTAGGTTTTTACGATGTAGGATACACTAAAGTTGCTCCCGAAGTAATATTTCAAAGTAAATAATTCAAAGTTTAATAACTAAGAACTGACTACGCAAAAGCTGAAAATAAGTAATATAAAAATGTTGTAGAGGAAAACAAAATCCACGATCCTATAGTTATGACCTTCAACTCAACAACAACAGATGAAATAACTTACGTACATGCATACATAAACTGCTATAACCATAACCCTGCTTTTGCTTTGCTGTAGTCGGGTAAAAAGACGCATCTAATTTTCAGTACGCCACAAAATTATATTATATCCTGACTGCTGAATGGAAAAATACTCGATGAAAAATTAAGGAGCACTGGATCTTACTCTGTTTACACTTGTGGTATCAAATACGTTGGTAGTTCACATGAGAATGTACCATCAAAACAAAAGGACTAGTGTGTTGCGTTAATATTAATAAACCGTAAAGAGTTGAACATAGAGACTAAAATTGAAGTGTTGTTTTTCTGCTGTGTTGGTGGACTGTACATGTACGTTTATATTTATTTCCTTTCCGTACCCTAAAAGGAAACTGGAAACGTGACATATTCGAGGTAAAGTTTTGGTGTTATTAAGACATATCATGATATAACCTTTGTTGGTGAGTAGGTATGTGTGGAAACTGTGCAAAGTTGCACCTTTTTGAATAACCAAATTATGCATCAATATTAAAAAAGAACCCTTAACAATATTGAAATGAATATACTTATAGGTTAAAGTTGAAAAAAAAACAATAGACTCTAAAAAAATTATATTTCATCGCAAGAATTCATCACTATTGTTTCCATATTTTTCTTTGCTAAATATTTGCTGTTGAACGGAACCGGAAAAAAGTAGGTAGGTACGTATACATTGAATAAACTCTCTATCTTCACAGGTGGTAGAGCTCTTTGTGTGGAGTGTATTTGAGGCTTCTGAGAATATTCTTTTACAAGTTAGCTGTTCCAAGCTAAAACATGAATAAATGTAGTTTGAGATTATTTATTGTTTGATTGTTTTTTGATTGTTTATTAAAAAAAATACAATTTAGTAAATAAAAATAAATTATATTTTGCAACCTTCATGAGGTGCGGGTTCGATTCCCGCTGCGGAACAAATGTGTGCATGATCTGCAAATAATAGGGGTTAAAGTATGAAGTTGCCGTTTTAACGTAGTGGCCACTTTGAATTAAAATTAAACGTGCACAGACTCTAAGGTCGGTTTAAAACTTCGTGGTTAAAACCTTTTTTTACACGAAAACTACAACATTCTAAATTCATAAACCTTATGACATTCTTTTGTTTGACTTTCAATTGTTTTTACGTTCAGTATTTGAGTTAAAAATGGAGACCTTAAAAATTAGAGTAATTTGCGTATACTAATTTCAAAGTTGGAAGCCGATCCTTATCAAACAACCAAGGAATTAGCGTCATGGTTTGACGTTAGTTTACCCACAATATACACCCATTTGCAGCAAATTGGTACAATAAAAAAACTCAAGAAATTAATTAACTGATGTGCATAAAAAAGCACGCGTTGAAACTTGCCTTGCTTTACGAGTATTAACAGAAATGAAGGGACTTTGGACAGAATTGTGACATGTGATGAAAAGTGGATTATCTACGATAACAAGCGAAAAATACAATGGCTGAACCCAGCTTAAATACCGTAACAATGCCCTTAACCGAAGCTCACCCTTTAAAAAGTTTTGGTAACTGTTTGGTGGTCATTTCATGGTATAATTCCATAGATTTATAGTAAAGATACGCTTGACAGACAAAACAATAAAGCAATGTCTCCTTATAGCAAAATCAGCGCCATCTCTCGGATTACATTATAACTACGTTGAAATGAACACAAAAACCCGAACGCCATAACCTTCTTGCTTATTGGGAGTCCGGTTATTTACAACCAAGAAACTCGCACGCGTATCAATTAACATCCTTACAAAGTTATAGCGTTTTGCTTGTATGGCGTCTCTTTATTGAATTGGAGAGCGATTTACCAAGGAAATAAAATTGTTTTCTGTAATTAGGGAAAGTTCAACATACAAAATTTTGCCATACCGATAATAAGAAATGGCATATTTTTTTAAGCTACACTGTGCAATGTTGTTTTTGCAGCCTTTCACAATAATCAATACGGCATTTTGTGGCCGAAACGATCGCGCGCGGTGTACGTCACCGACTGATTATCGTGGTGTCAATCAACTGATTTTTGACACTGGTTTTTTTGGCGGTTATGTAGCGAGCGACCGCCGTGTCCTTAGTGTATATCTATGTATAATTCACTATAGATTTTCCAGGGTTCAATATCAGCAGATGTCTATTGTGAAGAACTTCCAATATTGATGGCGAAACTCTTAGAGAAACATCCTCGACTCGTCAACTAATCTTTGCCATTACCCATGATAACACAAGACGTCACAATGCTCGATAAAACGTTTTAACATTACAAGCTGCTAGAAACCATACGTCATCCTCTATACTTTCCAGACTTAGGCCTAACCTATCACCATTTTTTCTTCAGTTTGGACATTTTCCTGCAAGGGATAAAGTTTTGTTGTCAGTGTTGTGAAAGATACAATAAGTATAAATAATATTTATTCAAAAACACGTAAAAAGGTTTTCTTACAATAGAGTAATATGAATATTTGGACCAATGTATTCAATGTATCTATGTATCTTCTAATGTATCTTTTGTCTTTTTATTGTGATGATTAGTGTTCATTGCGAGGAAGGGCTGCACCACCATCGAAACCGAATAACTTTGCTATTGGTTTGAATTTACGCTTTGCGTGCCACGATTGAAAAGAAACAAGAAGTTTAAAAAAAAAATAGTACATAACGCCTACAAATAATTTTTTTACTGTTAAATAAATTGATAGAAGATTTACTTTATTAATAAAAAAAACAAAATAATTTCACAGGCGAAACCTAAAACTAACTATGTTATACAATGGATGGTCTTAGCGCATAAAGACAGATGATAGATGTTTACCTGAGTACTTAAATAGATGGGTCCTAAAGGATTCTTTTCATCTGTGTATTATCTAGCTAAGTAAATAATTCTACTATATAGAAAGACCTTCTTTAAGCTTTTTTGTCCAGAGTTAACAAAGCAACTTATAATGATATTAAAACAACGGCCCGCATTCAAAGTTTATCCCATAAATTACTGAGCGGCATAAAGAGATAAGCAATAAAAGTTAGCGAAATAATAAAGGAGAGTTTTCAAAATTCATTATTACTTCCCCAGAGTGGTATTAAGTTAGCAAATAGCTTTTACACACGGCGTGACTTTTAGTAGCAATACAAACCAAATAAAACACACACTATTTCGCTCACGCTTTCTTCAGTATCAAGCTATGTTTGGACCATAAACAAACCAAAATAAGCGTATTTTTGCCCGACGTTACAATATATGTTATATATGTATAACAGTATATATATATAACATATATTATATAATCAGGCTATGAATGTATTATTCTTTATTTCCTCGTAGCAACCAAACGGCTAGACGGATTTTAATGAATCACTGGTCTTTATCTTGAAAGACTTTTTTTTTTTTAAATATGGCAGTCGCCAGGAGCAATGTATGTATATCTTTAAAATAGCTGTTTCAACCCCGTCTAGGAGCTATGTATGTATATCTATAAAATAGCTATCTGTGTGTAGCAACTCGTCAATGTGGGTATTAAAACAAAGGTCTCAATAAGACAATTTTAAAAAGGTATTACGTTTTTAGAACTATTGAAAAGAAACTGCACAGGCTTTTCAGTTTTTAGATTGATTACTTCTGTATGGAATATCATCAAACGTATAATCGTATCCATAATTAAATTCCATACAAAACATGTTATTTATGTATGGTATGACATACGCGCAAGCATACTATGTGTAGCTTGACCTTGACGCTCCCACTTCGCAGTCGTGTTGGTTTTTTGTGCATCTAATGAAAATTAGAAGACCTATTGAAAGAGGTGGAGAGTTCTTAAATCCAATAGAAATCGCTTCACTCATAAATCAACGGAAAGAGTCAATTCAAAGCCCATACTCTCTTTCATAAAAGAGAGGGTTGGTTCCTAGAGCTAGTTCTAGGTAGGCGTGTCCGTGGATTAACGCATTGTTATAGGCAAAGGTTTCCAATTCATATCAGATGAGCCATGAGCTTGTCCCTTCACTGTTTAAAAATCAAAAACCCTTAGAATCTTTTTTTAATTAAACTCCATAGAAGCACACCTGTCATAACTTTTCATTTAATAACTTTACATTTAATAACTTTTCATTTAAAAAAACCGACTTCCGCCATTGTATTCGACTAAATATTAGGATGAAAAAAAAATGATGAAAGAACCATAGTGGTGAAAGGATTATGATACTTTTTGAATGCAAATGCTTGGTTTGTTGCTGAAAATATCAAAATCGCCATAAATGCCTACAATATTTGAGGAGTCCCCTCAATTCCTCATGGATTCTATCATCAGAACTGGATTCTGAAAAAAATGGGACCAATCTGGAAGTATATCTATTCAAATAAAAAAAGAATTTTCCAAATCCGTTCATAAACGCCGGAGATATGAGGTAACAAACAAAAAAAAAATACAACCGAATTAAGAAACTCCTCCTTTTTGTGAAGTCGGTTAAAAAGTTATCTATGATAATATTTTAGTGCTTACGCTGTACCACTTGGCTTGCTAAAGTACATTTTGCTTATTATTTCTCTAAGGTTCGTGATCACATCCCTTAATTGCGGTCATTCCAAGTAATTACTGCTTAATCTATGCCTCGACAGACGATTAAACGCGTGACTATTTTGGGGATATAAAGAAAGTTAAATGTTGCGTATTTCACCCTTTTCATTAAGTTCTAGTGTAATTTTCTTTATTGAAAGTCCTTTACTGTTGCTGAAAGTGGGCACTTTACTGTATTAATTTGCCTAAACTAATTTATAAGTAGGCCTGACCTCTATTCTAAAGGATGAGTTGAGCTGGGGTTGTGTTTTTTCGAGGACCTCTGAGGTTAAGATTTAAATTGTTATAGTTACGTGTAAGTGGTATTATGTATATTATGTTATGTGGTATTAAGTTGGTATTATGTATTTTTAACATAATACGTTAACTGTATCTGCTAACATAAATGGATTTTAAGTATCTGAGTCAATAAATGAATTATTATTATTATTATTAGTAACCATGGGCTCGATAAGACAGGTACAGGTGAGGTTACTTAAAAAATATTTAAAAAAATCGTGGAAACTTATAAAAA
Organism: Epirrita christyi; assembly: GCA_951392215.1. Taxonomy (NCBI): domain Eukaryota; kingdom Metazoa; phylum Arthropoda; class Insecta; order Lepidoptera; family Geometridae; genus Epirrita; species Epirrita christyi. The sequence continues at coordinate 8,748,907 of OX595846.1, read as the reverse complement.
AAGTTTTCGAAATAAGTTGATAGATGCAAGATTAAAAATATGACAACTTTAGGTCGAATATTGTTAAAACACACGGAAAATCATGAATTTTATTTTCCTGCCGTATTAAATTGTTATGCATGAAACAAATCGCTGCCTCCACTCAGAATTAACAAATTCGTTAGTGAGATAAGTTAAATATCATTTTCCCATGAAACAGTCATGTGCACCTTTTATCAAAACATATTTTCTTGAATGCCGTGGTGTTTCCGGCTTAAGCATTTAATTTTTACCATAATTATTAGACCTTTGTTTTGATATAAATAAAAACAAATCGTCAAACAAAAAAGAAGATTTAAATTCACAACAGATAAAAGGTGCAAATCACTGTTTCATGGCAAAATTATATTAAACTTATCTCACCAACGACTTTGTTAATTCTGAGTGGAGGTAGCTGGCTAAATAATCTATAAATACACATCTACAACCTGTTTGACAGCAGAAGTGGGTATGACGTCTGTATTTCCTCAGACGGGTTTCGGACTTTCCAAAATTAACCCTTTGCATGTACTATAAAGGGAGTTATTATAATTTATGATGTACAAGTACCTGTCACAATCTGGTTACGTTCAAATAATTAATAAATTGCATAAACATAAAATTATAAACAAAACCGACAATTTCATTTCCAATTTGAGTTCGTGAATAAACGGTTTTATGAAAATTATTCTCAAACCGCTCGATATTATTTGTCTCAGCCATTCGACATTTATCACGAGTCACCAGGAAAGTACAATAATTTTGCTAAGATGCTGTTACTGAGTTTGAGTGTGATTGATATTTTTTTGTAAGCCATACGTTAGTTAGAATCCCATCCCAATTTCAAATGGTTGCTTTAGAGAAGTGCTATGGCGTTTGATCCCTGGTTGCTTTAGAGAAGTGCTATGGCGTTTGATCCCTGGTTGCTTTAGAGAAGTGCTATGGCGTTTGACCCCTCTACATGTAAATGAAGTTTTTACTTTGATATTGTCTCATCAAACTCCATGGTATTTTCAATATCATCAATACACTTATATCTTTACCCGTAGTTTATCAATTTCTTATAAAATTATATGGTTTCCAAATCATACCAGCTCAAAAATGTATGTAGAACCCATGCTAGTTTGCAATACAATCTATACAATGTAATAGGAAACCGATAAACCGATAAAACAGGTATTATTATTAGTCTTTAGATTGTGTCTACAAAATGTTATTGACTTGTTTTAGTTATTATCTAATTGAGGAGCAGCCCTTGTTTTGTATGGAGTGGGCTAGCAATACACTTCCCTTAAGCACATTTGGAGATTCTCAATTCTGTAGACAGAAAAGTCCACTTATTTGGCCATACGACTAAATCACTGATTTGTTCGTGAATTGGTAAATAGAACAGAATTTTGAAACAGACAGTTTCCATTTATTATAATATTGACACGAAGTAGTTACGAAAAAAATAGCCCTAGTTACGGGCATATTGGCTGGGTTAGGGTTTAGGGATTAGTTTCTAGAGAATTAGGTTCTGTTTCCTTGCTTTGAGCTAAATAGTTAGTTAAGAGCTTAATAGGGAGTTAAAACTATCATTATATTAAGTTCACAAATATACAATCTCTAATATAGATTTCTGGTTGAAAGCTCATAATTGTGAATATTGAAAACAGTTTTAAAAGGACTTGGTGATTCAATAATAGTCCCATTTCATTCCAGAAGCGTCAGATTATTCGATAATGGAAAAGAGCTTGTCTTATCCGACGAAGCGTCGCTTCATAAGTTAGCTGAGGGACTCTAGAAAAGTTATTGCAAGGCAAGGATTAGATAGTAGGCACCACAATCTTTCGAAGCAGATGTCTGTATTGTCTGTATAAAATTTAGTTTTGACTCAGTATACCTATGGTATCTCTTGTAAATAAACATAAATGTATATTATAACACAATGTATGTTATTACAAATTGCACTTCTCTCATCAAATAAAAACACAAACGATACAAAGTGCTTGATGATGAGGAAAAGTTCAACCCGACCTCAACTTTTATACGTAAAACTGTATTTCTGTGTGAAACTGCCTGGATCTGACAGCATAGACATCCCACTAATTGGATGTAGTTATGAATGGAACTACTGTGTTCGTTTTTAAAACTTTTGAAGTACTCCATATAGCGCGTTTTTTTATGCACAAAACAAGGAATGCCAGATTTATGGATTTCAAATTCAAAGGCTAGTTGACAAGGAATTTTGAGGATTGCCTCTTGGTTTGAAAATAACATACTACATTAGAGTCACATACTAGTTTTAATCCCACCCTAGGATTCCTTTTATCGTTTGATCAGGAACTACGAGTACCATGGTTCCACAACACCCAGGCCCTGAACTCAGGTCATTCAACTATTTGTTCCGCAGCGGGAATTGAACCCACACCTATTGCGTTTCAGCCGGCTACAAATTTTGATGATCTGCAAATATTCGTTCCAGGTCTGGGTGTTATATATATAATGGTACCATGATACTTTTAGTTCTTTGATGCTCACGACACAGGGAATCTATTGTGGGCTCAGAACTATGTATGTAACTGTTGGGTGTTATGTCCTGTGGTTATTACGTATTTTATGGTTATTTTATGAATTATAATTGCTTAATAAGATTGGCAAAACACCTATATTTTTATAAGTACAAAAATATGTTTCTTCAAAACTCAACTTTAGTACTACGAATACAAGCAGCATTATGTCTTCCACATAATAGTTTGCACAGGTAGACATAATGATAAAAAATGTACATGAATCTCGTTTCGGTGGTAGGACAATAAAGCGTCACCCACAACCACTTCATTTAAATTATCTGTCAACATCAGCTTTTCAAGCGATTCCAGCCTGTATTGAAAGAAACTAGGGGTGCAATTTGCGTGTACTGAGTTGACTTTAACGTGCGACAGATTAGTTTGCGGGATTGCTTGAAGCTGACAAATAATGGGCTGCAGAGGAACCACGTCATGAATTTTAATGAGAAGATTCACTCCAATTCCCTTCCAAGCAAATGAATACTCAAATAATCACAAAGGGCTTACGGATCACAAGGGTGGTTATTCCCCATGACCCAAGAGATTCCTTGCCAATAACGTGTGACGTCATAACGTGTTCTAAACGCAAACGTGGTTTCTAAACACACCATGGTGTGGAATCGAAAAACTGTATTCCGTATGCCATAAGATAGGTTGTCTATGCCTCGTGTTTTCTTTTACGTGATTCGTTCAAAATCATACATCCGGTCTTTTCGGAAAATTATTGGTTTTTAATCAATTTAAATTTTTTGTGTCCTATCTTCAATTCAAATAAGTATATCGTGAATAATAGAATTACTAAACTATATTTTATAACAATTTCGGTTATTTTTAAAGTTTAAAGTCCAAAAAGAATGATAAGTAAGACATATGTATATAAATCTCGCACGACTAGTTTCGGAACGAATCGTAGTACATCTCCCTAGTCTGTGGAACGAATAGCCAAGACATTAAACCTACCCCAGGGACAGTCCATTCCATTGATGGGTTTCTGGAGCCAGAAGTGGGCTCCAAATAATGGCTAACTTTCCAATAGCGACTGTAAGCTAGGAAGTTCATATTTTTATCAGACATATAGGTTCACATAACACAAGCCTAAATATGAAATGGCGTACCGCGGAAACCAATAGTTTTAGAGATATTAATTTATCATTAATTTATACCATCTATCGGTCACTCTCATTCGCAAAAAATCATGAGTCCAAACTATCAAAACTGATAATCTAATGTAAAAAAGTCAAATACCACGGAAACAAGGCGTTCGGATAGTGATTTCAAAAATGAATATCTCCAAAACTATTGGTTTCCGCGGTACGCCATTTCATATTTAGGCTTTTGTTATGTGAACTCATATGTGATAAAAATATGAACTTCTTAGCTCACAGTCGCTATTGGAAAGTTGAACATTAAAGTTTTTGGTGGGTTTCATTCGTGGCGTCTCAAAGTGAACTTTTCAAGTAGGTACCGTGTTTACCTTCCCTTGTTAGAGTGTATTATGCTCCTTGATCCTACCATCCAAAAAATAAATTCTGCTCATCTTTACTAGGAATTAGGAGTAGTTATGTATGGTTGCCAAACTTGGGCCCTCACGAAGGTGCAAATCAAAAAACTGGAAGTATGTCAGAGTTCAATGGAAAGGAGTATGTTGGGCATTAGGAAATCAGAAAGAGTAAGAAACACAAAGATCAGGGAAATAACAAAAATAGAGAATGTCACATACACCATAAGGAAGCACAAATGGAGATGGTCATGGACACACTCTGCGCGGAAAGGAGAAGTGGAGCAAAAACATTATAAACTGGTATCCAAGAAACAGGAGAAGGAAACGCGGGAGACAGTTCAGAAGATGGGAAGACGAAATAAAAGCTCTAGCTGGAAAGACATGGTCCAGAACAGCCAGAGTAAGGGAAGAGTGGAAGAAGTTGGAGGAGGCCTTTGCCAAACTTGGGCAAACAGATTCTTGTGTCGATGTCTAATCAATATATTTTTTTGTATTACTTATGTACGTATCTGATTAAAGGCTTTTATTATTATTATTATAGGAGTAGTTATTGATAGAACCTGTGGTTTAGATCCCTTAGGCGTTTGTTAGTGCAAGTATCTGTTTGCGTTTCTTTTTGTCACCAAGCAGTAACAACAAATTCACCACAAATGAATCTTCACTTATTCTTCATCAGCCGGAGACATCCAGTGCTGGATGAGGCCTCCCCCATAGCATGCATATCGTGCAATGGGGGGATTTTCCATAATCATCACGCTTGGCAGGCGGATTGGTGATCACAGATGATGTTAAGTAGGTAGGTACTCAGGTGGATGCTGCAGCAAGAGGTTGCGGGTTCGATTCCCGCTGTGGAACAAATGTTTGCATGATCTGCAAGTATTTGTCCCGGGTCTGGGTGCTGTAGTACCATGAGACTCGTAGTTCCTGATATCCACGACACAGGGAATCCTACGTAAGTGTGTGACTGCTGTGTGTTATGTTATGTTATATAGTTAATCCTTTAGTCGCCTAGGCGACTAAGGGACTCGCTTTCTATGAAAAAAAACCACAGGAGGAGTTGGAGGAGTTCTATTCTTAGGCTGAGACTATCATGGCTACACAAACAAATCGGCACACAATATTTAACGTAGAGATCTATATCTATTGATCTCTATGATATACCAACACACATTTGGTGCATAATGTTATTAATTACCATAATTTTATGAAAAACTAAACCGCGTTTCGTCCACGTTATCCCAAACGCGGAAGATTGAAGCACGTTATTTTGACAATTCGTAACATGCTTGTAACGCGCCTTGTCGTGTTTATCAAATCTGACATTGGCATACAGAATACGATTAAGTGATGATTCCACGAAGATATCGTAACGTGCCCGCGTTATGTTACGTTTGGTCATGGGGAATCAGGGCCCAGCTTAAATTGTTTCTGATAATTTCCGTGGATGTGCCTGTAATGTCCTGTTTTATAGATTAAATTTTAACTGAAAGACACTGGATTATTTGAAATCATTTTGTTTTTTTTCTACAAAAATGTACTAAATCCTTATTTATAAGTTCTAATAATAATGAAATGAATATCTTACTAACAAGCATTCAGTACTAACTGAAATAACGAGTAGAAAAATATATACAACTAGCTTCTGCCCGCGGCTTCGCCCGCGAGACCTACAGGAAAGAAATTACATATTTGTTTTCCAAAAAACACTTGTTTTTTCCTATTAGCCATCCCCTATCTATGCATTGGACTTATTCCGGCTGACAATAATGATAGTTATGATAGAACTCGGTCGATATGTAAGTACGTGTCAATCGTCTCACAAAAGAGATCAAACACGACCAGGCGCGGTCACGGCCCAGGATTTGGGGGGGGGGGGTCATCATCAGGGTGTCCCTGACTTTTCCTGACCAGTTTTGCATATTTCCCTGACGAACTATTCGTAATTAAGAAGTGTTTTTGTGATTTTAGTAGCAAGATTAGCTGGAAATTAGCTGTACCAGAGGCGAAAATTTCGTTTTTCACAAGTGTAAACAGGCAAATTTCTTATTATTTTAGTATCAAGACCAGCGGTAAAAGTATCATATATGAGGTAGAGGCGAGCGGAGCGAGCCACGAAAATTTCGTATTTCAGAAGTGTAAACAGGAAAATTTCTTATGATTTTAGTATCAAGACCAGCGGAAAAAGGAACTGATCTGAAAACTGAGGTAGAGGCGAGCGGAGCGAGCCGCGAAAATTTCGTATTTGAGAAGTGTAAACAGGCATACTTCTTATGATTTTAGTATCAAGATTAGCGGAAAAAGGAACAAAACTGAGGTAGAGGCGAGCGAAGCGAGCCGCGAAAATTACGTATTTCAGAAACGTAAACAACTAAAGTTTTTGTGATTAGCTGAAAAATAATTATAAAACAGGAAGCGGCGAGCGAAGCGAGCCGCAAAAATTTTGTATTTCATTCTAATTTTCATCATTTTTCTAAACCTCTCATATAGTTATATGAGAGGTTTAGAAAAATTACGACTATACACCACGTAGGTACTTTACTATTCTCCTGCTGACGTTTCGTTGACCATATTGAGGTCCTTCCTCATGAGCACCGACCGCGACCACGCTCAAAGGTCGTGAGATGGGAACTCAAATGATACCAAGCCACGATAACTTGAAAGGAATGAAAAGAGAGGTAGCGGCGAGCGAAGCGAGCCGCGAAAATTTCGTACATATTTACGAAGTGTGAATCACCAAAGTTTTTGTGATTTTAGTAGCAAGATTAGCTGAAAAAGAACCATAGAAGAGGCAGTGGCGAGCGAAGCGAGTTGCGAACGATTTCATATTCAGAAGTGTAAACAGGCAAATTTCTTATGATTTTAGTGTTAAGACCAGCGGAACATTAATTAAACTGGAGGCAGCGGCAAGAGGAGCGAGCTGCGAAAGTTTTGAATTTAAGAAGTGTAAGCAGTCAAAGATTTTGTGATTTTAGTAGCAATATTAGCTGAAAAGAAACCACAAAAGAGATAGCGGCGAGCAAAGCGAGCCGCAAAAATTTCGTATTTCAGAAGTGTAAACAGGAAAATTACTTATTATTTTAGTATCAAGACCAGCGGTAAAAGTTTCATACATGAGGCAGCAGCGAGCGGGGCGAGCCGCAAAATTTTCGTATTTCAGAAATGTAAACAGCCAAGTTTTTATGATTAGCTGAAAAATAATTACAAAAGAGGCAGCGGCGAGAGCAGCGAGCCTCAATAATTTTGTATTTCAGAAGTGTTAACATCCAAAATTTTTATGATTTAAGATGCAAGATTAGCCAACAAAGAACTGCAGTAGAGGCAGCGGCGAGCGGAGCGAGACGCGAAAATTTTGTATTTGAGATGTTTAAACAGGCAAACTTCATATGATTTTAGCATCAAGATTAGCGGAAAAAGGAACAAAACTGAGGTAGAGGCGAGCGAAGCGAGCCGCGAAAATTACGTATTTCAGAAACGTAAACAACTAAAGTTTTTGTGATTAGCTGAAAAATAATTACAAAACAGGAAGCGGCGAGCGAAGCGAGCCGCAAAAATTTTGTATTTCAGAAGTGTAAACAGGCAAATTTATTATTATTTTTTGGGGAAAAAATTTGGGGGGGGGGGGTCTCCTTAGGATCCCTTTTCCCCCCTTTTCCTCGGACCGCCACTGAACACGACCCTTCTACTGTTACCGTTCGAAGAGGTGAGACGGCTGACAATACGTGACAGCCAGGGTCCGATGATGAAAGTGGAAGAGGCTTAACTCTCCCATTTTCATCTTTGGACCCTGGCTGTCACGTATTGTCAGCCGTCTCACAAAACCAATACAAAACAGCCCAAACACTACCATTCTACTGTTATTGGTTAAGGAGATCCGTTGAACATGCCCCCCCCTCCCCCCCGGCTTCATCATCAGATCATGGCCCTCATCTACCGTTAAAGATAAAAAAAACAATTTAAAAGAGCCTAAGCACGACTATTCTAGGTATTGTAGGCAAATAATTGTTTATGAATTCAGTTTCCATCATCAGATCGACTTCATTGAGGTCTTCTTTAAAAATTAAATAAATAAATTAAAATTGAGTATTAAAAATTAAAACATTTTTGATTTCATTTGAAACGACACCTCACTCATGTTTTTCAATTAGGGGTCCCATTTCAAACTTGAGGGCCTGAATATATTTTAAACTCAACAATACCACCGTGAAACTAACTTTTACCACGTTGAAATACACTAAAATCTAGTTACATCGTAACGTGTATTTTTTTTACAAAGAAAACGATCCCTTCCCTTTTTTCAGCAAAATTTCAGGTATCGCTGAAATATTTGTGTGTTAATTTCATTTGAGGAATCTACATGTGAAATTTCATGTACCTACTACCAACGGTTTCTGAAATACAGAGCATTTTTGTTTTACATTAAAAGCCCTTTTTGGACCCCTTAGAGGGAGAAACTTTCCAAATTCCTTTTTTGGTAAACCCTACAATCTAAAAGGAATATATTCTCCCAATTTCAAGTCTTTAGGTAGGCTCTGTAGGTGGCTGAGGCTAGGGGTTGTCTGTCTGTTAGACAGTGTCTCATCACCCCTATTAGGGGTAGTTTGCAAAAATACATATTCTTAAACTTTTATCATTTGTACTGAAGAATATTTATGCCAAGTTTCAAGCAAATCAAACCACGCGTTAAATAAATCCCATACAAACTTTAACTCTCTATCACACCCCTTGAAAGGGTAAGTTTAGAAAATATATTATAGCACACTTTTATCATTTGTATTGAAGAACATTTATGCCAAGTTTCAAGTTTGTAAGTCCAAGGAATACGATTTTTCATACAAACGTTTTCATCCCTTTTCATCCCCTTAGAGGGAAAATTTTGCAAATTCCTTTCTTAGTGCGCCATTTCATCCTAAAAGGAACACACCCTGCAAATTTCATGTCTCTAGGACCAGCGGTTTAGGCTGTGCGTTGATATATCAGTCAGTCAGTCAGTCAGTCAGGACTTTGAATTTTATATATATAGATGTTATTGGTAATGATATATACAAAGGGAATTAGAATTAGAAAAAGATTTTTTTCATAAAAAGCTGCTGTCGCTGCTATCTAAGTAAATGCTGTGCTGACATATTATATGTTATCAAGGTACATATTTCCATTCAAATTAGTGTTATTTTAAGCATTTCATCATCTATCAATACAATAGGGGGTTTATTGTAGCGATAGAACCTACCTAAGAATTCATGCAAAACAAATTTAGCAAAAAACCGCATTGCAATTAAAAATTTTCTAAATTTAAAACCCTTCACTACAATAAAACCCGCAATTTTTATGGAATCCGTTCGGTACCTATCGTAGAACTCAAATTTTAAGAATACATACAGACAGACAGACAGTCTTTGCTTGCAACAATTCATTAATTAAGATTATCATGAATATTAACTTTGAAATCAATCAGGAGTTAAAATGTTCTCCACGTACGCAAGCATTGGGTAGATGTTCCCGACATTAATTGACACTTTACCTGACATTACGCTGGTAGAATTATTTCTCATTCAATTTTTAAATTAGTCAATTCATTGGCTATTGGAAAATGAACAAATACCATTTCCGAATAATAACGTGTCATCAGCATTCAGAATCCATTCAGAGTCTCGTGTGTATGGGGAGATTTTGCAAATCAGGCAATTAATTTAACTTTTTTTAATTTATTTGCCACATCGGCAATCATCACACAAGTATTCAATCTTTTATAAATACAGGCGGTATGGTATCGCTTCGTTCCGGACCCATGGCACAACTACCGTCATATAACTGCATCGGGTATACACTGGAACTCTCGGATACGTAGGTACCTACATAAATCTATAACAACATTTTATGCCCCAAATGCGTCTTGCTTTTGCGCCAGAGGGATGTCTAGCTGCCATAAGAGGTTGCGTTTGGAAGGGAGAGTAGATTAAATTTATTCAAAGGGGTGGATTTAAGCTGGCAAACAGCATGTCGGTAAAAACTAAGGGAAATAATAAAGTGAGCATCTATGTAGTATTATGATTGGGCTTATGTGTTGAGCAAAAGATTATTCAGATTTACTTACTATAATATCCTGGCGCATCAAATCTAAGACGGGTGCTTGGCTTTATTAATTAAATAATGATCTTCAATTATTATTAAGATTTTTTTAGTTTAGTTTTACCGCTCAATTGTTTATTCAGAGTACCAATTAGTTTTGTTTGCTTATATTGAATAATGATTACTAAGCTTTTCTATAGCTCAAAGCTTACCACTAAATTGTTTATTTAGTAAAAGCATTAACTATTTTTTTTAAAGTCAAAATATTTTTGAATAGTCGCTCAGTTAAATAACACCCAAAACCTAAAAATATTTCCTATTTAAAACAACACTCCAGCATCGCACGAACGCCAAATTAAACTAAATCACCACATCGCGTACCTTCCTAGATACTTTTATCTGGTAACACTTTACCAACTTATAAAATATTGAAAAGCATCTCCCATGAATGCCGAGTAAGTAACATTAACCCGCATCGTGTGTTTTCACCGTACCAAGAAAATGTATAAACCAAACAAGTATAATATAAAACGTAACAAAAATAAAGATGTTACTTGCTATAAGTATCTTCAAAAGACAACATTATTAAAGAACTCTATAGTGTTTCATATTTAACGATCGGAAGAATTGGCAGAGCTAATAAGAGAAAAACTTGGCATGTAGACAGTGAAAACACGAGTTACATCTGAATATCTTCTGTTATTCTGATTGTTTGCTCATGTAAATGAAACGTCTCGAGTATGACTTGGATTGACATTTGGCAGGCATGTTAATATCCTTGTTATGTGAACTGAGGCCCAATTCTCTAATTTAAAAACATTCTAGTCTCGTGTCAGTCGCACTGTTTCATATAGCAACTATTACATATTCTTCGCAAGAAACGCGAAGATTAAGTAATAGTCACTATACGTGACAGTGCGACTGAGACGAGATTATACTGCGAATTGAATGTTTTTAAATTAGAGAATTGGGCCTCTGAGCCTTAACGCCTTATATAAATCATTGATGTATGTTCAATTATTTTTACATACATAAATGTTTAATTGAAGAAACACTTTTCAATCGGTATGTTCACAGCTGGTTTTTTTATTCTTCTTTTCTTCAGTTCTTGGTATACAGGGTGTTTTTTTGAAATGGGACAGTATGGGGATATCTAAATCCATAAGAGATACAGGAAAACTGTCTTTAGAACCATTTGCTCATTTCGTATGAAAACGATTTTGGCATAATTATTTTTTTCGTCAAGCGCGAGTTCTCCATAAAAATGTTATGTGTAGTTTTATGTAAGGATTGTTTCAATCCTTACATAAAACTGAGTAGATACAATTAATTAATTACAATTTCCGTTACAATGTTTCATTGTAACGGAAATTGTTGTGGAAGAAAAAATCTGAGCAGCAGAAGTTAGTCAAATTTAATAAAATGTTTTCTCATACAATTTGTAAGTAATCGTTAATAAAACTATCACAAAAGTAGGATACGCATTAAACAAATTTTTGATCAAAACAACTCATTTTTATGGAGAACTCACGCTTGACGAAAAAAATAATTATGCCAAAATCGTTTTCATACAAAATGAGCAAATGGTTCCAAAGACAGTTTTCCCGTATCTCTTATGGATTCGGATATCCCCATACTGTCCCATTTCAAACAAACACCATTTAGAGTTGGTTTATTATGGTCCTACCTATGTAATTGATTACCTTTAAGAGTCATCACAATCAAAATTTATTCAATCAAAAGCTTTTTTATAAATTTTGACATGTAATTTTTTTGTAAAATGTAGTTTACACTTTTAATAATATTTATTTTTACATTTGTTTGGACTGTGTTAGAGCATTCAGTTCCAAGCTCCGTTATCATCTAAATAATTTGAGATTTTATAGTAAGCTTCATAAAAAAGTTTCTATTCATCAAGTTTTTAAGTTGGTTTATCGACAACTTTAATAATTTCAAACCTTTTTCATTCGTCAAAATTCTCTACTACTCTCGAGACTGTAAACAATGCCGATCTCCAAGTCTAATAAAGGCTTCAATACAAAATGACGCTGAAAATTCCCGCAGCCATAGCCTAATTACACGTTTCGGGAGTATAGGTAGGTTCATTAATTATTACGTTACGTCAGCCATTGCGGTCTACCCTCAGCTGACAAATTTGTAATGTTCCCCTGTGATTAATGTGCAATTTGAAATATCCGTCATTGTTGTCACACAATACAAAATAACGCGAAGCACCGATGCTAAATAATCCAGTTGGATTGCCCTCATTTTTGATGTTCACAATATTATTTTAATAAATTAATGTAATGAATAATTTGGAGGTATTTTAACAATGTATTGTTTTTATTGATGGATTTATCCTATTTTAGAGCACTTTGGCAAGCGATATCAAGAGACCAGTTCCGTCAATAAAAAGCCTGATGGAAGGGATGACCTCTTTCTGGTGAGTCAGGCGTTGAGAAATGTCAAGTTTCATGTGTGGACGTTATAAGAGAACCTCGATGAAGTGATAGAAGTGCAAATTTTCCTACGAACGGTTAGGAGGTCTTTCGCTGCTAATATATGCAATTACCGCCCAGTTCGTGGCCCGAATACTCCGTGAGCACAGAATTGCCAGACTTAGCTCCACTTAAAATCGTGCAACATGACCTCAAAAGGACTGGAGTAAAATATGTTCTCCGATGAACACCGACACTGGCAACGTCGGCAAGTGCTACGAAGACCAGGAAAACGTTTTTAAGACGTGTATTTTGAAAAAAAAACAGCCCTTAGGTGGGGGCTAGGGGGGTCTTTCTAGAAAATAGCTGGCACATTTCCTCATGCACAACTCACATTGACTGCACTTGGTGACAATTAGATTTTTATGAATGACAACGCTCGCGCCCGCCGTTTGTCACGACGTGGAAGCGTACATTCAAGAGATGGGGATTTATCGTTTGGATTAGCCAGCTTGAAGTCACGACCTCAATCCAATAGATCACGTCGGGGCTGTTCCGAGGCATCGAGTAATATCAGTGCAGCCCGCTCCGCAAACCATTGGATAGCTAAAGAATGTCATTGCCGCGGAATGGGACGTATTCCTCATAAAACCATTAGGAATATGGCATGCTCAGAAGGCATGCCCAGACGAATGCAAGTTATTTCAGCAAGAGAGGCCACACACGATATTAAAATTTGCCTTTTTTGCTTTTATATTATTTAATAAATAACATTTTGTCTGTTATTTACTTAACGACCAGGTGTACCACAACTGGCTGTTCGGACTATGACATAATTTTTTATTGATTCAATCAAAATCTAATGACAAAATTATCAGAAAACTACTTTCTGCTTATTAATTTACAAGATTCTGAGGATATAGGCTAAAAATAATAAATTAACTGAAGTTGACAGTGAGATAGGTTATTTGCTTAAATGCCCTTTGCAAATAAGCAAATGAGTGTATTTTTTACATCCAACGTGATAAATAAATGCAAACAAATTTTTAGAAAATATTTTAAAACAGATTGCATAGATTTAAAATCCCTGAGTACTTCCATAATTGCAGACAACGCTTGCTGAATTTCGGGAAAAAGTAAAGTATTTTTAAAAGCGCTTTTAAAATTTTATATCAAGGTTCGGTGCGGTTGAAATCTCACAACTTTAATTTCCTGGCAACGAACACTGACTGCGAGATTTTCCCGTGTAGCTTTCTAAATTGTAATGTTACGACCTCAGTAAGGAGCAATACGCGAACAAATTAGATTCAGGGAAAGCTCCGTGAAAGTGAATTTCAGTTTACTGACTAAGGAGGTAATCTTTCGTTTAAGCTGAGTTGCGTGGTATCTAGGTATTTTATGAAACTCATTTGTTTATAACTTTTCATTTAAAAAACCGATTTCCGCCATTGTATTCGACTAAATATTTGGATGAAAAAAAAATTATGAAAGAACCATAGTGGTGAAAGGATTATGATACTTTTTGAATGCAAATGCTTGGTTTGTTGCTGTAAATATCAAAATCGCCATATGTATGCCTACAATATTTGAGAAGTTCCCTCGATTCCTCATGGATTCCATCATGAGAATTGGATTCTGAAAAAAAATGGGACTAATCTGGAAGTATATCTATTCAAATAAAAAAAGAATTTTCCAAATCGGTTCATAAACGCCGGAGATATGCGGTAACAAACATAAAAAAATACAACCGAATTGAGAACCTCCTCCTTTTTTGGGAAGTCGGTTAAAAAACCATTAAAACACGTAGACGTGCCATTGACGACATACAAGGGCGTGTTCATTTGAAATAAGCAGTAAATCCGTCAAACTAAACATGGATGGTAAATAAACTTCCTAACAAACAAAGCTTTGAACCGGCCGCCCACAGGCATAATCAACCATTTTCAGGCAGTTACTAACTACGTGAAAACGAGAAAATTTAATTGGAGAATACTGTGACAAACTTTTATAATCCACCCCTGTGCCAGAAATTAGTAATGGGCTGGGAGCTGGCAGCGTCAATCCAACTTCATTTTATAACGGAAGTTGATACATTGCATGAGTACTCATTGTTGTTGTGTTATGAATTAACTTTCCTGTCTCTTCGGCGAGTTCTATAAATTCGTCAAAAAGTAAGTTTCATTTGCAAAGATTTTTGCTTTGATCAAAGCCTGCGAAAGAAAGCACTGTAATTTAATTTATAATAATTATAGTTTTTTTTTGCCGCAACCGTTTTTTGCTAAAGCTGACTGAAAAACATTTCTTGTTGCATTTTTTTCGATTATGAATATCAAATGCCCGATAAAAGCATAAAAGTCGATAAACATACATACATAAACACAAGCCTTTTTCCCCGAAGGGGTAGGCAGAGTCTCAGAGGGCCTCTTTTCATCGTAGGTTGCACATTGCTGGAATATAGACGTAACAAGTGACTCATCGCCGTCATTGCTTTCCATGACCAACTCAGCGTACGCTTTCTTCCAGTAATAGCACACTCCTAAATAATCCAGCAGCCAAGAGAAATCTTATATCAACAGAAATTGCCCATCAACTATAAAAGATGGATATTTAAATTTATATTGGAATGTCTGTACATATAGATAGACATATATTGGTGTCCTATTTATCATTTATCTCCCCGTAGTTTTTGGATGTTCGTGGCGACACCTAGGCCGAGCCTGAAAACCATGCAGCACCACATGCCGCACCGTACGTCTGGTGCAGCTTATGCTGAGACAGGGGACCTATTTGACCCCACACAACACATGTTGTTATATAGATAGAAAACATTTTATTGCGCAAGACAAAAAAAACAAGTACATAGGTGAACCTTTGTCATCCTTTGTGTAATGTAGAGTGGGTTGTAGTGCTATTGAATAATTATATGTGTAGATTAAATAGTTAACATAATTAATTACCTACTTGCAATCACTAGATGATAATTATATACCTTACATATAATAATTGGTAACATACCTAAACTAATTGGCGATAATTGATCTAATTGATGCCTGCTACTGATGCTATGGTAATTTGTTTCATAATGTTCTTTGGGGAAAATAAATATTTTTTCCTTTCTTTCTTTCTTCTTTCTATGTGTGTAATTTAGTGCTATGCAGGTTTGTGAGGGTACAACTGCACAATGGTAAGGATTTGGATAAGATCATCGCTGGTCTAAACGTTTCTATCAAATGGTTCACTGGCTTTATCTAGAGTCAGCTAAAATTATATATTTCTATTTGAAGTAGAAAATAAAATCTGCTTTCTATAAACAGAAAAATAATAGCTTCTTTTACTATCCGCGACGGAGGTTGCTAGTTTTTATTTGTCTTACCATTTATCTCCAATTGTAATGTGGTTCTTTGTTATCATTTTCACTGATATCAAAGAAGGTTCTGAGAATGTTTTATCACCTGTCAATAGAGGACGCTGAAATAGATGATGGAATGTAAAACGGCTTTCCGATTGTGAGTAATGTGTTATTTTTGCAATCGTATTAAGTATGACTTCAAAGAAGGTTCTAGGATAGGCTTTATCCCCATGCGAGACTTGGGGCGCTGCGGTAGATCATTTAATTAAAAAAGGTTCAAGTGCTTGTTATGAGGTATTTTTGTGTGCATATACTACATAATTATTTTACAATATTATGGTGATGCACTGATCTGATGATGATGGAGACGATACACAATATAACTCCTCAAAGACTTATAGTAGACTGGCCGTGTGTGAACTCATTTTGACCAGCTCATAATATCATCATCAATCTTATCACTAATTTCATCATCGTCGGTTAGAAGTCTACTTTCACACAAGCTTGTTTTCTTATTAGCTTTAATAGCTGCACATGAGGTATCTCAACACCACACGGTAACGTAAACAGGTGATCTTGCTTACTCCAATATAAACTCATGACTTATGCCGTTTACTTCTTCAACTAAACGCGCATCAAAAAGTCTTTGTTGTTTACCCTCGAATTATTCAAAACGAGCCTCGAGCCCGCAACGTACTTGAGAATTATATCATGTAATACCGAGCTTTGTCACAGCGCATTTCCGAAAATATTTTATTTTTACATATTATGTGGATATCGCAAAGATGCTCATAGAACAGAATCCTTTGTGCCAGTAACTTAGATTTTATCTGGTATGTTCGTGCTGACAAAATATTGTACTACCTAAGTTGCTCTCGTACTCGTATTACTGATAATGTAGCTCTAAGCTAAATTCATGGCTAAAACAAATCATTTCATTTCATTTATTCAGGAACAATTTTACAATCGTATTTGAAATTTAGGTATCACCCTTTAATCGCATATATCTTGCTTGATAGTTTCAGTTCTGTCATTTGGACGAGGCATAACTACCCTATAGAATGCAATGGACCCCATTTGCCATAATCACCCCTTGGTAGGCGGTTTGGTGATCGCAGTATCGGTGTTAAGTACTCAGCACATCCCCTGTTGTAATCCCTTAGGCGACTTTTACGTCATCCACGAGAGGAGATGGAGGAGTTTATTCTTAGGCCGGAGACAGTGCGGCATCAGTTTGGCATTCAGTTCTATACGCTAGCATTTTTATTTATTATTATGATTTGGGTATAAATAAGACAAGATACCGAGTGGATGCTTGCCAAATAGACTCGACCAACCTTTTAAAGATAGGACAAGTCTCACTTAAATAAGGCACTTAATTGGATGTATATGACTGGCTGGTTTTGTCTCTCTTCAGAATATATTATCTTTGTGAGCTTTTTTAGGTCAAAGTATTTGGGTACAAATTTATCTTCCATAAAAGGTTCTTAGCAATAAAATAACACAAAATAGAAATTTGATCGAATGACGCCTGTATTGATGTGTTTATTACTATTAATTTGATTGGCCACTTTTATTCACTAGCGGCTGCACTCGTATAAAACCGTGATAAAAATTAGCCTAATTCAGATTAAAATCTATCTGTCAACCAATTTAATTAAAATAGGTTCGACCGTTATGGCGCGATCGAGAAACAAACATCCAAACATCCAAATTTTGAATATACTATTAAATAAAAATGCTTAATTCTATTATGAGTAAAGAATGATTTGCCTATGATATAGCCATCATGCACGAATCAAATTCGCAGAAACTAGCATAGGTGCCCATGTCGTACCTATGCCGGTACAAATGGGGAACTATATTATCATAGTTGTTGACCACTATGTCTATTTCGTTTGCTTACCATGGTACCATTAGAATGTACCATTGATGGTACTATGGTGTTTTTTTTGCTGGTGTACCATTGATGGTAGTAGGCAAAATATTCCCTAGTACCATTCCTGTGAAATGCAAATTATAATAATTATATATAAGTACCTAACTCAATAAAGAAAATCTAATAACTATTAGTTAAACCGGGAATTCAACAAAAACAACATAAAATTACTTCGTCTTTTAAAATAAAATGTTAGAACATTTGAAAACTTGGTGCAGATAAACAAGGAATTTAAGAAAAACATTGTAAATAAAGCTCTTTCATAACATAATATCACAGATAAGCTCTCATTCGGAATACTCAGAATTTCAATCGCATAAAACATCCCAGCAGATAATCTTGAAACTGCAAACACGGATACAACGAAATATAAAACATACCTACCTAATGAAATCAGATAGCTTCGTTCGGACTTTATTTGCTTGGTCTGTTAATGCGAATATGAGGGTTTGAATACGAGTTCGTGGGCTGTCTTGGTTATGCTAATAGCCGGAGTTAGGAGAACTTTGAAACGTTAACTTAACTCACACATGAAACTTGAAACACATGGATACATGACACACACATCACAGACACACATAACAGATAGACAGGATATAGTCTTTGTATTGTTTTTCTAAAGTTACGGTTCCACGGCCTGATTTCTCACAGGTACAGACGCAAAATTACAGGCGACACGCCGTGGGTACACCTCGCCTGCAGACGCCTGTCGTTGCCTCAAGACGTCGACCAATAAGCATGAGTCCGCATGCTCCCTCCCCGCTCTCTTGTACCCGCCGGCACAGGCCGACGGATCGTGGGACCGGGCACGCCTATGGATGCCTGTGCCGGCGCGCGGAATCCGATCGCAATAGAGGGAGCGTGCGGACTCATGCTGATTGGACGATGTCTTTAGGCAACGACAAGCGTCTGCAGGCGAGGTGTTCTCACGGCGTGTCGCCTGTTATTTTGCGTCTGTACCTGTGAGAAATCAGGCCGTGGGAGCTTAATAAAGTACATCCTCGGCCTCTTGTAATAGATCTTACCTCTTGTACCTGTTTTGCACCACTCTACCAACCAACAAAATAGGTTCTAATACAAAATTGAGGTTAGTGCGTTATATGAATTGCTGAATACCTTATTACTCATGTAAATAATTTAATTACGACCCATCTCGTATATAATTATGTATTAATTTAGTGTATAAAACGATACATAAAATACAAATATAAAAATCTATGTAAGCTTCTAAAAAAAATCACACGAAAATCTTAATAAAACAAAGCCAATTCAAACAGTAGGTACCTGAGGTACTATTTGCTACGCGTGGATACCAAATTATTTAACTCACAAAGCGTGGTTTTATCGGGATTTAGATAGCTTAAATTCAATGAAAAAATCTCTTATTCAGTGTTTCAAAGCGAGTTACTTTATTATAATGGGCACCGGTTACATAACATGGAATCGGCTCGTGGATATTATTGGATGGAACTCAGCCAAATACAAATTTACCTAGCTTTAAAGCAAAAAGCTGAAATAACTAAAGCGAACTATGCTGGTGCAGCACTTACTAATCAGTTAATTTGAGTTCTGTTATATACAAATGGACTGACTGGAATACTATTTGCACTGGAGTTTGAGTGAAATATAATAGGATGCGTATCGATTTGAAGTCACCAATATGCGAGCTATCACTTTTCAATGGTCCACTTTTTCCAATCAATAGTTTGTAGAGGATGCAATTGACAATATTCACCATATCCAACTATAACAAAACACTTACTTCAAGCCAGATTTAAAAATGGCTTGGTACTACGCAGCTCGTAGCTCGTGGTCGGCGCTACGCTAAATGCTACGAAACTCTTAGTTCCGTTCCGTAGCCAGCTCGTAGCTAAATGAATTTTTGGATGTTCCCTGCATACCTAGTCGTGCACGAAATATCCGTTGGCATTTCCGCATTCTGTTGACACCGCTCTCAACAAGAATTTTATTTTAGCACTCTGTGTCAGGAATTTGGCAGTTTTTTCGCTTCCACTTGAAATATGTGACAAATTTGATACCCTTTCATTCGTTGTATAATCATAGTATGTATAAGATGCATTGAAATGATTTCATGGTGGTATAAAGCTACCTTCTTTTCTTCGCCAGGAAATAACTATTAGATGAATACGCATTTGAGCTGGGTGGTCAGTGAAATTACAAGCATACTGAAACCTCAGGGCAATGGAAGCCATGCCATACCAAACCATTATGTTCGCAGGAATACTACTACTTACACAAACACCTTCATCATTACAAAAACACGTTGACAGTTTTGATCCTTTTGCTAGAGAGTATTATGTTCCTTGGTTTTGATACTGTGAAAGAGACGCGTGTGAACAATCGTGTGTTAAGCAACGAGTGTTTAGATACAAGATTTCTTCATATCTTGGCGCTGGAATGAATGTGAATAAGCAACAAAATACACTGTGTGCCCGTATCTCGGTCACATCACAACAGTGTTGTATCTCAGCCCGCTGTGAATAGAAAGCGCCGAAGTTTTTGAGGAGCTTTGTCTTAGCGCATTCAGTAAAACTGGGTCTAGACGTGTTTGTGTAGACGATTTGAAATGTATTCAGATTTAGACTTCTGAGGATATCTTTATGTAAGTATTCTCTTATTAATTTTGTAAATAAAGAGACCTAGAGAGATGTAGAGAATATATAGCACCAGCTGTTAGGCTATGCGTTGATATATCAGTCAGTGAGTCAGTCAGGAATTTGATGATTTTAACTGATTTTATTTAAATAACATGTAATTAACATGTAGATAGCGTTGTGGACTACATTATTAACAAGTCTTACATAATTAAATTTATGTACTAACACAGATTGTACCTAAAATATATAATGTAGTTGTTTGTTGTCTCAAATAAATAAAATAAAATAAATAGATTATTAGTACCTAGTAGTGTACCTTAAATATTCCTGTGAAGAAAGTTTGTATAGGTTTTCGCATATAACGTAGTTTTAGTGTCTAAAAGCATACGATAAACAGTCTAGAAGCGACACTAGCATACTAAGTCTACTAGTCATTGTAAACTGACAGTGCGTTTACCGTTCTGTTAACAGATGTATGAGCAATGAAAAAAAACACACTGCAGACATGATATGATTCCATTTTCATTTTGTACGCATCTAACTCAGGTAGTTAAGTTAGATATAACTTATATATACTATATACAAAATGAAAAAGGAAATGAATGTAAGTAAGTGTGATAATTACAACATGACAAAAGACAAACCTGTCGGACGTTGCGGGCAAGCGCGAGGCGTCGGGGAGCGTAGGTATTTATCTCGGCAGCATCGAGACACGCACAAAGAGTACGAAGAGACGTAAGTCGCCATTCTACTTGGTTATTAGTTATCATTATGGCAAAAACTTACACCACAGCAAACCTTAATTTGAGTTTGGCGTGTGAACTGTGTAAAGCTCTTCATTAACGTGTTTAGTTGAATAAAACAGAACAAACTCAACGTTAGAATAAAGCAACAGTGAAAAACATTTGCAATGCAATATTGCGCTTGTTATACGTCGTTTGCATGCGTGAATTGTTTTATTTGCAACACGATGTATTTCATTGTTTGCCACCAATCAAAACATCATCCATATAGATATCAATCAGAACACAATAGTGAAAGTTCGTGATTAAGTAAAAAAGATATACTATCACCCTGAATTTATGTACCTTAAGGCGCTGACAACAGGCAAATTCTGTCACTATCTAAATTAACTTAATAATTATATTAATTACAATATTTTTTCTAAAAAAATACTTCACATTTATTAAATTTAAAATAAATAAAAATAAATGAGTTTAGGAGGTATTACAGTTAAACCCTGTTTCATTACACGCCAGTTTATACATATATCTAAGCTTCGTGGATGTAGACAAACATGATAGAATAGAGCCTCAATTTCTAAAGCTTACACGTAGTTCCACGTGGTGGAACAATATGTCCATCTACGTCATTGTATAGCAGCGTCGTCGCCCAATATCGATGGAATCACAGAACAATAGTCGCTTTGCAAGCGCGAAGCCCGTATGCATACGGAGCGTGAATATTACAAGAGAAATAACTGCAAATTTGATTTCTAAGTTCTACATAAACAAAGTCTCACAAATGAATACTCCAATACCCTATGGATGACTTCCATAGGTCTGGTCACCGGACTAATTATTTCACAAAAATGCGCTCTACTACAACTGAATTCAGTTTGCATTGTGTTTTAACGAAATTTTGTTAATCTCTTCAGAAGAAAATTATATCATGAGTAAAATAAAATAAAAAACATTTGCAATTGGTCTCAAAGGGACCTCTTCTAAATCCAATAAACCTATAAAGATTTGGTCGAAATTGATTTGCGTGGAACGAAGAGAACCACGGAAATGAAAATCCGATTTTGTTCCATGTTCAGAGTAATATCCTCTAGCTATAGAGCATGCCCTGTGAAAGTATGAACCGTCAGCATAGGTATAATTACAGTAAGTTGAAGCCGAGAAATAATGCCAAATGAAGCGTAAGTGTAACTACTCAGTCTAGAATGACATTTGAAGATGGAAGAAGGCAGTGGTTAAAACCCACTGTCATCTTCCATCTTCATTATGAGCACTATTGCAAAGGCTATAATGATTAACGGCTGTGACTGTGACAGAGCACCACAAACAATTTGCTTGCGTGGCATAAAGCAACATCTAGGGCCTAGATTCTAGGCCTTCATTCGCATCTTATTCCTCCAAGGTTTCTACCCTTAGTTCCAACCAGACAACAAATTTGCCGCAGCGTCAGCTGATCCATTGGAAATTAGAATAGATTCGCGAAGATACTCAATCCAATTATTCAAGATTCGAATCAAAGAAATTTAATACGCATGATTTTTTTCGATTTTATTCGCATTGAGAACAGACATATTTCGTAAAATACAGCCTTCAACGTTGCTGCTGATGCTGTTGACTTGGTACCTACTTCCTGCCTTACTCAAAATCAGGCTTACCCTTGACAAGTGAGGGTAAATGGACTGTAAGGGTCAAGATACACTACACCGTAAGCTTCAGCATTGCACCCATATTAGAAGCATGTTTTGTGTAATATAATTTCACCAGCACTGCGAGTACGATTGAATCTAGACGACCTCCTATGCTAAACACGTGTCTATTATATGGATGAGATGACATCCGCACAATGCTGACGCATATTAACATATGTAGCTCAACCCTAATCCACACCATAAACCCAGTGTTGGTTAGTGGAGGTCCCATAATATTTTAAAAGTTTTGGTTCAAAAACATATCGGTTTTCCCACATAGGTGCGAAGTCAAAGTTCACCAACACATTAACCTGCTGTTAAGCTTACTAAATCGTTTATGAAAGATCTTTTCTTACAGTGTTTAAAGTCAATGGTTGTATGACAACTGATAGCCCGTTTAAGTATTGCTTTAGAATGCTTAGGTGCCCATTCGAAACAAAACTAAAGGCTCACTTTACATAGACAACGAATCTAACGAATTACACAAAAGAAGAAAACTTACTGTAGAGCACTTTAGAGTTCTCTTTAAATGTTATGTTTAAAAAACAAACATTTAATACCGCTTCGTTCGTTTATTTGAGTGTATCCATGGCTTAACTATGTCGTCCATTACATTCCTCCTACTGAATATCAATATTTGCTATTTCCATATTCACTGCAGACTTGCTTGCCCGTTGGAAATCTGACACGCTGCACAAATGTATCATACATCAAGTTGTTTTCCATAGGGTGATTGTGTTTAGTACGTAAATCAATACGAAACCGTTTAATAATTTATTGGACATCGCATTTCATAATATCTACCTAGGGGTCAATTTTCGGATCATTGACATGTGTTGAACTTGAAATGTTCCCTTATGATCGAATTACCAACGCGAGATGCCAACGAGGGCATTATACCTGAACATGTCATACAAGTTCTGTCAAAACTTAGATCTTGCTTGAAAATGTTGAGTTCGACATTATGTCTACAATCTACAATCGCATCGAATTGCCACAAAAAAATACATTAACAAAATGACACCAAGTAGTTGGGCGCAACTGATTCTTACACAGGTAGCTTTTAGTCTGGCACATGATAGATCGAGAGCAAATATTATGGTTTTATGTACATGATTTGCAAATAAAATCGATCTTCAGTCGCATTAATCATGTGCCAAAATTTTAATAAAATTTGATACACATATTATATATTAAAACCTAGGTTAAAATGTAATTATACATTTATTCCCAAATTCAGTTTTCGGGAGAATAACTCGGGTGAAAACGCGGGCAATCGCTTCTAATAAATAAATGGAAAGCAATAAAGTGATCCTTAAATATTCTAAATTAGCGGCAACATTTGAAACAATGTTTTTATGATTGAGCAGTAGTATTCTGAATCATCGTGAAATATATTAATGATTTCCTTTGTATGTGCAGTAGAATATTAACATCATAGCGGTAAATGACAAACCTCAATTGTTATATTGGGGCTACTAAAATTATGTTGTGGGTGTTATGTATGTATCCTACGTAAGTATTTTAATCCATTTTCATCCATTTTTCTCTGACCACTGGTTTTTTTCTTGGTCACTCTTGACATTTTTCATTCGATATTATTTCGAATGAAAAAGTCATGTTCGCTTTTATTAAATATTTGCTGGTTTGTTGGTTGGTGCAGAAGACCAGAAAATGTTTTCGGTATTTATTGACAAATTATAAATTTAGGTTCGGTATTTATTGACAAATTATAAACTTAGGAGCGCAGAAATATTAGCATACTCAGTTAAATGATCACTGGCTATTTTAGTTA
The DNA here is from genome assembly GCA_951392215.1 of Epirrita christyi. NCBI lineage: Eukaryota > Metazoa > Arthropoda > Insecta > Lepidoptera > Geometridae > Epirrita > Epirrita christyi. Next base: position 8,724,203 of record OX595846.1, on the reverse strand, counting down.
ATATTCTATTGCTCAAAAAGTAATTTTGATTGCTCAATGTTTAACGCTGAATTGGTTATTTATAAGTACCAAATAGTATTTTTTACCGCTTAAAATACTATTTAGATGCCGCTCAGTTAATTAGCACCAAATACAAATCATCTGTCAAAACTACTCGACAAAAACATTCGCTTGGGGAATAAATGCAGAGTATACTGTGATTATTACGCTCCAATATTTTTGTTACATGAAAGCTGTAATCAGGAGATGGGTCACAATAGGTGCTTTGAATGACTGTGTAAATTTGCCTTCAGTTTAAGCATGATATAGAGCTCACTAAAGGAGACACATTTACCGAGCTCTCGTATACCCTCTATTAGAGTAGCCAGTATGTACATACCTATAGATAGATATATAGACAGGAAGTCACTTGAAGCGGCTCGGCAGTATCTTGCTCTAATTTGTGGTATTACTTGAACCATGTACCCAATCCATTTGGGTAGGTACTTAAGTTAACAGAATCATCAGTATCATCATCATAATCTAACATAGTGAATACATTAAAAACGTAGCACAAGGCTTATTTCTTTATGTCTCAGCGTGACGGACATATACCCTGATTTTTAATTTCAGAGAATTTTTGTAAACAATCAAATTTCAAGATAATGCCACTGTGAGTATAAGTGTCACGATTGTGCAGCATACCTGTAAATTCTCATATGACACACATACATGACACTATACACACAGTGGCATATCTTGACATTTGTTTGTTTACAAAAATTGTCTGAAATTAAAAATCAGGGTATGTAACGTAGGGCGCAGACTAGGTGGACGTGACCTAAGTAAGGCAAGGTTTACTGGGTTATGAGTTGGGCAAATAACAGATCAGTAATTTCTTCAAAAATTGAAGAAGTTTCGGGTCCATTAATTTTAATACCAAAAATATGAACGGCATAAATATGCAACCTACATGTTACGGGAAATGGTAACTAACTTATGTCGTCACGTTAATGCTTAAAAATCAACTGTAACTAATTTTTACAGTTAATTTTTAAAAATTTGTTACAGTTGCAGTTACACATTTTTAACCATGATTAAAAATGTTTTCGAATGCACACTGAAAGTATTTCGTATATTTAGTATAAGTATAAGTTAGTATAAGTATAATTAGCCCTGGCCTATTTATCTACAGTGGTACAGTTAGATGGGATACCTACATGTGTGTATCATCATGAAAAGTATCATAAAGTCTCGAAACAACATTCCAAAATAATAACTTAGGTAAGTAGGTCTTCATATTATATAGCAAATACCTAAATGCTTGAAAGAAAGATTTATACAAAAAATTTATGAGTATCAGTTGATTCAATTGATGAAAAGGCACATTCAAGTTTTTCTATACGCGTTTGAAGGCTTATTTCAATACTGATGGGCTACAAAACACTTTTATATCCCAATACTTATTTACCATCTTTGTGACTCCATCCCTTCTCTGAATAAAATAAAACGCGGAATGAGAGAGTCGTTTAAAAACGATTAAAAGTTTCTCAATAAAAATAAATTACGTAAATCGCATCTTCAGTCTTCTTGTAATGCCATTTTAAGTTGATTAGATAGCTCTTGGTGTAAAAATCCACCCTTAAACTTATATCAAATTTGAGCTGTTCATTGAACGCATAAGTATTTTTAATCAAATTTATTATTATATTAAATGATTAAAAATACTTAAAAAAATAATTGATTAAAAATTTAACAAACTTATCAATTAAAATAAATATTTTAATTGATAAGTTTGTTAAATTTTTTACTCAAATAAATCTGATACTGGACACAATTATTTTGGAAATTTTGTGAAATGGGTAATGTCACAAAATTTCACAGTATTAAAACATCAATGGAATTAATGGATTTAAATAGGATTTTGAAAAACGGATATTAGAAATGGCGGATTGGTGATCGCAGTGTTCATGTTGTTTGCGCAGAAGGATGCTGCTACCCATCACCTGAAGTAATCCCTTAGTCAGCCGTTACGATATCTACGGTAGGAGATGGAGGGGTATATTCTCAGGCCGGACACACCACGGCTTGTACAAGCATGGAATCCCAACCCAATTAGCATGCATACGATTATACAATAGAGTTCATCGTGAAATATTGTACCAACGTGCTTTCTCTTTTTCTGCTATTAAATTAACTATCAAAATTGGTTTCATACCAGCTATCTATATCTTAAAGATACTTAAAACCTGAGCTGCTATAAACTTTAAGATCGATCAGTCGTGTAAAACAGCAAACTCGTAAAACTTAAGCCCTGACCCATTTTATGTCTCTTCTTTCCTTAGATTGATAGGTGCGCTTTACTTCAATCATAAAATAGCTGATGGATTTGAAGTCTAGATTATACGATTCACCCAGGCTGCGTCTACAAGGTGACCCAGAAACTGTATAAGATCACCCCCCAAAGGGGATGAAAAGAACAACATTACCCGAAACGTTTGAAGAAATTTCAGATAATTAAATTTTGGTGTTAAGAACTTAGGTGGATGCTGCAGCCCATCCCGTGGTGTAATCTCTTAGTAAAGCTTTTACTACATCCACGGGAGGAAAAGGAGGTGTCTATTCTTAGGCCAGACACACCACGGCATAAAAATTCTATAAATGAAAACAAAATCAGTTCCTGATTTTAAATTATTTTGGTTAGAGAGCCCTAAAAGTTTCCACAGATTTGACTACATGACATTTTTTGCGTTACGCAGTAAAAATTATTATATATTTTTTTTTCCACCGATTCATAATCATAACCTAGAGTCACATCAACCGAGTGATAAAACGAAATGAGGAAAAGCAAAATATCACCTTGCTGGCGCATCATTTTTCTAAAGCTGTCGTCAAAATTGAATGACTATGTCATTTGCACCAGCAAGTTATATCTAGAATAAGTGGAATGAAAACGGAAAATTGTATGGAAGTAAGTGATTTTAAACCTTTAGGTTGAACCCAACTAACTCGAGATTACAACTTTGGTGTAAATGGTATTGCATCGTTCGCGAATAATCAAGTTATGGTCATTTACGTTTGGTATTCAACGCGAATAGTCCGTTGTAATGTGATGACAAAGAGAATCACTCTGGTGAATTGATTCGTGAATTTCAGGGGTATTATTACCGTTTTAATATGAAAATGGACTAATAAAGGCAGTGCCGTGTTAGCCCAGTGGAAGGTCCACCTCACATAAATGTCGCAAAAGCCAACTAAGAGATTACACCAGGGGATGGGCAGCATCTACCTGAGTCATCATCATCACCAATCTATTTACGTCCACTGCTGGACGAGGCAATAGAATACAATGAAGGAATTTGCTATAATCACCCACGCTTCGCTTGGCAGGTGGATTGGTGATCGCAGTTTTGTGTTAAGTACTCAGTAATGAGTCCAAACACTGTAAGTACAATCCATCACTATCATCACCACCACCATCAGCAGACCAGCTCACTGTCACCTTTAAAAGTAGGTATTGAATTCCTTTTGGAGCTCTACTAAAACAGATAATAAAAATAGTTTATTTAGGTCATGTTGGCGGCGTTATTCTGGGCTTTTAATAAGCCTTTGAAGATTCTAGTAATTACACTTCCTGAATTGTTGAACGTTTCACTCATCCCATCTCATCTCATTCATCAGAGGGCGTGTTTTGCTAAGCTCTTCTACCGTAATAGTTTATTCCAAAAATAGTTTAAAAGGCGTGTTTAAATTCCCAGACGTTCGATATGAATCCAGAATTACACGCTTGTCGGTTACATACACGTGCAAAATGTTTCCACAGACGGTAATAAATTATACTATCCGAAAATAAGAGAGCAAGTACTGTGGTAGGCTACAAAATATATTTTTTCTTAACATCATGGTAATTAATTAATTAACTTATTTGGTATTTTTAATTTTCGTTGTATGTGGTAAAATTCAGGAGAGTACCACGAGTTCACATGGTAAATCCCAAATGAATTTCGCTTATCTGCCATTTTGTGATTGGTATCAACTACCTGTGTCAGCAATCAAGCCTGTATTCGGGAACTATTCATTACTGTTAAGGTGGTTTTGTGTACTATCTATTTGGTCGTTTTGTAATTATTTTGCCCTTTTTTTTTGACTCGCATGACTTAGCCATTATTATTTAGCCATACCTACCTAGTTTGTATCCTTACAAAAATGCTTAATTTTTGCACGCCTAACGGCATAATGTATATTTATCATCTATGTTTTGTACTGTACCTACATTCTAAGCAAACAAATAACTCATTCATTCATTCATTCATTCATTCGTTCAAATGAAGCTTTTTTGATAGAAATCAAAATCAATTATTGTAAGATTGCGAGCCACTGAGCTGTGACGTTTGGAGTATGCCAACTTTTATATATAGTGCCCAAGGATTTTTATATTATGTACTATATCCATGATCGTGCCATCATTCTTCATCGTGGATCCTTTGTCTGTAACCCAAGAGAACATGTAAAGTGGGACAGAGAACACAAGAGCAACTTTTTACTGTCCATGATGTGTGTAGGGGGGGATGTGTGAGACGTTATCAACCAAATTACAATTTTATTTGGAAAAGCCACAAGCATCAGAAAAATATCCGAGATGACAACTAATGTTAGCTCACAGAGCCACGGTCCTGTCGTCTACAATGTGCTTGTAACAAAATATAATTTTCTTTCACACAAGGAAGACAAAATAAGGTTTTCTTTTGTATGCTTATACTTAGATAGATATTTACTCAAACTAATTTGCCGGCTTAGTACGGTATCTTTCGGAAATAATAACTACAGAAGGCAGCGAAATAATGTTTACGTGTGGAAAGATGTGTACAAAATATTTGTTTTGTACGTCTCATAATGACAGTAATCATGGATCCGAGAAATTGAACAAAGCTGAAGGTAATACAATGTCTTCTTAGTATATATTATAGTTACCTACTTTTAGGGTTCCGTACCCAAAGGGATGCCAAAGGGACTCTATTACTAAGCCTACGCCGTCTTTTCGTATGTCATCATCATCATCAGCCTGTAGAAGTCCACTGCTAGACATTATAGGCCCTAGAATGCCACGACGAACGGTCTTGAGCCGCCTCCATCCACCGACTTCCTGCTACGTTTATTTGTGAATTGACTTCGGAACCCTACACTATGCGTGGTTCGAGACGCACTATATATGGATCGCGTATATTTGGGCAATTTATTTTGTTTCTGAAAATAATTAAGCTTAATTAAGCCGAGAAGCCAATGGTGTGTCTAGCCTAAGAATAGACTCTTTCTTCTCCTCCCGTGGATGTAGTAAAAGCACCAAGGGATTATACCAGGGGATGGGAAGCAACATCCACCTGAGTACTTAAGACCAAGCTGCGGTCACCAATCCACCTGCAAAGCATGGTGATTATGGCAAACCCCCCCCCTATTATATTCAATGGGGGTGCCCGTCCAACAGAGGACGTATAACGGCTGTGATGATGTTTATGAAGCCAAGAAGGTGACGAGGTGTACGTGGGAACTTTCACTAAGAGGTACTATTATACTTAATAAGCAATCAAATATTTAATATGAATACCGATTTAACTAAACCAACATTTTAAATAATGTATACTTACTTTCGTAGATTGGTTAAGGTTCTCTATCCGATGCTGTTCAACAGATGTTTGATTAAAAGATCTTAGAGGGCCTATAGCTTCAGTTTCCATTCATATTCTTTCTTTCTTAACTTTCCGAAGACAGCCAGAGTCTGGTTTTACAACTATAAGCACTCTGGCTTTACTGAGAATACAGTGAAACTCAAAATAAACATATCAAAAACTGCCAAAGCAGTAGGTCGATTGATATGATTCTCGGTGATATAAATCTCCCCGGCTGGCTATACCACCGGCTTATCTTGGATTGCACTCGAGTTGTGAAGCCGTGAGGGTCCTCAATATGTCTATGGCAACTCACTCGAGCTATACAGACCGACGAGTATCAGTCACAGAGCACTAAAAATATCATGCGCTACTGAGAGAGACGATTTTCGTTAAGTATATTTTTTTCAGTCGCTTTATAATATGTGGAGTTGAATGTAAGAATTTATTCTTTCGCATACTTTTTTAACATCATCATATCACATCATATCACATTATATCACATCATACCACATCATATCATATCATATCATTTCACCCTCATCAAACAGGGTAACCAGTGTTATGAAATAATAGAAAAAGATTTTATAGTATTAGCTGAGAAATTACTACTAGGTACCTACGTGCTTAAAGCATTTAACGAAATCTAAGGGTGGGTAACCATGTCACGGGTTCTTTCTTAGATAGTGCCAGTGCCTAAACCAGTGTGATGAAAAGATTCAGTGCACCTCACAGAGGCTCCTTAAATCGTCATCATCATCAGCCGGAATAAGTCCACTGCTGGACATAGGCCAATGAACGGTCTTCAGCCGCCTTCATCCACTGCCCTCCCACGTCTGTCACAATGTCATCGGTCAATTAACTGAGGTCTGTCATACACTGCGTCATCCAGTTTTACTTTTAGCACTCTATGAGGCTCTCCATAGCCTAATTTTTAGATAACATAACATCCAACAGTCACTGTCGTGTCGTGGGTATCAGGAACTACGGGCACCATGGTACCATAACACCCAGACCCGGCATAAACATTTGCAGATCATAAAAAAAATTGTCCCGCAGCGGGAATCGAACCCGCAACCTCTCGCATCTCAGCCGGTTTCTTGCCCGCCGCGCTACAGAGGTCGTAGAGTCGTCGAGATAAGTAGCTTGGTCTATTCAAAATATTAGTGAAACTAGATAGATTATAACATTTTCGAGTATACGACCCAAGTCAGAAGTAACAGTGAAACATTGAAAAATTGTGTTTTGTTGATGTTGGTGCGTGAAAAATGTAGGTTTCGATTCTCTGTGAAAAGCATAGACAATGTTTATCTAAGAGTATATGGGTATAGAGATGTTTTCTTTAGCAATATAGGTATTGTCTGAAAATAATATGGCTTCGAGGTTATCAGTGGTTTGAAAGGAATAACGATAATTACTTACAATCTTGAAAGCCTGTTTTTTTGTTTGTTTTATTTGAGTAAATGACGCAACTGTTTGTTGTTGACTGTTGGGTGTGTTGTTGTTGTAAAACTGACATTTGGCTCACTTGATGTTGAACAGTAACATCAGCCCATAAAAAATGCAATACCTCTTAGGTCACGTCCACCTTGGATGTTCCCTACGTGACATTACACTGCGCCCGTCACCCTGTGAGATGAAAAGTCTCATATGTCTGTAACTTCACCGGCACGTGGAACACAGCAATGCGTATACTGCTTGGTGGCAGAAATAGGTATGGTGGTATTACTTCCACGGACGAACTCTTTCACTAGAAATTCTACTACCAAAACTGTTTAGTGTATATACCTACTTTTACTAGCATGCTGTTTTGTAGAGCATAAGATGAAGTGGTATACTTATTTTACCTATGGATAAATCTAAGGAGAAAGCACAGAGAACTTTTTTACAAACGCAAAGAAACAAGGCGTTATGAGTTTATTACTATGTCTTGTTGAGCTTTCCAGGCCTGGGACATTCTAATTTAAAAAATAATTACTATGATAAATGCTAATTAGTCATGGTATATTAGGCATATAGTCTATCAAACTCAAACCCATAATTTTATTGATCAAAAGTTGTGGTCTCATTCCCATGATACTAGACTGGGCATCATACCAAAAAAGATACTGGGAAATGCTTTATTCAACAATGTGTTGATTCAAAGTCTCATAATCCTTCATTTGCATTGTGTTCACTCGTCCGCTTTCATGTCTCAATGATACTTTACGTGTGGGTGGGTTTGTATGCGTATTCATTATGTGCCTTCTAGCTAAACGGGTTTATTGGCATCCATAGTCATTGTCTGGCTTATAAAAGGAAACAGCTGGTCACTACCCGTATAAACTTATTATTACATTAAAAGTTATTTAATTCACTAGTGGAACGTGCCCGTGACTTCGTCCGCGCGTTTTTTTTCCATGCAAACTTCAACACCTCATTGCACCCTTACCCATAAGGGGTGAATTTCAAAAAAACCTTTTCTAAACCATTTTATTACTTAATTAGACCACAAAATGAATGTACCCTCCAAATTTTAGGTCTGTCGGACTTACCGTTTAGGCTGTGCGTTGAAAGTTAGTCATTGAGTGAATTAGTTAGTCAGTCACGAAACGATTTTGTATACAGAGCGTCCCACGGTTATGCCACATGGAGGGAAAGTACCTTGAATATTGTAGATGGAACATTTTACTGAAAGAAGACATTATTTGAATTTAAAAAATAATTTAAACTGCATTCATAGATATTTAAATAATTACATGGTTGAACAAAATTTCACATCAAATGTTAAAATTCTTGGTTTTCCTTTTATTTCTGACACTATGTTATTTAGCGAAAAATAATCCTTAAAATGAAGCCTTTCGATCGGTATGATAAAGCTACAGACTGATTATTTTTCTCGTGTAACGGGTTCGATTCCCAGTTCAACCATTTAATTATTTAAATATCTATGAATGCAGTTTAAATTGTTTTTAAAATTCAAATAATGTCTTCGTTCAGTAAAATGTTCCATCTACAATATTCAAGGTACTTTCCCTCCATGTGGCATAGCCGTGGGACGCCCTGTATATTGATGATTGATGATTGACTGATGATAGACAGTGCAGCCATTGAAGCACGACTTTTCCATACTATCTAATATCAGCGAATAATAAACGTAATTCGATGACTACTATCAAGAGCGCGCGTAGAACATCTACGCCGTAGACCGTTTACGTGTAAGTCAATTAAATAGTACAGGAGTAGGTACCTTTACTACCTTTACTCTTACAAAGTGTCCCATGAATTATTACTTTGCTAAAGGGAAGCGTCTGCTGAATAAGACAAGTATTTAAGTAATTGTAAGTACAAGGCATGAATAAAACTCGTAAGTTTGCGGAAGGTTCCAGTTGTGTGATTTGAGACCACTTCATAGTTGACTTAGGTATGTACAAATTGTTTTAAGCTGTTATGTACTCACACCCAACAGACTAACATCCTTATTTATAAACATTTTTAAACCTATTTTAGTTAAAATAGCTTTTGTTTTACTCTCTCTGATGTAAAATGACATATAAACAAGACAAAACCAATTTTAGCTATCAAAAGTTTAGAAAAGGTTATGAATAGGAGGGTTAATAGTTTTATTAAATCTTGTAGTATTGATTTTCAAGACGATTTGGTGTTAAAGATTCTATACAGGCACTTAAATCAGGGGTTGATTTTTGGAAAAATCTCGTACATGAGATTTTGACTTACATTTGAGAACAATTTGTTTGTGTATTGCGAGATTTGACGTCATCTCGTGATTTATTTGAGAATAGGTATGTAAAGTGAAGTAGCTATTTAAAAGCTGTGACTAGTCAATGTCCAGCGCCGCCCTGGCGGCAAGCGAGGCTTGGTGGGTATATTATGCGAATACCTCCGTACCTACGTTAATCGGATTAGGGCTATGTCCTGGTGCTAAATAAAAAACAGATGGAAAATTTTCAAGAAATAATTATAATTTGACTGCCATATTAAGGCGTTTCGTTGTATGGTTTTTGAAACTTAAAATGTTATGGGTATTACCTCAATAATACGACCTGAGATCACAGGCGTGGGATCAAGAACTTATTTTTACCCACATGAGCTACAACAATGGAAAACAGAAGACATTTTTTTTTACTCTCATTGGCAATGCGTGGGAGAGATTCCTTAACATGAGTGCAAAACTCATGATAAGGCACTTTGGCACTGACGTTATGTCACGATTTCGTAGCACGATATTCTATGGTACGAGGCCTACTCTGCCGCGCTTCCGATAAACGCATTTACTAAGGTTTTTGGCGAAATTGAGTTAGTACATGTTCTGAAATCAGGAAAACGAGATCTACAACTTTCTCGAAGTGACATTTGATGATGTCTTCATTAAACCAGTTTTTCTGTTTTTATAAACGCATCAACTAAGACTTCGATTGCAAATTACTTATTAAGTACGCACTATCTATAGTTAGTTCAAACTTTTTTTCTAGTATTCAATGGTTTGCTTGTCATTAATGCACTATTTTTGAGTTAGTGCGCTGATTTCTAGCAATCTCTATGGTCACTATTAGTGGCGTGCTTATAGATTAGTAGCATCAACATAAGATAATGCACTTATTATAATCATGGAAAACATAAAATGTTTTATATTGTCATACAAATTAGATCGCATTAAATATACAAAGTAGTGCGTTTATAATAGGCAAGGCGGTCCAGAACCCGGCCACGGCGGGGGTGGGGAAGGGTATTAGACGGGAATTTTGTGTTTCGTCTGCCAGTCACGACTACCAAGCTAAATAAATACTAATAAAAAAACTAGCCCCAAGCTAAGCAGAGCTTGTGTTATGGGTACTAGATAACTGATATACTTAATACAATACATTACATAGATAGATATTTTTCATTATACATAGAAAAATACCCAGAACTACCTCAACAATTATCTGTAGATCGTACAAATATTTGTTCAGAGTCGGGAATTGAACCCGCAACCTCCTGCGTCGCAGGCGAACCTTCCCCCGCTGCGCCACAGGCCGAGGTATGAATACTTTTTAAGATAACATTGTATTCTATTAGAAAAAAATGACTTTGATTTTATTCTACCAAACTTTTCTTGAATAATGTTGCGATAAATTGGCATTATTTGTATTATCTTCTCAAATTTAGCCATTTTCCGTAAAATAAGCGCATTATGTGAAGTAGTTGATGCACTAAACATTATGTATTATTGAAGGATTGGGGTAAAAGCTTACTAGAAAACCTGCATTATATTGATTTACACAGTATAAATGCATCAAGTAGGGTATTTGATGCGTTCATGACAAGTGATCATGGGCAAAAAGTATGAGCTGCTAGCGATAAGTACTTTTTTCAAATGATATAGTACACTATACAATATATTTACATATGCTTATATTTTTTGTATTCTTAACACTTTAATCTTTATTTTGGTATAACTTTCATATCGGTGTCTCTTAACGTTCCAGCAATACAAGCAAAATAAAAATAAAAAAAATTATGACTGGTTTTAGGATTTAGGAGAAATCGTTATAATGCTTTGCTGTACCTTGTAAATGAAAATATTCACTTTTGACTAGGCAAGCATTTTCAAATAAGTATATATATATATGTATGTATATATATGTATATATATGTGTATTGATATCAGAATTGAGAAATTGCTTTGTTACAACAATTTGTTTCCTAAGAAAAGTAGCCTGAGGCTTACGTTTAAAAACTCCAAATTAAATGAAATATTATTTGAATTATATAAATATGAACTTGTACAAAGTAATAAATTATATGTTTCTGTAATTGATAATCATGATTAACTGATATTCAATATAAACGATTCACATTATGGATAACATAAATCAATTAGCTAGTTAATCGCTAATAACCACAAATTCGAACCAAAAGCCGTACATCATTATTATTTCAAAGCGGGCCTGTCTCCACACGCGATTGGTACTAGACATTCTCTCATCAATAAATTAGTAATAGCGCAAGAGCCTGTGATGATGACGTCATTCGTACGTCTTACACTGTTGGAAAAGAAACAAAAAGTTGATTCAGATGAACATTACCTACTAATCTTGGCCTTATTCGTAAAAATACTCAAAATCACTTGCATACCAGTAATTAAAAACCTAATCTGAAGTGCGGTCTATAGAAAAACTATAAAAACTTGTCTTTAGTGCAGTACAATGTACAATGTGTCAAAGTACAATGTAATTAAAAAAGAGAATTAAAAAAAAAAGTTTGAGAAAGAGTACCTACTCATTACACTTGAACTCACTGGAACAGACATGAGAAATTAATACCAATTAGCAGTAAGTAGGTTAATTGCGCGTTCAACTTATATATTATTGCTTTGATGGTATATGTAAGTAAATGTAATTTAATGGCTAAGCTGATAGCTACTAGCTTTGATAGTGAAGCTGGCAAAAATTTCATGGTGTTATCTTTTGTTTTTTTTTGTAGATGATTTTGTGTCGAATGATGGATGCCATGTCGTCTTCCAATCACACTAATTATAGCGTGATTGGATTGGATTTTTTGACAAATCAAAAAACAACAAAAACAACAACAACCAACAAACAACAACTAACACACAAATAAACATTTATCTTTAATGTTTATTTGTTTGATTAATTACCATTTATTACGTCTCACTAAACAAATCGTTTAGAATATTTGTTTACCTGTGCTTTAAATATCAAGACATTGCGGTTTTCACTGTGGAGTGGTTTAAAATGTATATGGGCTAAGTACTATAGTATTCATATTCGACTTTTCTAGCGTTCAGTAACAGAAATGCTCTAGTGGGCTACATAATTTTCTTGTATGAATTTTTATCGATAATTTTATGCAGAAAATTCTTTCAATTTTACTCAAGAATTTCAATTTTATATTGGCGGTTTTAAAAATAAACAAGAAATTGACGTTGTAATAAAAGTCGGTAGGAATGTTGTTTACAAGGAGGGAACTGTGTAGAGCAGTCCCGTGTGATACTTTAATGGTTCACTGGATGTTACTTCAAATCGGCTCTTAGTGTAAAACTAGCTTTATCGAGCAGACTTCAACATGAGTTGTTAGGTAATTTCGCATTCCGAAAAATTGGGGTACTGCACGGGGTATCGTCTAATTTAGTCAAATGTCTGTGTGGTCACATGCCAGATACGCCTTAATAAATTAAATTTTATAAAAAAAGTGCTAGATAGTATATTGTAATACTTAGTACTTGTTCAATGAGGGGTGTGGGTGTAGTTTGAAGCCCGAGGCGCAACCGAGGTTAATTCACACGAAGTGGGAATCGCACTTTCTCTGAAGTGATACATATCCTATGCCTACGAGGAAAATAAAAGATTTTTAATTCTTGCAACGTTATCTAATCATCTCTATCATTTCGAGCAGATTGAAAAAAATTAAAACTCTATTAATAAAACGAAAGAAAGCGCGACGAGCGATTTTCACTTGTTAGTTCTTTTTTTAAATTAATGTTCAGAAAAAGTAAGTGTCCAGTAATAGTTTGTGAACTTGAATGTGATTGTGACAAAATCATTTTAAATTCGGGCATTAAGAAAATTTAAAAAAAAACAGAGCGTCAACAATGTGTTTTCATACACATTTTCCTGCCGCACATTTGCACAACAGTAATGACGTACATTCTCTCTCATTTTAAAAATATTCTAAGGTACTTGCGACGGTATAGTATAAAACCTTCTGTGAGAAGTTGTCAGTGAGTTTGTTATACCTGTTTTCTATATCACTTATGTGCGTGCCACGGATTTGTACAGGGTATATGTTAAAGTGACGTTAGAGTGAAAATTCTGTCTGGTAGTTACTATTATTTCTTCTGCGACGCTAGATCGGAAATACCCATCTGCATTGCTGACTTTGTGTCCAAATAGGGAAAGGATAAAAGATTAAATAACTCAAGCACAAAATAAAACACGATATTGCTGGTGCACTGATCTTGATTCAATTTATTTACAACTGCGAAAGTGCAATAGCATTTTTAACTCCCGACTAAAAAGAAGCTATAACATAACATAAAATAACACCCAACTGTCACATTCATAGCCCTGATCCCACACTAGGATTCCCTGTGACGTGGTTATCAGGAAATAAGAGTAAGGTACCAAATCACACAGACCCGGAACAAATATTTGCAGATCATGCGAACATTTGTCCGGCATTGTCAGCATGTGAGAGTTTTGACTATCTACAATCACCAATCTGCCTGCTAAGCGTGGTGATTATGGCAAATCTCCCATTGCATATTCAACAAACAACGTCCAACAATGGACGTCTAAAGGCTGTTAATGATGATGATGACACATACATGATTTTATTTTGACCAAATAACAAAATAGATTCTGCAATATAAAACGTCACGTTAAGTATCAGCATGTTTTTTTCGTGCCATTCTGGTGAATTAAGCGCAGTAGCAATATGCTGTATTAATCTTGGCCTAGGACGGATATTGTAGCCTTTATTCATCTGAACTTTTGTTCTATTCATGCACTAGTTGCAAACAAACGCCGGTTGCATTGTACCCAATGAATAACAAAGTGTACAAGTCTTTCTGAAACTTCTGCAGCTCACAAACAATTGTTTTTGCTATTTCTACTGCTGCATCATAGCATTGGGTTCTCACTTGTTTCAATTAAATTAAATTTTGTGTAAGTTTTTTTACTGTTGTCGAATTTTGAGTTCCACAATAAAAAAATGTTCTAAGAATACGTATGAATAAAACATGGATTGATATTTTTTGAGTAATTGGTATATTAAAAAATAGCAAAAGAAATGCAAGTTCAACAAAATACTGTCTTCATATTGTCTTTTACGGCCGAAGTGGCAGTATAAGACCTTAAATCAACTACAGAAGATCGTAAATCGATTACTTGTCAACCTAACATGTTTAAAACAGTGTTATCCAATTAGGCATATTTAATTACTTACCCTATTCCCAACATATTGAACGTACGAGTTAGGGAATTACGCTTCAGTGTTCGGATTAGTGACATAAATTATTTAATTAGATTTATGCTCAGAGGTAAAATAAAATAGATACTTAATTATAGAAAACGGCTACCCCAAGAACTAGATGCAAACAACATACGCCAATCACATTCGCAGCACAGGTAAGTATTGCATTGACAACATGAGTATTGCATTTCTAAGTATGATCATCTTGTGCTTATACTTTGGCAATTTAGATTAATTATCCACTGAGTGCCTCGCTGCTTTAGATGCCAACACGACGTTTATATGCTTTCTAAGTACGCATGATTGCCAGTTTCCATTAAAATTGTGACGGTACCGTAGCGACGCCAAAGCTAACGCTTTATTTTTGTTGTATGCAAAGCTGTCATGCCCTATCTATTGTATGTTTTGCCTCTACGGATTAGGCATTGTTCGATCTATCATTTTGTATGGTAATTTGATAGTAAAGCAGATTTACGGTTTCGGTACCTACCTACTGATAAAGCTTGTTAGACTGAGGATTATCCAAATTGATGTTAAAGATGTTTGCCGCAATATTATAAACTTTATAGTTAGTTTTCACATAGACAAAGTAGATTTATTGACCACATAGAGAAGGTATCATCATCATTATCATCACCTGCATAAAGAAGTCTACTGATGGACATAGGCCTCCCCCATAGAATGCCACGACGAAGGGTATAAGCGGGCTTACCATATTGCTGGGGGTTGCCATAGCCATTAGATTGTTGGTTTGTTGGAACTGATGTTTAGTACTCATTGGATGTTGCTGCCTATTCCGCTGGTGTAATCCCTAAGAGTGAGGCCCCATTAGTGCGCTGCGCTACGTTGCGTCGCGTCGTCGCAACGGAACAACGCATTGTATGCCACACCTGCGTTGCGTTGACGCTGCGACAACGCAACGCAAGAGGGTATGATGCAATGCACGCCGTCGCAGCTGCGTCTTAGTTCACCCTTCGCAATGGATAGATACAAACGTGTTCCCATATAATGGGTCTTTCTTGGACCAAAGATATGAGAAAATCTATATCAATATCCTGCTCACTCATGGTAAGATAAAAAATCTCGTTACGTTCGTCTAGCTTCTTCCTCTACCAGTGAATCACTGTCCGTCGTCGCAGCGGAGCTCCGACAACGCAGCGCATACCCTCCCTCCCGCTTCGTCTCTTGTCCGTCGATCCGTTGAAAAGTCGCGCGCGACGACGCAACGGTCTAATGGGGCATGTCATAAAAAACATATGGAAAACGACGCCGCGACGACGCTGCGACAACGCAACGCAGCGCAACGCACTAATGGGGCCTCGCTATTATGTCGTCTATTATGACATTCACGGGAAGAGACGAAGGTATCACAAGTGCAAAAATTGTTGGGGATCATTTACAACAAAAGATAAATTCATGTATGTCACAGTGTCAAACACTGTCTACCCAAATAATATACGAGTAGAATAACTAACTTCAAAGTCTATTAATAGACTCAAACTTTAAAGCTAGGGTAGCGTAAGTAGGAACCCGTAGTGTAAAATCTGTATGTAATATGTGGTAGTATGAACAGTTCAGGTAAAGGTGTAAGTAAGGTCACAAGGTTGCTTCTCATCTGTCCCATCGGTCCAACGACAGGAGGGTCATTAATAAGGGCTACGGACACCGTGCGGGAGAAGAGGGATTCTGTAAGTAATGGTGACTTGAGATTGAACTTTTGATAGTATTTTTTGTAATAAAAACGAAGGATTTTCTAATTGAATTCCTGTATTATTCATGTCATTGCTTGTGTAAGTTTCTCATTTATCTGTACCAACGTTTTTTCACTTAGGGGCCGTCCATTAATCACGTGATGTATTTTTTTAGCATTTTTTAACCCCCCCACCCCCTTGGTGATACGTGGTGAGGCTTAAGACTACCCCTCCACCACCACCCAAAATCACTTGTATTTTTAAAATTAATTATTAATTAGTGTGTCTTCGTTCGTTGCCTGGCAACGGCGAGTCAAGATCACACTGCACGCCGCTTTTCGGTTTAGAAATCGCGCGTTTTACGAAAAAATAAATACACGTGATATCTTACAACACCCCCCTTGATATATTTCGTGATTTTTTCTAAACCCCCTCCCCCCCTCCCTTTCAAGCCTCACTTGATTAATGGACGGTCCCTTACGCTTACAGCTAAAGATCTAATAAATGTTCTGCTTAGCAAAAAAACATTAAACTTTTTGACAACTTGTAGTTTTATCAACTGTTTTGTTTTGATACCTGGACATTTTGATAACTTGATATTATATCCTGGACATTTTAGCACCTTAGACATTCTTACATTTGGACTAATACCCCCCAGAGCCTTCAAAACCTTGTCCAGCTAACAAATAAATAAATAAATAAATGCTGAACATTTCACACAACATTATCTAGCCCCAAGCTAAGCAGAGCTTGTGTTATGGGTACTAGATAACTGATATACTTAATACAATACATTACATAGATAGATATTTTTTATTATACATAGAAAATACCCAGAACACCCTGAACAAATATCTGCAGATCGTACAAATATTTGTTCCGAGGCGGGAATCGAACCCGCAACCTCCTGCGTCGCAGGCGAACCTTAGCCCGCCGCGCCACAGAGGTCGTCAAACAAGTAAATTTACTAAAGTGTACTATAGTGTACAATAAAGTGTTCATCTATCTTTCCATCTATCTCAAATTGGCTAGTCCACAGGTCATTACTATCATAACGTAAACATAAACAGGTAGGTAAATACATACACACGGTTTCAATCTGCGACCGCAGATGCCGATTCAGTTTACACGGAAATAGCACCACCCGCAATTACGGATGCAATCTCCAGCAAATTGGAAACGACTTTGATGTGGCAAGCGTGAAAATATTATGTAGTTATTTTTAATATTATTTTGTGAAAAACTTATTTTACAAGCCCGTGGCCTGACCTACCGACTTTATCGAATTTTGCCACAAATGTAGAACGCCAACTCCAACTTTTGGCAAAATTTACTTCCGGCAGATAAAAAAAAATTGAAATTATTTTTATTATACCCAAGTGCGAAACATTTTTAAAGTCATACATGCGACGTATGAGGATATCATACTGAAAGGTTTACCTACTGCTAATATTACTACTGCTACTAATACTAGACTACTACTATCTACTAACAATACTATAACTACTGGTACTACGGGGTACTGGTAGGTTTATTCAGGCAAAAATATGAACTACCCTTATATTTTTGAAGTTAGCCAGCCTAAAAATGTGAAACTATCGGTATCATTTTTGTATATTGATACAATATACCTACACTTACATTATATACATTTAGAGAAAATAAGAAATTAAGATTTTTCTAATCACTTTTTTTTAATGTGTTTTTTTACAATATAAAATAAACGAACAAATGTATAGTAACATATTATAGTCGTCTTTTTTATATTGTAGAATGGATTTCCGCAAAGTCACGCTTGAATCAATTAATTATGTGTTTTTTTGTAGAACCTTTTGTTTGCAAGTCAGACTCACTATTTGGGTGAATTTATTTTATTTCACGTCATATTGGTTCTGACCAAATGAATTGACCACATAGGTCAAATGGGGGCCAAATTCTAATTAGCTCTAAACCAGGATGTACGGAAGTGACGTCGCCGCTAACTACGGTGATGACGTACCTAGTTCAATTTTGTTTTAATCTGACGTGGCATCTTGACATCCAAGACACAAACGCGCCGCCTTTAGGTACTTTGTGTCCAAGATAAGATCTATTCGAAACAAGGCTAATCTAGTGTATTTTACTATATTATATTATATTTCTGTCTGAATAAGAGTGTTACCAATCCCAATAAATCCAGTGTTATGTTAGTTTTTGCAAAATATCTAAGTATCTTTCATTAGGTGCTTTTTACAAGCTAGTAATTTTACCAAAATAACGAGATGACGATTAATTTGTTAGATCATTTTACTGTATGTTGCATATAAAACAACAATATTTTGAGCACATTTAAAATCTTTATAAAAATATTTTCCTAAAATTGTTGAATACCAACGGAACCGAAACCGATTACACAGTCACATTTCACAGTAAAAAGTATTTCGTTCCATTCATGCAGAAATAGCTACAATCATAATTTCGTACATGTTGTCGCGTCATGGATAACTAAATACGTAAAAAAGTAAACACTTTAACATACAAATTGTCCATCAATGTGTGAAAAATAAAACTTCAGCCCACAAACATAATCTAGGCTGGTGATGGCAACGCTGTTATTAAATTGAATGTGCGAATAGTAATCTGATTTAGACAGTGCGTTGTTAGTTCCACTGTACACGGGCTGCTGGATCGCTTGGTAGTTCTACGGGTTTTTTTTACCCGTATTACTAATGGTAGTAATATTGGTAGTACCACAGACAACAAACGGAATTATGGGACAGAATAATACAACGTATACCTACTACTTATGTGTGTATGCTGTTTCCTTTAGTTTTTGCAATATTTTTTGTAATAACCCCATTTTAGTTAGTTATAGTTGTTTAAGGGCTTAAATATTATTAATTATATAAGTCAAATACCAAACCACCAAACGGAAATTAGTAAAACTAATCTCATTAATACAAGGCCTATATAAACTTAACAAAAATAAGCGCTTTGCGATTTCCAAATTGTATCCATTGGCTTACCCATCCCATTACCTAATACATATTCCACCCTTTTCGGATTCTAATCACAGTATTGAGTCCAATCAGCATTTTGTTAATTCTAATGGCACCTATTGATGTCACGAACATTTTCAAAGTTAATATTTTATCTTTTGTTCCATTTCAAAAGATTCAGTCAATGGACATTATGCTTGGGAATGTTCAATCAGAAAATAGGCCCCCTTTAGTCCTTAATTTATTTAAAGGCAATCGTGTTTTACAAGTGACTGAAACAGTTTATTTAAATGTTCAAGTTTGATGTGTGAATCACATATTAGTCCCCAGTAGGTCAAAGAGAGTTGTTAGCACTTACCTCAAACTGGTAATGCTTTTACACGAATAGTAAAGTTCATACCAGTAAGTATAGTAGACCTACCTAGTGGATATATATACGTTTCAGATTGTCTTGTTTCTTTCTAATAACGGCCTAACTACTCTCGTGCAGATTATGATGAGTGCTTATAATAAACCGGTATTTGAAAATGTCAAACAAGAGTATAGACTGAACCGTCGGTATGTTTTTTTGTACCACTAAGTTTGCACACAAAAGCGATTGAAAACTTCTTAAACCGGAAAGATACCCCTTGATTTGTAAAAGAGCCGGCCATCAAACGTAAGCCTCACACAAAAGGAGGCTTAAGCTTCGCATGCCCGAAAAGTTTTTGGGATCAAAAACATACAAAAACGCCAATTTAATCGATAAAGTGACAAAAATGTACGTTGAATGTGTACCTCGACATACAATTTTGACTGAGTACCTACTAGGTACTCTAGATAAAATATTAATAATCTTTGAAGACTTGTTTGCAAATGGATATTTGCCTGCTTTAGCGATTCCTAGAACCAGACAACGTCTACAAAACAAAATACAAAAAATCCAATAGATATTTTATCTATTTTCTAGCAACTTATTGATTATGCTAGATTAGATACTCAATTAAAATGAGATCATCATAATCATCAGCCAGAAGAAATCCACTGCTGGACATAGCCTTCCCTATTGAATGCCACGAAAGACGAACGGTCTTGAGCCTGAACTTGAACGATTTCCTGCGACGTTAATGCGCCTTTAAGTCCAGTAGAGGCCATCTTCTACTGCGTCCTACAATATCGAGGCAGTAATTATGCACAAATTTCCATTACTTTGATTTGACATGACTGTTTTACCATATAAACGCACGCTATCTTGCTATCGATACTGATTTACAAATAGCACCGTCAATATTGATACAGATTGCCTGTCCGTAATTTGATTGCGTTACAAATAGTCCATTGTGACGTCCATTAATATTCAGCAGTGCGAGCAACCGATCTTCGAATCTCTCTTTGAGTCAGAGGTGCTATTGTATTTGAATTTCAAATGCTCAACAAATGCTAGAAACGATATCGTAGTATACAAACAATAGTCTTATCATCACCATCATCATCAGCCTGTATACGTCCACTGCTGGACATAGACCTCTCCCTTAGAATCCCACGACGTACGTTCTTAAGCCGCCTCCATGTACCGACTTCCTGCGACGTATTCTATAATTAAGTTATATATTATAGAATTGAAACTTTCGTGGTTGGGAATTATTTTCAATTGAAAAAACGGTTAATTACCACTGTTTTTCGTCACTTTTGCTGACGTTTTGATACTGAGTTCAGAAGCCTCTTCATCATGAGCACCGCCCGCGACCGCGTTCAACGGTAGACCAGCAAATACAAAAAAATAATAATATAAAAGTGACGAAAAACAGTGGTAAGTAGCCGTTTTTCAATTTAAAACGTAGTTACGTTATTTTAAAAGAGTGAATAATAATAGTAGATTATGCACTAAGGGAATAAAGCAGTGTCTTATGTCGCGGGCGGCATATTGAACCCTGAGCGTAACGAGGGACTCTAAAGTTAACTCCCGAGTGTAGCGAGGGAGTTATATAGAGTCCTGAGTGAAGCGAGGGGTTCAAGCTGCCCAAGACGAAGACAGGCTTTATTCCAGAGGAGCATACTCTACTTTTCACACTTTCTGCGAGACAATAAAAAGCCAGGGCTTGTTTTGATTTTTGCGGTAGTAGATTATCAATATTCTCTAAAGCGTCTGTTTTGATAAACTTTGGAGTAGAATCACTATCGTTTGTAATTTTTTATCAACATGAATATTGCAATAAAATTTACTGAAAATCACAGCACCAAACACGCTTTTCACATTCTTTGCAAACGCACCTTTTTCTTTTTTTTTTGAGTTCTGCTTATGGTGGCCAGTTCGAATTTCAAACAAACCTCCTTACAATGCAATATGGCATTTTTTTACTTAGAGTTGTCCACGAGTCTCCACACGAATTTGACGTTCCAAATTCAAATCACTTTAATCCCTAGGGAGTTTCATACAACTTTATATCCCTAGAGAGACAATGCTTTACTTTACGTCGAGGTTGCATGATTTGTAATTGGACATTGTCGAGCAGGTGGTGTGAAAATTATCTTATCTCATCTTTATATGTTTATAGTCTAATTACTACTACTTACATAGGAGCGTTGCATTTCTCGTTGTTACTCTTAAGCCCACTGTATGGATTCGAATGTTGTTTTCATCTGTGGGCATCAGGAACTACGATTACCATGGAACCACAACACCCAGACCCGGAACAAATATTTGCAGATCATGCAAACATTTGTAACGCAGCGGGACTCGAACCTGCAACCTCTTGCTTCTCAGCCGGCTACTTGTTCTCTGCGCCATGGAGATCGTCAACTTATTCATATCTAATACTAATAAACAAGTAATATTTATATATCTAGCTAGGTCTAATCTCTGGAAAAACGCGTTTTTTTTTTCGAAATATCCAAGCGAAGCTCTGTCTTTTTACCACTTTTTATAATAGCCCAAATATTACCGACTGAGCAAGGACCGAACCGACAGTCCTTGAATAGATACGACCATATTCTAACCAATTGAGCTAACGACACAGTCTGGCATGGTTCTTGATTATTGTCTTTACAAATTTTTATGCTCGTTTATGCGATAAAAGGTTTGATAAATGGGCCAAGGAGTACCCGCACCTAAGTGTGCGTCCTGTGTAAAATGTGTATATTACGCACGATACGCGTTATGACGAAATTCACTTTTACGGCCCCAGTAACCATTACCCTGGAACGTACGTTATTTTTGGAGCCACTTAATGAATGCCCCAATTTTAGAAAATAAGTTACTAAAATATATTTTAATAAAAATCCTTACAAATAAACCTCCTTAAACAATATAAAAGTCTTAGAACATCGCGACCACCGTCTGGGTCGGGTTTGCTATGTTACTCTAAGATTAAAGTTAAAGGTTTATGGGTACCTAATTTAGTTTATAAGTTTGCAACACTGTAACTTTGTCGTGTTACATAGTTACGATAACGAATCTAGATCTGAACTATTGTCAATGTTTATGTAAAAACATTAACAATAAAACAAATAAAAAACAAATATAGTACAAATAAAATAGTATAAATAAACGTGGTATATTTGTGGTCCTTAACGCCGAAACAACTTGGGCAATTTTGATGAATTGATAGTTTTAATTGACTACGCTACATTTAAAACATTGAGTACTTTTTACCCCAAAATACAGTATCTTCACCACTGCTAGTTAGTTTATAAAACTTGCTTATAAGCCGTAATTTTTATGTAATTGTAGGAACTTTTGATCAAATTCTTTGATCCTCATCAATATTTGATATTGAAGAAATACACAAAGAAAAAACTGTCGTATACCTAAGTAAAGCTCTTTTTGACAATGCCTGGTATCTAATTTACGAGTTTTATGGAATACTCTCTGCTACTATTGTTCCTACATAGGCATCAATGATTTTTACTTGAACATTGGTGGAATTCAAAAGTAAGAGTGCATAGTTCTGTATGTGTAGTATTTTTATTAAAATGAAAACTATCCAATCTCTCGTTTCCAATCACAGCGTTTTTAACCACTAGCTGCCGCTATATACTTACCTGCACGAAAACTGAGTACAGTACATTTTAATGATCATAAGAAGCGTAAAAATTCATTGTAAAAAATTCAAACCTCAGATGCTCCATCTCATCCGCCAGACACATCAAATTATGAAGAACTGAGATAAAAAATATTAATATGCACGAGTGTCGTAAACGTTAGAGTCACGTCATCTTCGCATGGATTTCATGAGTTCTGACTTTGTCCCAAATTTAGGCAACAAATACAAAATTACGAGTTATCTACACCTACTGATTATAGTAATTTTTCACTGTTTTGTGGACAATTTTTTTTTTCAGTTATACAAGAAATACATTTTTATAGGTTTTTCATTAATGCCCAAAATTTCTCCGAAACTAAATTGAAAAAAGGACGAAGCATAATGTGATTCATAAACAAGCTCCATGACAAATCCTTATTTTCTATTTAAAAATGGAACTACATACAGTCCCAGTTGTAAAAATAGTATATTGTTATACAAGAGCCGTACAGCCGTAAGCCATCAATTTATTATACCCGAGACGTTTTGGCATAGGTTTTGGTGTACGAGCAAGCAAAACGCAAGCTAGGAAGCAAGCTTTCTGTGTAATTGGTCACTTACGGCTCTTGTATAAAAACATATTATTATTCTGTGGTAATAACAATCAAAGTGTCCAATGTAATAGTAAATGTAAATGGTATTCAAACGAAGTCTGAAGACAACATTTTCTACTACAAAAAATATTTATCAAGCAGGCACTGGATTGAGTCGAGAATATTTTGTACTCCATATTATAAAAACGATGGAGCAGAAGCATTGCTGAAACTATTTTCCGTAAAATTTTTAAGAAATTTAATTTTAATTGCGGTAAACTTGATAAATTCTGAGAGCTCTTGAATTTTTTTAACTTTCAGATTTTTATCAGGTGTATAAATACATATAATTCGGAACTATGCTCCTGGCTAAGTAGGCATGGCGCTATAAAAACTCAGATAAAGTGCACCAGTGAATTGTTTTCATATTTTGGAATTTTATATTTAATATTTTTTTAGCGTGCGTTATAGTTGCGCAGCGGGCTACGGAGAGAGCTATGCTAGGAGTTTCAATACGTCATATAATCTGAAATGAGGAAATCCATACAAGACCTAAGATCACTGGTATAGCTCTCAGAATTAGCAGGTGAAGTGGCAATGGGCAGTTCATATAGCTCGCAGAACTGACAACCGTTGGGGAATAAAGGTTCCCGAGCGAGCACAAACCGGAGAACACAGTAGAGGAAAGCCCTCCCTTTCGATGGACTAAAGCTATTAAAAAGGACGCAGGAAGTCAGTTGATGGAGGTGACTCAAGACCGTTCATCGTGGCGTTCTATAGGGGCCACCTATGTCTAGCAGTGGACTTTTACAGGATGATGATGATAATGATGTAATAATTATGCACTTATTATGTAAAAGTGGGTGAAAATTTAAAAGGGCTCTGACGATTTCAAAAGTATCGGAACCCTCCGGGCTCAGGTCTCACTCGCACTTGTCCGTTTTTTTGTTGTTTAAGTTAATGTGAATTTATTTTGACCCTCGCATTGATACTTAAGTATTTTGTAATAAAAAGATAGTACAATTTTTTTTATGCCTAAATTAATTTTGTTTTGTTTTTTTTATAAACTAATATAACAGTGTCATCAACAATTCTGCATCACTGGTAAAATATAAGTGATCCTGAGAGTTCATGGATTGAAAATTGAGGTATAAAATAAACAAAGAAAGGTTGGGCTAGCGAAATCAAAGGTAATACACGTGCTAAAATAAAACGCCTACGAATATGAAACATACCGCAGAGCATATTGCAAAACATTTTTGAAATAGAATCTATATCAGGTAGGTAATTATTTTAGTAGTGATTGTTCCTTGGTATGGATAGTCCCCTAAGTACACTCGAGAGCAATGAATCCGGGTCACTTAAAGAATGTTAAAAATCTCGGAAACTAAAAATGATAGATTAATGCAATAAATTGTATTTAATAGACAATGTAATACTCCTTAAATGAAGGTAAAAAAAATATGAGTCACCATACATTTTATTAACACAAAATTACATAAAGAAAAAAACTGCTGATCTCTCCTTAAAACAAAAATAGGAAACATGACATTTTTGAACTTTATTACGATTTTCTTGAATTTTAATACTTCGTATTGCCTCCTCGTGCTTCCATTACTGCGTTTACGCAGAAAAAAAACAACAAAAAAACAGAAATCAAACAATGATAAATGACAGATTACAAACAAAAGCAAAACCAAATGCTGTAATTTCGTAGTTCCATCTTCGAAAGTGGCCCTTTTTCAAATTTGATTTTTTTATGATATAACTTTACAATAACTAAGAAGTTTTAATACCTTCATTTAAGGAGTATTACATTGTCTATTAAATACAATTTATTGCATTAACCTAGCATTTTTAGTTTTCGAGATTTTTAGGATTCTTTAAGTGACCCGGATTCATTGCTCTCGAGTGTAGATGAAAGTGTGAGTAGCAAATGCGAATTTGTAATGAAACGTCGCTATGAAGATCCATCTTTATAGCGACGCCATCTTTGTCTATCGCATCAAATTATCCAGACAGCTAGGCTCTTTGATATCTTTGTAACGGTGACAGAAAAAACACTACAAATCCAAAAACCTGTAGCAAAATATCTAAGAAAATGTCATTGACTCATGTGGAAGCAGCACAAGAAACCTACAGCAAATAGGCTTTTCACAACAATCTCTTATAATCCAGCAGGCTTAAGGCACGTTTTGATCACAGAAAACGTTCATGAAGACAATCCCCCTAAGCTGACAGTCGGATTAAAATCTCCGCGAGACGGTACAAATTATATTATGATGGTGTCTGAAACTCCATCATGTGTGAGTAATGATTACATTGAGTTATAAATCTTCTCGCTTAATTTTATGACACATTTTCAGCTGTTGATATTGAGCGTTTGGTAGTTTAACTTTGGATGTGCACGGCACACAAAGTCTTACTTAAACCAAATGATGTAAAGCTGAATATGAATTACTTTTTGTTATAAATGTCTCAAATAATAAAATTAAGGTTCCAAAGTATTAACTAAAACTTCGATAAAATTTTCTACTTTTACGCTTATGAATGTTTTCTGGCCCATTTAAAAAAAATCTAGAACACTCCATGCCTTTATAAATCTTAACCGATTATAACACATTTTGATTGATACATTTTGAAACTGGATTAACTGATAAAAATTGAACCTAAATGAGACCGTATTTGAAATGCAAACAAACTCGAGTTTTCACATTTGTATAACCATGTTTTAAAAAGTTTCAACATTAGGACTTTTGAAAACAATGGCTGACATTAAAATAAATGGCAAAATGCTATTATATGTTCAACTTTTTAATTACTCGGGAAGATTGGTTTACAAATGGATAACATTAATTTAAGCTCGATTTTCTACTTTGTTCCAACTTGATTTTACAGGAATTAATAAGATCTCTATAAGCTTTTGTGGTCTCTTTGTAAAATAAGACAGCCAAGCGTAAATAGGAGTTATAGCCCGCTTTGAGCTCCGTGCTGATATTTTGAACTTCTACATTACTGAATTTCAGCATTTAGTCCAGATTCATAAAAAACTCTCCCGTTTTAGGAGTATATTACATATTTATATTTCTGTATGTGTCACAAAATTTCCTAGCATACCGATTTTCAGCATGTTGAAAACTAGAAGAAGTAGTCACTTAAGGCCGTCTATAATGTTTCCGTTGTTATAATTCTAAGGGATAAGGTACCCTAAAAATACAGTCTGATAATCACAAAAGAAATAGAAACACAGTGTTTTCTAGATAAAGAATAAAATCACAGACCGTTACTAACAAGAAATAAATCGTTCGAATAAATAAATGGCTATTTATATGTGGGTGTGGTTTGAGACAATATTACAACTCTGAAATAGAAAAAGGTTAAGTCTGATTCAGCTCATACATTACGCAATAACAATACCTAATTTGGGAAACGAAAGCCGCAAGACGTTATTGTGACTGTATCCGGAAGTTAATTGCGTGTTCCGTGTCAAGCCCGGGGATTGCGGATGATTTAAGGGCGTCCTCTTGTGAATACCTACTAGGTGTACCTTGGCCTCCAGATACCAAATTATGTATTAGATGGTTGTATAATTTTGGTCCTCAGCAAAACTCCACGGTCTTTGCGCTATTGAAAGAAGCTGAAATGCTAAATAAAGCAGTGAAACAATATCTTAGAATATCTTTATCATTATCATTAGTCTATAGAAATCCACTGCTGGACATAGTTCTCCCCATAAAATGTCTTGACGCATTCGTAGTCCAGAGCCACCTTCATCCACCGACTTTCTACGACCTTTAAAATGTCTTTGGTCCATTGTGGTCTTCACTCGAGAACTGTTATTCCCCAACGGTTCTCAGCTGCCCTCTTAATTTAGACAACCGTAACTACAAGAAGTATAGTTTCGAGATATTCGCGCCTAAAGTTTTTAATCTTAAATTAGCGATCAGTGTCACAGTTTTAATAAAAAATCATCTTTAACGATTTTGATCTGTAGTGACGAATGTTCCCTTTAAAGTTGTATTTATTATGGTGTGATAACATTAATACTTTTAATTTTATTTAGCAAATAATACTTATGTCTAGTGCAAGGTAAATTTATATTGTACTAAACCTAAGCAGGGACGCCGTATTTACCATAGTTACGGTTCGCATGTCTAGGAATTTTGTTAAAATGTTCAAGAAACGGATTTTGCTCAAGCTTTACTAATCTTAAACGCGGTAACTTTACTACTTTCTTAATTAAGATGAGAGAAAAAGGAAAAAAAACTGTATGTAAAACAACGACTTAAATGATATCAACATGCAGGTATTTATTATTACTTACATTTAAATGACAAATAATTATTAGGGTAAAATAACAATTGAAATGAGATCTTCGGAGAAATAGACATTTAACAGATAATGATTAAGGTACTAATAAAATCTTACGTAAAGTAACGTGATAAAAGATAATTATTTATTTAACAAGTCAAATAGCACTTTTAGAGTCACTTCCCTGCTAGGAGAATAGGTTATTGTTAAATATTGCACAGTTAATATTCCTGAGGTAAAAAGGAGTAGGTTTTTAGAGGTTGGCTCTAAAAATCCAAAATCAGAAATAATATAAATTACAACTAACTTTTTAAATGCCTTGTACACCTAATTAAAGAGTAAGAAGATTCGTTAAATCTTGAACGGTGAATTTTTACATGGTTTCTGGAAAACATTGTGCTTTTGTGCTACTCAATCACAGAATTAAATGCTTCGCATCCTGGTGGAAGATTAAGACTGCTCAAAAAGTCGAAATAAAATCATATTTTCTGCTGGAAAGAAATTCATTCGAAACTACTGCAAAATAAAATAAAATCAAATCAAAATAATGTATTTCATTGAAATCACAAGGATCATTTTGAATTTTAAAAAGGTATGTTTGCGCTTCACTTTCCCAGAGGAACAAAACTATCTAATTAAACTACAACTAAATAACATCTATCCATAAAGAATATCAACACTAGTCATAAGCACCGTATATTATAATGTTACTGTTTTTATGTGTAGTATTTAGTCACGCATAATACGATTTTTTTTTTAGCTATCCACCGTATAATATCTTACGGTGATTATATTTAGGATACATTTTAGATGCATGCTCAAGCTCATACAGACACGTTAAGCAAATTAACCGTAAGGGCTCATACAGTATTCATACCTAGGAACGTACAAAAAAATAAGCTGTTACGGTGCTCATGACTAATTATATCTTCCCTAATGTAGGTTTCATCAAAAATACGTCAAAGAGAACATTATAGATCTCATCACGCTGATTCCGAATCAAGTACTAACTCATTTTTGATAAAAACCGTAGTTACGGTTGCCTAAATTAGGAGGGCAGTCAGTTCTGCGAGCTTACCATAGCCACTTCAACGATCTTAGTTCGTCTACGGATCTTATACTATCAGGATAACTTATACTTCCAAATAAATTTAGAGAAAGAAAAATATAGGATGTTTGTTTGTATTGAGTACAATTACGCCAAATGGGCTTAACCAATCTGTGTGTACCAAATTTATATTCGATTAAATTTGGTACACACAGATTGTAACCTGAATTGACACATACGCTACTTTTTGTCCCCGTATAACACAAACAAAATCACGGTCGGACACCAGTTATGTCATAAATGAGTATATTATGAGCCATGTTAACCCAGCTACTTTCAATCTGAAGGTTGTCTAAGGGGTGTCTCAGGTCTCGGAGAACGATGGAAATAGTTTCTTAGAATTGAGCTCCCTAGATCAATTCCTGGAAATGAAAATGATTAATCTAGGTTTACTCATAGTGGTTTGGTCGGTGATATTACCTTCCCTAATTAAAGTTTAATATCTAAATGGGTCGGTTTTGGTCTGTTGTCTATGTAACTGTTTTGTCTGAGTGAAACAAATTGTACTTCTCGAAGTAAATGGTTTTTGCGCTCACGTATAAAAATCTTTCAAAAAATTAAGCAATGCTTAAAATATTGCCATCCCTTACTATTGCATAGTATCAAATAGTGACAGGACTAATTATAACCAATTTACATTTAAATAACGTTTATAAGCATGAAGATTTATTAATAAATTTTCAAAAAGTAAATGACTACAAAATGTTTTATCTATGTATATACCTAGTCCCTATTAACACTGCTAACATTATGTAAGTATCTTTAAATGTAAGGAGTAACAATTTTCACTAAAAATGTTACTCCTTACTCAATGATTTATAGATCTTCTTACTATCTTCTGTTTACTAAGATTCTTCGTGGCATTATTATTTATGAATAACAATAAAGCCAGGATTTCTTAAGATAGCGGTGGTCTTTTTGGAAAAGAGACGCCGAAATTTCAATTTCTAGTGTGTTTTTTTTAAATATTGTTATTTTGGTGCCATTATAACCAGTGCAGCTTATTTATAGACCAAAAATGTAAAGAAATTAAATATAGTGTGTATTGCGTGATTTTCCAAATGGGCAATTTACCAAGCAGCTACTGCTTTACTTAGGCATGACTTGACTGAGAGTTTGACGACGTGACTTAAACAATAAAAAACAAACGAAAGGCGAAAACGAAACGAAATATGGGAAAAATTAAACAAAAGACAAAGCCCTACGTATCAGGGCGGTATGGTCTCAAGACTTTAGCCTGCCAGAAAGGGCAAAACGAAGAAAGAATGCGGTGGCTTCAGTTTGAATTTACCAGAATTTGCACGATCTTACGAACAAACTGACATCAGTGACTTAAAGTCAATTTCCTCCAATCCTTTATGTCAGATAAATTATTGACATACTAGCCTCTATAAATATATAATTATTGACATACTAGCGTCTAGCTCAACACTATAATCATGACTATAATGCGGCCATCAATAAAAGTCTGTTGCTATCTGGAAAACCTGAATTCATCTATAGACACAGCTATCTATGGAACTTAATAACATACATTTGCAAAATTATTGACAAGTTTATGATTCCACTATTTCTAGATTTTCCAGCTGACTCCATAAAAAAACAATATTTTTAGTCATGTTTTCTGTTTTTACCACATTTTTTACGATCAAATTGCAGCTAGATGTCAAAATCTTGCAGCCCTAGTGGGTGGTGGGTTTTTAACGCCACTCTCGCTGGCTGCTGAGTCCATGGTGCAATGGAGGCTCTTCGGTTCGAAATTGGAGCATTCTCCTCGACCTTCGCTCCGGGTATTATCGAGAATCGCCTGCAATCAACGCTCACTTAGTTTAATTGACATGGAATAGACAGTCTATGGCAGCCTAAGTTGAATGGTTTTCAAGTACTTTGTGCCCTAATGTTGTCTACGGAATCTAGGAAGTAACTAGTGATATGTAGTGGGACATGGCGATTTAGAGTCTTGTATATTATTTAACTAATATACTTAAGGTTCTTATGTGCGGTGTGTCTGGCTAAAGAAAGTCTCCTCTTGTGGATTTCATAAAAGCCAACTCAGGGATTATTCCAGGGGATTGGTATCTACCTCTTGGACCGATAACCAATCCGCCTGCCAAGCGTGGTGAATATGACAAATCATACCATTGCATTTTATATGGAGGCCTCGTCCAACAGTGGACATCTAACGACAGATGGTGTTGATTTTACTTTAGGCAACATACATTGAGCAACCGTCTGGCGAAACTCAATCTGCCAGTAGGTAATCAACGAAAGACATTTAATTCATGAACTTCATGTGACATTTATTATCGATCAATGAGACTACAATCTTGTATCAAGATGACACGGTCTAATACATTTCATATTTACTTCAGGATCACTACAGCCCCAAGCCCCCAACTGGACTTTTACTAGGCCCCAGCTCTACTGAAAGTATCATCCTACAAAACATACGAAATTCTCAGACATAGAATGTAGTTCAGTCTACACATACCAGCTCAATAAATACGTTACACTTAGAATCACCTACTTTCCAGCTTAATTGATTGTAACAGGCAATTTTGCCAAGAGCTCTAACTGAGCGCAGTAGTGGAATTTAATCTGTTTTAAATGCTATCATCTAGTTTTTAAAGGAGAAGATTATTTTTAACAAGATAATAGATTTTGACTTGTCATTACTTACCTATAAACTTAATCTCAGCTTCCACGTCAGTCATAATGTACTTTGGTACTTTGACCCTGATCTTACTTCATTGTTATACGAGAGGTTCAAAGCTTAAATTATTGTTTTCTATGTGTTTTCTGGTCTTGTATAAAACTGAGAGTTCATTAATGTTTCATAAGACGCATACCTAAAATTAAGATTCTTACCTTTGCGCCGGTATCACAGACATCTTCCTGAAGAGATGCTCTGCAGCGGATCGCAGGTCCGCATCTTGCATGAGGCTGACCATGGCCCGCTCTCGTTTCTCGAGAGGCGCCTCTGCAGATATTACTTCACCTTCAACTGACACGTTCACACACTGTGGAAAGGTTTTTTTTTGACAACGCTCATTTTTATTAACCTGACATAAAAAAACAGTATTTCGAAACAGAAACTTTGCAAGATATTTAAAGCACTTTTAATCGTTTTTATTATACAGAATGTCCCAAGCAGGCTGCACCATCGATGGTCTGTGGTAACTGGAGACAAATCCTATCGATTAGATATATATATATATTATCCCCATGTATGTTCCCAGACATTTTATTATTTTCGAGTTGTGACTATTTTCATGATTTCTTGCAAATTTTCGAACGAATCAGCTTTCAAAAAAAACTGTTGGATTTTTTTCGGGAAATTTTACAAAAACATAATTCTTATAAATTGTACTTTCACACATAAAATAATAATTTTTATGACATTAATGCAAGTTACCGAAATTTTGATCAAAAGTGAATAATTTAAGTTCGAGCGAGTCAGAGTTCAATTCTAAACATTAACTTATTTGCGAGACGAGAAAAAATGGTACTTAATATCCAATTATTAGCTGAAATCGGCCCTCAAAGGAAGGAAGGAGGTTCTCAGGTGGAGTTTAGTGCATGGAATCAAATAACTTTTTTCTCATTATTGCGATTGATATGAAGAATAGTTAAGGGTAAGAAAAAACAAAAAGGTAAAACAGCGTATTAAGTAAAAAAAATATTACATTAGTACCTTTTTTCCATCAAAATGCACTACGGCCAGACCAACGAAGTTTTATTAAATTTTTTATAAAATCCGTTCGAAAATTCTCAATAAATCATAAAAAAACCTAACATACATACATAACATACATTGCTGGTACAGCCACCATGTAACACACTGTTTATAAAGAACCAATGGAAAACAATGGAAAATACCATAGGTTCCTGTCGTCTTCAGACTTCACTGCACAAAGGACAGGATTTTAATATTAGTTTACCCATTCGATTAAACAATAATTTCAAACTTTTCCATAGAAAAATGCAAACAACTGTTTATTTGGATGCACGCAGAAAAAACTGTTTGTTCGGGTTGGTCAAAGAAAACAAAGCAGAGTAAAAATGCGCTGAAAACAGAGTTTCATAGTATGTTCGCACTTTGCATGTATCGCTTATTCAATTTTATATCTGTTGTTGAGAGACATACCCAAAAATAACTGAATAGGTAGTCAAGAGAATGCTGAATTAACACCATGAGCCAACAAAGACAAAGAAAAAAAAATGTGATATGGACTAGTAGATTGTATCATAAGGGATCAAAATAATAATATTTTTGCGGCGAGGGCGCTTTTTTTAATCCAGAGCGAAGTGAGGGATTCTTTAGTAAAATCCTGAACGTAGCGAGGGATTCAAAGTACCTACGTCGCCCGAGCCAAAAATACATTTTGCGCTCGAGTGATACACTCTATTTTTTATCAAAAACCACTATGAGAAAATAAAAGGCGCATATTTTATTTCAAAACAAAACCATGAATTTCTAACAATCCGTGAAAATTTTCAAAAACGCTTGCGTTTTTGATTTGTTTTTTTTTATTCAGCCGGCGGCTCGACTTTGGGCCGTCGTGCCAGCCAGTATTTATTTAAAAAATATTTGCGTTTGATTTTTTTAGCGCTGAACACTAAGATGTTCCATATTCAAAAAGTGCGCGGCAAAGATCATTAGGGCGCACCTATAGAAGTATATAGAAAAACACCACCACTTAAAGGCGAACCAAGTCGTCCTTTTCGAATAGATGGGATGAAAAATAAATTATCCAATTAAGTCCATGATAATTAATAACACTGACTATAACACTGTCAAAAATACCACGTCAATATTATATTTTTGGAAATTTTCCTTTGGAGTTGTTTTGTAATTTTGACCGTGGTAATCATAAAAAATAATGGGGAGGTCATTTGTATAAATTACTTTTTCCTGGAAAAATCATTTTTGCTTGGTCAAAAATTTACCTATGTGTCTTTGAACCAAACAAACTCCGAGAATTGAGAAATTTCAAGTAACTATGATTTGCCGTGGTGTTTCCGTCCTAAGAATATATCCCTCCATCTCCTGTAGCTGTCGTAAAAGCTGACTAAAGAATTACATAAGGGGATGGGCAGCAGCTACCTGAGTACTGCGGTCACCAAGTCGTCTGCCAAGCGTGGTAATTTTGGCATTGTATTTTAGGGGGAGGCCTCGTTCAGCAGCGGACATCTAAAGGTTGCCGCTGATGATAATGATGATCTGTCCGAACAGTAGAGCGTTGAAATAAGTTAAGATTAACTTACTGGTTCTTAGCCTGCACCTGCCAGAAACTTCACCGAATCGTTAATAGGAGTTCAACTATCTGAAGTCTAATTTAAATTTCTAGTAGGTTAAATTAGAAATTAGGGGGAGAAAATTGAATCACCTTTCGCATAAAGCATATTCAAATTATACAATAAATAACTTATGGATTTCTCAAAACAAGTTCTTTTAATTTGATTTATCACATAATGCATTTGACACATTTTTTTTGTAATTTTATATTTTGCCCCCCATTATCCATCCCTCAAAATAAGAACTAAAAAAAATAAAAAAATAAAAAATGGTATCTACCAATTGTTGCGTATTCTTTTGCATTCAATTGGTCTAATCTTCGGTTTAGTAGGAACCATTAGGTTAATGCTGAATTGCTTACCGTGTCGAAGAAGGCAGCAACGTCATATAAAGCGTAGGAGCGGGCCAAACTTAACCCCTCCAACAACACCACACGGGCCTCGGGCCTATTGTTCTGAAGCAAGTGGCAGCGGGCGAGTAAAAAGCATGCATTCAGCAGCCATCCACGTTGATTAGAATTGCGGGCCTCTGCAATCATTAATACAAAATCTGCCAACTGTATGTCAGACTCATCACAGGTTTCGTTCTATTAACCTATTCAATATAATATAAATAGCTCATTAAAAAAATACCAGCAATTTTTTTTTAGTAATGGATTTCATTATTTTGTTTTTACTAAAAATTATACTGGTAGAACACCTTCTTCGGTGTGTTTTTCATTTTGAATTATACTACAATGGTAATTTTTTAAATTGTTGCTCTTAAGAGTTAAAAGAGTACTAACGTTAAAACAAAAAAAATAAAAAGACCTATAAACTAAAACCTTGTAAGGTTGTGTTATAACGGAGACCTTTCTTATGACACCACACTTGAACTGGTTACGTAACTTTGAATTTTTCTGACAAACCCTATATTTGATGAAAATAAAAACGTTTACAAAGTTGTCCAGTTCACCTGGAAGAAGTTTTGCCAAACAACAAATTGAAATTTGGCACAGTTTTACAACTGTGCCAAATTTCAATTCATTACCAAGAGTAACCGATGAGAACACACTGCGGATAGACGGACGGACATAATAATAACGGTGTTTAACAGCTTCTTTGCTACGTCGTAGTAGCATTATAGCGAGAAATTATGCTCATCCAAAGAAAGATGGCATCGAGACAGAAAACATTAAATGTCACACAATGGAATAGCCTGTATATTATTCATCTTTTTAGGGTTCCCTAACCAAATGGCAAAAAACGGTACCCTTATAATTTCTTCCTGTACCTCTATTTGCCCGTTTGTCGAACATCAACGCTACACAATGACGTAGTGTAGTTATGAGAAAAAAATTAGGTAAAGCGCACCATATAATAAACTAGCTGAAACCCACGACTTCGTTCGCGTTAAAAACTGATACGTGACCTTACATATTGCAAATAGCTGTTGCTCGTGACTTCGTCCGCATGGAAGAAGATAATGCGTACAACCTCTAAAAACCACTACAAACCTTTAAAACTACTTAACACCTCTACAATACCCTACAACCCCTAAAAACCACTACAAACCTTTAAAACTACTTAACACCTCTACAATACCCTACAACCCCTAAAAACCCCTACAAACCCTAAAAACCCCTACAACCCCCCCCCCCCCTAAACATCTTTGATCAGATCTAATTTAATTTTGATTGATACTGCCCTTAGAAATCATGTCATGAGGTAGAATTCACTGAAAGAAATTCCAAAAGTTCAATGCTAGTAAATCACATTTTGATCAGTCCCTGAATAAAATTACGTATGCCTCATCTCACAACAAGACAATATCATTTACAGCTTTACCCCCCTTTCAAATAACGCCAAGCCACGCTTCATTGAATTTTTATCGGGTACCAAGATCGATGTATCTTATTATACGGCTAAAAGCATTACTTTTCCTGCCTGGTAGGTGCGTAATTCACTCGCACGGTTGCGTCTGAGGAGCTGGTGGTGTGGAAATTACTTTTGTCATGATAGACAACACCAAAGCTATGGATTAAAAAAAAAAATTTTTTTGTCTTGGTAACCAGATGGAAGCAGCTCAAGACCTTTCATTAAGGCATTAATCAACATTCATTATAATCATCTTCAGTCCACTGAAGTCCACTGTTGAACATAAGCCTCCCCCATAGGCTGCCACACCAAACGGTCTCAGGCTCAATTCACTGACTTCCTTAGTCCATTAAAAGATTTTTATAATTTTAATAGCTATGCTCTATCGAGAGGGGGAAACAATATTGGAGGATGTCTATAGTTGCAACCGGAGATGTCTACTGAGATAGCGTAAGATTTCTGAAATCTGTCGATTTGTGAATCTGGCATTCTGCGTACTGGCATTTTGCGAGTAAACCACAATTTTGTCTACTGGTTTCATGGTAAATTCATGTAGGTTTTCACAACACTGGCTCCGAGTCCACCCGTTCGCCGCGTCACGCATCAGTCGACCCGCGATTTACGACGTTCAGTTCAAGTCACACGTTCGGTTGGCACATTAAATTCCGTGGAACTAGGTCTTGGTGGCACGGTTAGTAAACTTTATTGAACGTAAAATACAGTTCACCGTCGAATTCGAATAAATATGCAATTTTGCATGTGAATGAACGCTTTGTACGGATGTTATGCAATATCGACTTTATAACTAAAAATACTCTCAATGCTTTATTGTGTTACCAGTGATGACTTACGGGTCTGTGACGTGGTCACTAACTGTTGATTGTATAGACAAGCTTAAAGTAGCTAAGCAAGCTAGGGAGAGAGCTATGAGTTTCACTACTTGATAGAACCTGAAATGAGGAAATCCGTAGAAGAACCAAGATCACCGACATAGCTCTCAGAACTGACAACCGTTGGGGAATAAGGTAGTCACATTGTTGCATTGTATGAACGCCATATAAATGCGCGGGTGTTTAGACACTCTCAGCTACTGCATATTATTATTGTTAAACGTGTTTTTTTCTCACAGTTCTACGAACAAATGTTCAAAACATGCGTAAGTGTCTCGATAGGCAAAATGGCTTCTGCGAATTGTTTTGACCCATCCTTATTTTAAACAATTAGCAGGACGGACTCTACACAGTTGCTAGGCGCTTGTTCGATTATGACGTTAGTAATAATTGTATTTAAAGTAATTAAATTCATTTATTTTAGTTTGTGTTTTTTAAATGATTAAACAGCGCTGTCGTCAGGTAACTAGGTTCTGGAGTAGACCACAAAACAGACGACGATGTAGACGAACGCCTTCCTCTCAATGGACTAAGGACATACAATAAAACTTGAAGCTATATAAACTCGTTAGAGTGGACATATTTTGTTTTCGGTTTTTTAAGTAGAGGCTCTGTACCTACAAATTTATTAGTCTGTGAGAGGTGACTTCACCTCAATGGACTAAAGATATTATAAAGCTTGCATGGAAGTCGGTGGACCGAGACGGCTCAAGACCGTTCGTCGTGGCATTCTATGGGCATTGTAGGGGAGGCCTAAATCCAACAGTAGACTTCTAGATACTGATGATGATGATGACGATGACTTAGGTGACTAAAACTTTTAACTAGATTCAGAAAACTGACATTGACAATGATACAATTAAATGTAGTTAGTATGGTTTCAATATGCCAGTATAACAAATCTTATTAAAAGTTGGAGACAACTCTTGCCAAGATGATATTTTGAAGGATAGCAGTTTTAAGTTGCCGTACAGAAATTTCTTGTTTCGAGACTACTGTCTACCCTAATAGGTAGTTTATATTCTCCTCTCTCGGAAAATAATTCTGGTACCATTATTATATTTAAATTTTTCCATTTGCAGATAATTTAATTTCTTGATGTCTTTTGTCAATTGAGTGTGTCGCAATCAATGCGTTAATGCTTTTGCTGATTTTGTTTACATACCATTCTGACACTTCAAAGCAAAGAAGCGAGCCTTTAAAGACTTCTTCAAGTCCACATGTAAACGCGCCAACTCATGCAGAAGGTAGCAGCGCTCACAGGCA
The DNA here is from genome assembly GCA_951392215.1 of Epirrita christyi. Lineage (NCBI taxonomy): Eukaryota > Metazoa > Arthropoda > Insecta > Lepidoptera > Geometridae > Epirrita > Epirrita christyi. Next base: position 8,685,592 of record OX595846.1, on the reverse strand, counting down.
CGCGCGCTCGATGCTAAAACACGCTCCAAAGTGCGAAGACGGAGTCTGGAACGTTATTGTGAGAATTTATGAGGACCGTTTCCATAGCGGCATTTATATATTGCGTTAGTTTGTAAGTCAAAAGCTATTTTAACTATGAAAATTTAAAACTGTAGAGCCCGATTCGAACCGGCATTACGAAAAAAAATTGTATGACATGTTTTGGCATTGTTTTGTTTTGGTTTTGATTTGACGTATCGGTTTGGTAAATTAGCGGTCTTGAAGGGGGCACGGCCATACTTTAATAGTCTTCTCCATACTGTAATACTTCTATTGAATTTGGTTAAATAAATTAATTATATTTTTACATTGATTAACTCAAATTATGTCTACATATGTATTATGTACCTACAAGATGGTTATACTAAAGGGCATTCAAGCTTAACGGCAAATATAAGTAATAAAAAAAAACTCAAGACCTTTCAGTTTCATGATGCAAAAATTCTACTCGTGCATACAATTTTGTGTTGCTTACAAAAAATAAAAGCCAAACAATTTGGCCATCGTATGAAATACATTTCTGTTACTTACAACACGTAGGTATAGGTTTTTTGTTACTTGATAAAACAGGATATCATACTTAGCGTCCCTGGGAGGTGCCGGGGGCCTGACGCGGAGCACGGAGTCCCGGCTCGGCTCACGCGATAACGTCATGCCGAGTAGAATGAACGCTCTCTTTTCTCTATCCGACTCACTCATAGTTTCTCGGACACGTTTCTGGGAATATTATTTTTAGGTTTTACACACGATGCGATTTAACGATGTATCGTCATATTTCCTAATGTAGGAATTATTTAACCTAGCTTTATATATGGTAATCTGACATAAATAATAAATAAATAAATGTTAGACATTTTTCACACAACATTATCTAGCCCCAAGCTAAGCAGAGCTTGTGTTATGGGTAGGTACTAGATAACTGATATACTGAATACAATACATTACATAGATAGATATTTTTTTATTATACATAGAAAATACCCTGAACACCCTGAACAAATATCTGCAGACTTTACAAATATTTGTTCCAAGGCAGGAATCGAACCCGCAACCTCCGGCGTCGGTCGCAGGCAAACCTTCGCCCGCCGTGCCACAGAAGTCGTCAAAAGACGATTAATTATTTGTTGCGTGATGCCATAGGTAAAATATATAATTGTTTTATCTACGGAAATTTTAAGTACGAATTCCACCAAAAATTTCATGAGTCCACGATTTCATTTTGATGTAGAAGTGACCTGTGAGGTAATGCATTGTTATAGACAGCTTGATCTAACAATTACTTAAAAAATAAAAATACAGCTACTTACCGGCACACTGCCGCAAACATAACCGTACGATGCGGTGGTGCCGCGCAGCAAAAACTACTTCGTGTGCTTGAAGTCTTAAAGGACTATCTCTTTTGCATACGTGACTTGGAATAGTTAGGTAATACGAACAAGTCGGGACAGATTATAATGGCTTTAGACTGTTTAATGCATTTCCTACTAGTTTGGGATCTTAAATCGAACAATTGAGAACTCCACATCGGGCTAAATTCGTTTAAAGCTATTAAAGCTAGATGATTTTACCGGAAACGGAAAAAAATTACAGTACAGTAAAATACAGTACGGAGTTGATTTACAGGTAAGAACTAGTTGCTATAATTTATAAAATGAAACGTACCTACATATTTCAGAATTTACTAGCACTGACAGATGTTACAGATATTCACATTTGAATAGTATATCCACGGAAGTAGTATTCGCGGTAGAGGAAGGCCTTCCACTCGATGGACTAAAGACATTATAAACGTTGCAGGAAGTCAGTGGATGGAGGAGGCTCAAGACCGTTCGTCATGGCGCTCTAGAGTGGAGGTGGTTGAGCAGTGGACTTCTACAGGCTGATGATGATGATGATGATGAATAGTATCCATGATTACAATACATAGGCATGTTATGTGAAGTCACTTTCCTCCGCTGTATTCTTTTATAGCGAAGCCGTGTTCATTGCCTGATTTTTCTAGGCTTGGTCGCGTTGGAATAGGAGTAATTTTAATATATAAGACAATTCAAAATGATTCTTGTGATTTCAATGAATAAAATTATTTTGCTTTGATTTGATTATAAAGTACGAACATCTAAGTCTAATTTTATTTCATAAAACCAATATTAGATAAGTTCATTATTAGATTTATTTCATTTGTAGATTTTTGTTAAAGGAGATGTTTCATGAATGTATGGAGTTTTGGCCTGCACTATGTACAGTATATATAAATATAGCTAAGCAATATAGAAACCATTAGTTATTGTTTATTTTCCATAATATTGCTTCGTGTTAGTGTACATTCAAGATTATCTTCGCCAAAGAGAGCAATCACACACAAGGAAATCACACAATGAACCAGTTTTGTTGAACGTCAATGACAGTCAACAAAACTGTCAGTTGTCAAAGTCACTCTACTGTCATGGCTGTTCTAAAAATCGGGTGACCATATTAAAAAACTCATAAATAAACATTTTTGTACCGCTGTATTATGCTTCAAATTAATATAATTGTATTTTTATGAAAATCCCCTGTTTTTTTATATCTTTCTGTGTAGTGTACTTAGAGCATGCCCAGGATGAAACATCTCCTTTACGAATTAGTCAATTAAAGGTTGTAGCACACCGGCTGCGTACACGTAGACGTCGTCGTGCACGTCGTCGTACCATGACGTTGTAATGTATGGAACTCTATGAGACATGGCACAACGCTTTTGTGACGTGCACGCAAGCGTGTACTTACACGCGTGACGCGCGTGTCTACTTAACGTGCTGCATACGCATCCGGTGTGAATTGGCGTTAAGCCCTGTTTTTACTGTCTTGCAACAACTAACAAATAATTGTAATACCTGATCCAAGAAAGTATCTGCCATAATATCATATAACTGCTGCAAAAACTTCTCCTTCCCTGGCAGTAGTTTGGCCGGCTTCCTTGAGATCTGCTCAATCCCAAACTCGACTGTCTCTAAGCATTTTGCGGTATTCCGTTCTTCGTATGTAGCTTGTGCATTGCTGTAGAGTTACCATAATAGCATAAAGCATAACATTCAATACATTCCCTATATTTAATGGATCTTTCGGATAATCAAGGGTAATCCCAATCAATGTATTAGATTCATAATTTTCTCTATAAATAGACTGAGTAAACTTAGTTACGAATTCCACTCTCTTACTTCACTTTATTATTTTTTCACGTGTAACGTAATAACGTTAGGTAAAAAAATACAGTTTTTAAAGTGTTACTACGTTCGGTAACTAATACTTAATAAAGTTGGTTAACTAATTTTGAAGTAATTATTACTAGAAATGTGATATTTACCATGATTTGTAAGCTTTATTGATTCCCGATATTTCGGCACAGTTTCCTGCGCCATGATCACGGGTAAACTGAAGTCTTTGCGAGTAGATTCCGTTTCTAGTGATAATTATGTTAATAACCACGATAGTTTCAAAAGTTATAATTTTAAAGTAGTCTACCTACCTGATGAGACGTTTGGAGTCAGTGATGTGCTGCTCCTGAGCATGCTTGATTTTCTCCTGTCGTGCTTTGGATAGGCGTGCTCGAGCGCTTGCTTCGTTTGCTCGAGCAGCGTAGAGTGGACGTCTTTCACGAAGCACTGCCTTTATATGGACATATTAAAAAAGTTTCATCAGTTCTGTGGATGTGGCAACCTATGTGGCTTGGCGGGCGAGCAGCCAGATGAGATACGAGAGGCTGCGAGTTCAATTCCCGCTGCTGGGACAAATGTTTAAATGATCTGCAAATATTTGTTCCGTGTCTGGGTGTTATGGTGCCATGGTACTCGTAGTTCCTGACACACACGACACAGGAAATCGTAGTGTGGGGTCAGGACTATGTATGTGACTGTTAGGTTGGCTTGGATTGTATTTATACTGGTGCGCCAAAAAAAATTACTAAACATTTAAAGTAATTGCGCATAGTAGCACAGATTACTACGCCTTTTCAAAGAGGAAAACACATCAATTTTGTTCACCTTTCAATATAATTTATTAAACTTAAGTACTAGGTACTAGGACCTGCTAGAATTTATGATAGACAGACATAAATAAAAGAGATTAATGCGTGTTTTTCATAAATTCCCGCACCATTTCCCCAAACATGTTGATAAATCAGCATGATGAATATACCTGGGAAAGTTTTCTATCCAAAGAAAAACGAGTCGAAAAATATTTCATTATATTTTGAGAAAATCACTCGTGAAGGCATTTTATACGCTTATAAACTTATGCGAGCAATTTAGATGATAATATTTGGCTTACGCGTGATAAAACGCTCTAGGCGAAAAACAGACGAAAGATAAAAGGCCCGCGTAACTTTAGGAATACAAAACAACCCGGTCAAGTTTCCACGATATAGATAAGCTTAAATAGCAGAAATCTGGTAACGGTACATTGCTGATAAATTTTAAACATCTAATTTAGAACAGTAAACTGTTCTAAATTTTAATTTTCTATGCCTCCCACCTTTACTACTTTAGTGATGTCATGCACATCAAATATACAAGTGATAAGAAACGCAACTCTTTTGTAAAATCCTCGTACTGTATACCTACACGCTGTGCTTGTAGTAGTTTCTTATGAAAGAGTTCGTCCGGGGAAGTACTACCACCAAACATATTTCTGCCGCCAAGCTCACATTGCTTGGTCCAATTTGAAGGGTGTGGGTGTCGGTAAAATTACAGATACATGAGAGTTTTCATGATAGGGTGACGGGTGAAGCGCAATATCACATAGAGCGCGTCCTAGTTGACGTGACCTAAGAGGTCCACCTAAAGGTACTTTACATCAGGCGAGCCACATGCCAGCTCCGTCATTTAATCACATAAAAAAACACGTACCTACGCTTGATATCTTTCCTTTCTCAACGCGTTATGCGATATTGGAAGAGACCAAGTGTCATTTCTATGCAGTATCATCTGTTCCACGCAACGAGCTTAAAAATGTTGAACTAACTTGTCGTTTTTCCACGTCAGCGAGCGCGTTCTTCGCCAGTTCCTGTAGTTTCTTAGATCCTTGTTTATTGCTAGAAACCAGTCTCTCATCCTTACATAAAGCTGTTAAGAAATATTTGTCATGTGCCATTCGCTCCAAATACTTCGATGCCATTAAACGAGAGATTTGTTCGGCTCTCTGTTTTTCCGCGCGAGATATTTCTTCGACCTATGGAATAATGTATTATGTTGTAACATGCATGCTAACATTTTTAGTTCAACATAAATATGAGAGATTTTTCCGGTAACGGTATAAATAATATAATAGGTATATAAAGATAAGTATAAAACAATTATATATAATGAATAATGACAAATATTCCTAGGCCAAAATAGAATAAGATAAAACAACAAATACATTTCACGCATCTAATATTAGTTTTTACTTCTTTCGAATAATTTTGTAATAATTTTTGTAACAGCAATTCTTGTTATTTCGTATCACTGTATTGTATATTTATGAAATCTGTCTTGTTGCAAATAATCTTTTTCTATTTCTATAATCTTGTAAATATGTATGTATGTACACCCTTGGCAATTCTTCCAATATTATAGATTAGTCTCCATCCAAAGGTAAACTCACTGAAATCACTTATAAGACCACCCATTTCACTTTTATTAATTATGTCAAGTTTTGTTTATTTTTATTATGTTAAGGTGTACAATAAAGTATTTTCTGTTCTTTATATTCTAACGACTAAAATTATACACATACATGTTTGGTCTATGCCCTATTGTATGTATAGAAGAGAGGTCTATGACCAGTAGTGAGACGAAATGGGCAACACATAATAATTATGATGCACTCAATCAACTTTTTTCATAACAGGGTATGTTTATGTTAGCGTTTACTTGATGTGTTGGCTGCCGTTCAATCCTGCTCTTCCGTTTCGGCGCACTGTTCACATCCTCAGTCGCGATGTACTCCACTCCGCCTAAAACCGTAGCCGCAGTTGAGAGGATTTTCCTGGAAGTTTCGCCACACACACACTCTCGGATCTAAACAGGTAAAACATAAGATACTTAGGTATATAGTATTATATTGGATATCTCAGAATCTACTTGAATTTTGAATTTCGAATAATTTTCGTTTTTCAAACATGGGACTCGGATATTTTGCAGTAGGTACCTAATCATTAACAATTTTTGAGGTTAAGTCATGAAGCGTTTTTGGTCAATTGAAATTGTTAAAAATCACTACCGAAATGGTGAAAACTTTACAGAGACGGTTCGAAAATGTCGCACATTTTTCGGTCATCATTATGCACCATTTCGAGCCGCTGTGGAGATTTTAATTAATTAATTTAAAACTGTTGGCTCCGTTCAGGATGTTAAAACAGGTGGATTGCCTCATACGCATCGATCGCTTGAAAACATTGCGGCAGTTAGAAAACACAACATCTAAAGCACAAACCACGCGCAGTACCGAGCATTCGTCAATAAGATACTGGAGCATCACAAGTTGATGGTGAGCTTTAAAAAAAAACATCTTTAGCGAGGCGCACTTCCAACTTGATGTCAAGTGTCAGTATATATGTCAAGAAATATAATTGTGGAATTTGGAGGAACGAAAACCCATGAGTGATCCATCAGCTGCCTCTGCAAACACCGCGTATGACCGTGTGGTGTGGATTTTGGACTGGCGAACCGATATTTTGATAGTTTTTGAACTGAATGGCTATAAGAGCTCATGGTAATGTTATCAAAATTTTTGTGGCCTGTGTTGAATGAAATTGATGTTGATGACATTTGGTATCAACAAGAGTACTTTATCTATATCTTTCTTGCGAACGCCTTCCTCAGCGACAGAAATGTTGACGTTTAATTGATAGAAGACAGAGATGAGATTTCAGAATAATATCTGAGGATGAGATTATATTGTTAATTGAATGTCAAATAATTACGACAATTGGCTTTCAGTTTACCTGCTCGATTTACTAAAATAGGAAGGTAGGTATACCTTCTGAGTGCCACCCTGTTCGTTCATTTGTTTTGTATGAAGAATCTTTGTAGTATAAAGGCTTTGTACGTGATTGCACCCATTTACTAAACTACCGGATACAGTTCAACGTACTTTCAGTGTCTAGTGAAGTTTTCAAAGAGTTTAGATACATAGTAAGTTTTCAAAGAGTTCAAATAAATCGCCGTCCAAATTCAAGTGTAAATTTGAGACGTGGGTATTTTACCGTTTCCTCAGCATGCCTGGCACATTCAGCGAAATCAGGCGGTAAGCGGCGGATCCGTTGACCTCTGTGTGCTAGCACCAGAGATCTTTCGAAGGCACCCTTTTCATATTCGATCTGCGCTCGGATTTGTAATGCCGTTAGCTTTTCTGGCTCCAATTCTGTGTGAAATTGGTAGAAAATTGAATTAGGGCGTATAACAGGGCAATTTATAAATCAATTTGTCAGTACTTATTGGAGATGACAAAGAAAAATAATATTTATGACTATTCAAATAAATTGGACAAGTGCAACTCATTTTTGTGTGATAATTGCTCATTGTTCCGAAAATCAGCACTCCACCAAGCATTGCGCTATGAAGGACTTACATAAATAGACAACCTGTTTTTTTTTTTTTTTTTTTGTTATCCACAATTTAACTTTGCCAGTAGAACTTCTTGTGAAAGAGTTCGTCCGGGGAAGTACTGCCACCATACCATACCTATTTCTGCCGCCAAGCAGTAGTGCTCGCATTGATGTGTTTTGGTTTGAAGGGTACGGGTGCCGGTGAAATTAAAGGCAAATGAGAATTTTTACCTACAAGTTTCAGTGTCGGCACTCGGCAGCGCGCTTGTGATGACTCTGGTTTTTCAGACGTCCAAAGGCTACGGTAACTACTTTCCACCAGGTGAGCCGTATGCTTGCAAAGAAGTATTAAAAAAATTAAAAAGCCTATTATAAAGAAGTTTAAAGCCTTAAAATATTATTATATCTTGAGATATTCAATTCAACATTACAGCTTTAATTTAGGCAATAAACTTCATTTTATACCCCATCCTTGCCACGTCAGCGTCAGCTTGCTGATTCTGAGAGCTATATTGATAATCATGGCTCTTCTACAGATTATATCGCATAGTTAAAAAAAAATCTAAGCGTAGGTATTCATCATTGGCAACTTGCACTGATTTACTTCAGTGCTCGTTTTTGTTATACGACTGTAACAAGAGTGTTGGAATTGAATAAATCACTGCTTGTAAAATAAAATGTACTTGAACAACTGCACTTGGAGTTCAGCTTCCTACAATTTGCCCCATATGACTCATCCTCCATATACATGCACTACAAAAGCATACCAGTCGCACGAGCCGCGTCTCCCAAAGCACCAGCGTAATGTGTCGCTTTTGCCCGAGCGACGCTGCGACCGAGCAGTGAACGGACATCGGCGTTCTGTGAATAGACAGTATATAAAGACACATTCAGGCAGCATACAGGGAGTCCCCATCCTATCAGGGCCGGAGTCCCTCAGGGCTCCGTCCTCGCCCCGCTACTATTCACTTTGTATACTAGCGATATGCCCCGCGCCCACCACCAAGTAGAAATCGCCCTATTCGCTGACGACACAGCCTTGTACACATCGGACTGGAATTCCACTCGGGTGTGTATAAGGCTGCAAGAAGCTCTTACCGCGTTAGGTGAGTGGTTCCGCAAATGGCGCATTGAAGTCAACCCCGAGAAAAGCGCAGCAGTGTACTTTTCTCGGGGTCGACCCAATCCCAAAGCGGTCTCACTCTTCGGCAAACCCATCCCATGGGTTAAGTCAGCCCGTTACTTAGGAGTCATCCTTGATAGTCGCTTGACCTTCCTACCTCACATTAAAAAAGTTAGTAACCACGCTAAATTCATACTCGGTCGTCTCACCCCTCTTATATGCAAGAAAAGTAAAATGTCCCTTAGAAATAAGGTGACACTTTACAAGGCTTGCATACGTCCCATTATGACATACGCCTCCGTGGCGTTTGCCCATTCAAATCATGTTCGTAAACTTCAAATCGTTCAAAACCGGTTCTTGCGTAAGGCCACGGGGTCTCCGTGGTTCGTTCGTAACGCAGATCTCCACCGCGATTTAGATCTCGAGTCCATAGCCCTCTTCATGAAGCACGCCTCACAGCGGCATTATGAAAGGGCTACGGACCACCCAAACCCGCTGATAGCTTCCGTCCCTGACTACCCCATAGAGCCACCCGCGCTTCAATCCCTTCGTCGACCAAGACACGTTCTTGGTGACCCGGATGACGAAATCACCGCCGCGAATGCGGGGGCGTCGTCATCCAATCACGACAGAGTAAACACTACACAAATACAGCGACCCCGCCGGCGGGGTCGAAGACTTTAAGTACCATCAGTACCACACGCCTAAACCGGTACAAGCATGTTCCGGGGCGTTTGCTCTTATCCTCCAGTCTTTTCAGTACCTTCTGTACCACACGCCTAAACCGTTACAAGCATGTTCCGGGGCGTTTTCCTATTCCTCCCAACCTGGCAACGGCCCAAGCCGAGGTCCGTACCTAAGTGGTGCCCTTGCGCTAGTTGCCCCAACCTAATTTTAAGGTGGAGCGCCTTCCGCGCTCACCAAAAGTCCGGTAACGCAGCATCGGCCGTCTGAGGCCAACTGCATTATGTCCTTCAGAAAAAAAAAAAAAAAAAAAAAAAAAAAACTTCTATGGCGAAGATGCGTTAATACACTACGATGTAACGTTTGTATATTCAGATACATTCAAAAATTGCATTTGTTACCCAACTCATCATCATCATCATTAGACTGTAGAAGTCTACTGCTGGACATAGGCCTCCCCTTTAGAATGCCACGACGGTCTTGAGCCGCCTCCATCCACTGTCTTCCTGCGACGTTTATAATGTCTATCCAACTATGACACAAAATAATGACCAGAAGAGTTACATATTTTGAGACCCAAAAGTTTAATGATAACTACTACTAGTAACCAGTATTGTTATACTGTTACTAGTAACTTACTATTATGTAACTTTTATGTTGTATGTTATAGTGTGTTAGTAAGTAGTAGTAGTGTTACTGGTATAATATTATAGTTACACTAGTAGTAACTAGTATATCATTTTTAACCGACTTCCCAAAAAAGGAGGAGGTTCTCAATTCAGTTGTATTTTTTTTATGTTTGTTACATATCTCCGGCGTTTATGAGCCAATTTGGAAAATTCTTTTTTTATTTGAAAAGATATACTTCCAGATTGGTCTCATTTTTTTCAAAATCCAGTTCTGATGATGGAATCCATGAGCAATTGAGGGAACTCCTCAATTATTGTAGGCATACATATGGCGATTTTGATATTTTCAGCAATAAACCAAGCATTTGCATTCAAAAAGTATCATAATCCTTTCACCACTATGGTTCTTTCATAATTTTTTACCATCCAAATATTTAGTCGAATACAATGGCGGAAGTCGGTTTTTTAAATGAAAAGTTATAGTTGGTAAGCTGCTTAAAACAAAAGATCGTAGATTTCCGCTCCCGTTCAAAATTTAGTGCAATTATTTAATTTTATTCAAGACGTTGAATAATACCTAACATAAATACCAAATAAACTTTGCCAAATTTCCCAGAGAAATGTAAATTCTGTAACTGTTATTAAAATCTACATTCTGCTTTCTCTAACGAAGTGTAACATAAACATTATTACTGCAGCTTCTAATTGCATGTTTGCAGCAGCAAATGGAGTCTCAAGCTGTTTGCTTTGCACTAAGCTGACGTCACAAGTTCACATCACAACGAGGATAAACCACGAGTTCTGACTCTCTGAAATCTGTGCTGACGTCTATGAAATGCTGACGGTTTGTATTAACCTACAAAAGCATTGCTTTGTGCGATAGAAGACGAGGCAAACAAAACCGTACCTCAACAGGAAAAAACGTGACCCTTAGTTGTTCCTTAGTTATTTAATAAATATTTATTTATTCAAACAACTTAGATACATAAATGTAAAAACTTACTATACTTAAAATTATGTACCTACTGAAAGCAGATACACTACACTAGTGTTATAAATAATTAATGCAGTTATATCTGCTTAGAGTTGGGGTTGATAAGGGCCGATACCCAGTGCCTTTGCAGACAACTGTCGTACCTGCCAGCCAACGCCCCAAGTACACTATTGGAACTGCCCGGCATTTTGCATTGGACTGATGCAATTTTCTTGCGCATCATGTGCATCAGCAAACGTGCCAGACGCACTGCAGAATCTGGGCAGTGCCAATAACACTCTAAACATGTCATTGTAGAGGACTCTTATGGGGTTATTATAAAAAATGCCCTTAGTCTGGATTTAAACCAGGACTACCAGTCTAGGCTTAAATATCGACCTAGGGTATATACGATTGTAATACAAAAGCAGATGGTTTGTTTTCCAGAAGCAACTTTCGAGCTAGATATGCCAAAAATGACATAAGCTTGGACTATCTCTGGTTTATCTAAAACCAAGCAGCCCCCTAGTTTAGCAATGGTCTATAAATTGACAGTTGATTGCTTGTTAGAGGTAAGAATTTGGACATCTCAATTGTGATGTGACACAATCCGTCAGTTTGATACTTTGGAAATTTGCGGAGTAGCGCGAGAATTGATTTCGGAAAACAAACCTAAAAATCAACAAAGAAAGCTTTTGTATTTAAAGTCGCATATGCCTAATGTCGATATTTAATCCTAGACTAGTACGCCTGGACTAAATTCAGATTTAGTCCATGTTCTGTAATAAGGCCGAAAGGGTTTAGGGTCACTTAGTTGTCCGTCGCTGTCTGTCTGTCTGATGTCAATACTCTTTTTCTCAATAACGGCAAGAAAAGGTATCAACATAAACAGATAAACTGTATCAAATTGTTTATATTAAATATAAACTTACAATTTTGATATTAGAAATACTTACAACAGAAAAAGTTTGTAAACCAGTTGCTTATGAAACCGTGCCTCCTTAAGCTACTTACATTCCAGCGGAGTGCTTCGTTGTAAGCCTGTATAGCTTTCTCAAACTGCTCCAAGCGTTGTAAGTAATTCCTAGCGGTAAATAATAAACACATAATGCTCTCGTTATTCTTGGGAGACATGAAAATTGGATGAGAATGCAGTCTTCTACATCACCATCAGCCGTTAGACGTCTACTGTTGAACGAGGCCTCCCCCCCATCAAATGCAATGGAAGGATTTGCCATAATCACCAAGCTTGGCAGGTGGATTGGTGGATGCTGCTACCCATCCCCTGGTGTAATCTCTTTGTCGGCTTTTGCGATATCCACGGGAGGAGACGGAGGGGTATATTCTCAGGCTGGACACACCACGACATTCAGACACACCATGACATAATATGAGTAAATCTTCTGTTGGGTAAACTATTTTTAACAGACTTCAAAAAAAGGAGGAGGTTCTCAATGTATGTTTTTTTTTGTATGTTTGCTACGCGATTACTCCGCCAATATGTATTGATTTAAAAGATTTTTTTTTTGTTTGTTAGGCCGTACATCAGAGGTGGCCCCATATTAATTTTATCGAAATTGATTCCGCGCCTTTTGAAAGAAGTCGGTTTTTTTCGATGATCCAGAGAATAGGCAGCAGCATCCATTGCATTTCCTGAGTACTCAACACTAGCACTGCGATCACCATTCCGCCTGCCAAGCGTGGTGGTAATGCAATAAATCCCACCATTGCATTCTACAAATAGTGGGCATCTAAGGGCTGATGATGATGTTGATTATGGGCATCGAGGTTTACCAAACACTTATGAGATAGAAGTAACTTGAATTCAAGTTATTCTGAAGAAAAATGACAGCAATTTTGCTACAAGAGAAAGTTTATTTCTTCAACACATCACGCCTAAGCGTTAACTCCCCTGAGATATTCTATGAACCCCATATAACAGCTACCAGAATGGCTCTAAAAAAACTAATTTCGACGCTTTAAAAAGTCCAAAGCGTACCTAATTTTCTAACTAAGGAAATTCTTACCCTCTCTCTCTGAAAACGTTCACAACGTTACATATGGGCCTCTCTTCAAGCACTAATTTCTTCCTCATATTCGAACTACTTTGAGTTCGCTTTGTGATTGTGATAGTTGTAGATGCCTAGCAGGCCACTATTAACAACTACGCTAGATCATTCCAAATGCAATCTAGTTGGCCTAGATTTAATGTTGTTTACATGGAAATGGTGGCGATACCTACACCTACCTACAATGTAAGGGAGCGACTTGTTTATGACACAATACAAAGGTTGAAACGGAGCAGCTGTGTGGAAACTGTCTGCCTTCAGGCTTTAGTACCTATTATAATAATATACTAGTGGTCGTCCGCAGTTTCAACAACAGTATTTTACTAGTGAGCTGAATTTCGTGATTTAAATTGTTCTGTTTTAATCTAGATTTTAGAGATTTCATCAAAATTTACCTGACCGTTTTGGCGTGAATGCGCGACAAATAAACAAACAAACACACTGTAAAGCAATCAATCATATTCATATACATATTCATATAATTTATTCACCTTAGGAACACTGGGAGCACTTTGTTTTGTTAAGGTAGGTACATACATTTTAGCGGCCGCACATAAGCCTTGTCAGCAGGTCTAAAAAGGCCACTATATATGAATCATAATATGAATCATATTACGATTCATATAAAGGAATTGCTAAGAATCTGCTGAGAATTTGAAAAATGAATTGCTACCAGATGAATTGCTCAATGTGACAAATTCATCTGGCAGTAATTCCTTTTCCGAATTCTCAGCAGATCCTTAGCAATTCCTTTATATGAATGGTTGTATTATGATTCATATGAAGTGGCTTTTTTAGACCTGCAGATATTAATTCATTAATTCGTAATATACCTACCTATATTTTTTTAATATAGGTAGGTATATTTCGAATTAATCATAATCATAATGTCATACAACGTTTCACTTTTATGTATTTATGAGGGCATTCTTTGTTGTTTATTTGTATAGGGCAATAACTGCATTATCATCATCATCAGCATTTAGAAGTCCACTGCTTATGGCAGTCTTGAGCCGACTTTCAGTAACCTTTAAAATGCCGTTAGTCCATCGAGCCTTCAGAGACTGCTTCGTCTGGTTCATGGTCGCTACTTGAGAACCTAACATGACATTTAACATAAAACGAACAAAAACATCATAACATAACACCCAACAGTAGATTCCACACTAGGATGTCCTGTGTGGTGGGTATCACGAACTACGAGTACCATGGTACCATAACACCAAGACCCGGAACAAATATTTGCAGATTATTTAAACATTTGTCCCGCAGTGGGAATCGAACCCACAACCTCTTGCATCTCAGCCGGCTACTAGCCTGCCGCGCCACAGAGGTCGTTACACCACAAAACATCACGTACATAACATTAGAATTTTTTTAAGTTTCATAGTACCTACTCTTGAGCATGGCAAGGAAAATAATGAATAAAGTAAGTATACTATATAGGTGCCTCAGTTACGTGCTATTGCGTAAACAAAGGATACTGGATAGTTTTAAACAATTTCATTTAAATATTAATAATGATATTATTGTATTTTATCCAATAAATTTTAAAATTACGACTGAAATACGAAAAAAGCTTGTTTCGCAAAGTTTTAAACATCTTTACAAAGACTTTCTTGTCTTTCGAAACAAGACTTCGTCAAGTAAGTATTAAAAGTCTGAGAGCTGGGATGAATTTGAAAGCTTTGCAATATAAATTGCAAAAATCCATTTGCGACACAATAATATTTTTAAATGCAACTTAAGTGGTACTACGTATTATTATTTAAGCGGGTAGGGTAGACAGAAAACTCCTTAGCTTATTAAGTAACCATATTTTTATTTACAGTAAGAAAAATACACTAATAAATGTTTATACAAAACTAGCTGACCCACTCGCGACTTCGTCCGCGTGGAAGAAGATATGCGGCCGTAGACACAAACCCCAACAAACCCTAAAAACCCCTACAACACCTAAAAACCCCTACAGCTCCTAAAATCCCTACAACCCCTACAAACCCCTACAAACCCTAAAACCAATACATTCCCTACCAATCCCTAAAACCCCTACAACCCCTACAATTCCTTAGAACCCCTACAAAGCCCTACAACTCCTACAACCCTTATAAACCCTAAAAAACTCAAAAACCCCCTACAACCCCTAAAAACCCTATAACCACTAAACCGCCTAGAAGCCCCTATAACCCCTACAAACCCCCTACAAATCCCTACAAACACTTACAACTCCAATAACGCCTTAATCTTTTAATTCTAACCAAAGCAATTGTTCGTGACGTCAAGTAGACCTTCAACGCTATATGAATTATTATTTGCTATGTAACTTCTAAATTATAACAGTAGACAAGTAAATTTCAAAAATCTTTAAATTACGATAACTTTGTTTTCCGACATTCGATTTGAATGAAACAAAGCCTATATTCTGCTCTAAATTAATTTCAGTCCACTTGTGAAAACTTAATAAAAATTAGTTTAGTAGTTTCAACTGAACAGACTGACAGAAATGAATTCTAAAAATCGCTGATTAGTGTACTGTTACTAAGAAACAATGTTTCCTGTTTGTTTTTTTTTGTATTTGAAGCTATATAATCTTATTTATCTATCTATCTATATAAAGGCGTTGCAAACGACCTAAATCAAAGTTGTTATCAAATCACCACTCTTGGCGGACTAGTGATTGCGGTAATAGTTTTGAGTACGCAGATGGATGCTGCTGCCCTTCCCCAGGTCAGCTTCTACGATATTAACGTGAGGAGTATATGTTCTAAGGCCGCACACATAATAGCACGACAGGCTTACTTTAACAGAGTTTAATGATAACAACATAGTCCATCTAATTTCTGCCTCGGGTAAAAATATTACAGGAGTCTCATAGTCAAACTATTGGCAAACATTCGAGCACCGAACGTCGAACCCAGTATCTTCGAAACTTTGACAACCTCGCCAACAGTTCCGACACAGTTCATGTCACGACGCTACCACAGATTGGATAATACCAGGACCCACTGGAACAGGAATCTGATACTTGAGTCAACTTCCTGATTGTATTAGTTCTCTTGTCGATGGGTAAACTATCTAAGCAGGCTAATTAGTTGCGAGTAGTTTGAACAAAGTTCGTTGCTATTATCAAAGTTTTATTTGATTACTTGTGGTCGCTCGCGATTTCAACCGCATTAGTTTCCCAAGGGTACTGAATTTTGGGAATTTTGAATACCATTGGTATCCAGGTTTAGGTTTATCTTTATACTAAATTACATCTAAATTCGCTTAGCCGTTTTGACAGACAAACAAAATTTCAACAGCGAACCTATAACAAAACATAACAACACCCAGCAGTCACATACGTATTTTTGATCCCACACTAGGATTCCCCGTGTCGTGGGTATCAGGAATTACGAGTGTCATGGTACCATAACACCCAGACCCGGAATAAATATTTGCAGATCATACAAACATTTATCCCGCAGCGGGAATCGAACCCGCAACCTCTTGCATTTCAGCCGGTTACTCGCCCGCCGCGCCACAGAGGTCGTTCGATATATTTGTAAGGACAGAATTACAATAATAACTTACAACCGAACCAAATTCCTTAAATTAAAAAGTTGTATGTATCTTTTGGTTTCATTTGAATAGGAAATAATTAGGTACCTACTATCCCTAGGGAGAAAAGGGGTTGCAAGATGTCGGTCCCTGATTAGGCTGTGTCCCATCGACCGTTGCGTCGCGTCGTTTGTGATAAAGGATGCTGCCTGCCAATGAGGAGTTGGGTCAGGAATGAATCACACACTGTACTAGGTAGACATGTTTGCTTTGCCTTTGGCCTTTACTTTGCAGTTTTCACTTTGGTGTACTTATCGAGGAAGGTTCTAGAACATCTGTTTACTTATAAAGTTCTAGGCGGGCAAAGTCACAGGTCAACTCTTAGTGTATGAAAAAATGAAAAGGCTGTGACGTGAGAGGTGTGGGTTCGATTCCCGCTGTGGGACAATTTTTTGATTTCCAGATCTGTGTGTTACCATGGCACTCGTAATTTCAGTACACAGGGAATTTTATTGTAGGGTACCTACTATTTATGTAACTGTAGGGTGTTTTTTTTTTGTTTATGCGGGTAGATAATCTACATCTTGGTAATAGCAATTTGTAATGAATTATACTCGCAAGATAAAACATTAGTGAAAATAAAAAGGACCTTGTTATTTAATTCTGTATTCTATATTACCAGGCAGACTGAAATCACGGGCAATTTATCGAATCCCTAGAAAATAAATCAGTCGAAAATTCATAACGAATATTTTTATTGGGAGCAAATTGAATGAGAATTTAACGCCTTTTTCACAACTTTTAGTTCCGATGTCAGCCATTTTTAACCGACTTCACAAAAAGGAGGAGGTTCTCAATTCGGTTGTATTTTTTTCTATGTTTTTTTTTGTTTTATGTTTGTTACCGCATATCTGCGTCGTTTATAAACCGATTTGGAAAATTCTTTTTTTATTTGAAGATATACTTCCATATTGGTCCCATTTTTTTCAAAACCATGATAGGATCCATGAGAAATTGAGGGAACTCTTCAAATGTTATAGGCATACATATAGCAATTTTGGTATTTTCTGCAACAAGTTATTATTTTGTATGCCTTTAGCAAATAAAAACATGCCCTAAACCTATGTCCCTTTATAACAGATTCGACCCAACGTGCGACGCCCGGCCAAGCGGATCCTTCGCACAGTGCACTACGCCGTGGTTTACTCACGGCAACGTTCACGCAACCTCAATGCCTCAGGATTTTGCAGCGACAGGCGGTATTGTATGTAATTCGTCTTAAATCGAATAAAGAGTGGAAATTGTATGCGGGATTCAATTCACTTTAACATTGCAAAGAGTAGATTTTTCTCCGGTTGTGATATATCGTTCACGGTACATTTATCCACAATGCTTTTATTCAGCTGTATTCGTAAACTACATACACTTTCATTAATGTGGTTTTCGCGGTCTACTGCAACGATAAGTAAGTGCTTATAGGTAGATCATCAACATCATCAGCCTGTTAACGTACGTCCACTGTTGAACGAGGCCTCTCATTGAATAATAGGGGAATTTTCCACAATCACCACGCGGTTCCACGCAAGTAGAGTGGGCGGATTGGTGATCGCAGTTTGGCGTTTAGTACTCAGGTGTACTTAAGTGTAAGGCTCGCTATAGTTAGATAGGTACTTTGAAGTATTATCACTATCTTATTATACTATTATAACTGTTACTAACTTATTTATAAAGAGGCGCACGACTATATTTTGTAGGCGTGCACAAGTTTCAAAGTTAGAGTGAAACAGCTAATCTCATCAGCATGGCGCAAGGCAGGAAGGAAAACACTTTATAAACTTTGAAAAACGATATGAAAACATTAAGCATTTTCATTCCATCGACAAAAGAAAGTGAAAGAGTTCGTTTGGGGAAGTACTACAACACTACAACAGGACTTCAACCGTTCACTATTCCACGATTGCTGCTGTCAATTAATGGTACGTTCCGATTTGAAGGAACTTATAGCAGTTTTTATGGTCATAGGCGGCAGTCTGCAATTTTCGTCTTACTTAGTGGACCAGTGGATCAATAACCATCTCTCGGTAGACAAACCGACATTTTTAAGTTTGCTGGAAGTTGGTGGATAAACGCTGCTCAACACCGTAGTGGCATTCTATAGGGGAGGCCTGGATATCTAGTACTTTTACGGCTAATAATAATAATGATGATGATAACTATGAAATAAAAAAAATATGATTTCAAGTTCTCTGAAATATATATAGATTTATTAAGTGGTTTTAACTTTCTGCCGCATTCGTTATCTCGATGAGTTACGAGTACGATTTTGAATATCAATTTATCATAATTATTTTATCTACTATAGATGATACTTAGTGAGCTATTTACTGTCTGATTTTCTGTGGAGAAAATTATAATTGGACGGCTATTTACTTATACAAATAAACGCCAAATATCTACCCAACAGACCTAATTGGTATGAAGAGAATAGTTCCTTGGTAGTTGCCATTGATAGTTCCTTTGTATATGCAAGTATTGCAAAATAGCTAGCTAAGCAATTGATTGTGTTTTAATCATAAGTCATCATCATTAGTGATCATATTAAGTGCTCTACACTAATTCAACGATGGCAGTGACGCACCATAACTACAATTAGAACTATGTAGTACAACTGCCGCGGACACCATCCAGCCTGCTCTATCATAAATCATGGTTTTCAAACATTAAATGCTTTAATTATTCAGATAATATCCACGCGTATTGATTGAGCGCCACTTTTTTCGATCACGGCTTACAAACAATGATCTTATCAGCAAAATAAATTGACTAATGGCCTTTCATGCGGCATTGACAATTCAAAATCGATAGCTATAAAAAATGAAGCAAAGTAATCGAAAACCCAAAATACAAACGCAATCTTACAAAAAATTCGATAGCCGTTCAGGCACCAACGATAGAACAGCGATTTCGAAACCCTTTACGTTCCAGCCTACGTATACTTACCTACTTGTTGCTTTACATTTTCACAGTCAAAAGCTTTATATAATGTTCTAAAGAGCTTTAGAGTAGGTATACCTAGCTAAACTCTCTATGGAGTTGAAAGGGTAGCTAAATAGGGCGCATTTGTCCAGCTCGGCGTGAAAAGGGCCCTATATTGGTTGGACATAATGCAAGTCCCTAACGAGGTCTATAGAACCTGACGCGTTTGTTTACTCACAACCACTACCCTTATACAAATAGTTACATGTACCTGCGAGCTAAGTTACAACTTTGTGGTTTCTTTGTTCACATATTCGGACATCAAAATTTTATTCATTTTTAAATCCTTTCTCAAAGCAACCAGAGAGCTCTACTCTTCTAGCCTTTAATTAGCCTAAAGCAAATAGCTCACCAACCAAGTAGTACAATTATTCGTAGTAAATTCTTACCCACTTTCTTGATAGCCAGCCAAGTTGCTGAATAGACGTAATTGCATAAATTACGAAGAGCCCACGATCAAAGGTTGGCGCTAGTAACCCATTTAGCAAGTGCCTACATTTTGCTACCACTCGCCTGGAGCATGCCTGGAGCGTTCCGTTACAAGATACCCGTAGATTTTCAGAACCTGGAAAAGCCTACATATTACACGTAGGTACAATTTTTCTGAATTTAATGGGAACTAGGAATGTAATGTTTTACTAGGCATATTTTTATAGTTAAATAACAAACTATGCCCACCATTTTGAATTAAAAACTTACAAAGTGCAGGTGAAAGTTTCGGATGGGAATAGCCCCAAAAAAAATTTAAAAAAATTGAATTGATTGGGAATTGTTGTGTGTTGTTGTTTGTGTTTGTGTGTTGTTTGTATTGATTTTACGGATAGGGAATCTAGGCATATTTTTTAGGAAAGGAAACTCGTAGAAGTTTGGCTTTTATAACAGGAAAATAAACAAAATCGAAAATAAAAATAACCATCGCTTCGAAATATTATAAAACAACAATTACATTTTAATAGACAAGCATTTTCTTATTCCACAAGTTTAAAGTAACAGAACTTCGTCTTGAAACAAATTTTAAAATGCAGTAGTGGAGAACTTCACTTATTCAATACAACATCTTAAAACTTAAAGACGCTTAGACGCTTAAAATAAAGTAGTAAAGAACTTCACTTCAATCTAACTTATCTTAAAACTTAAAGACGCTTAGACGTAAAACAAAGTCGTTTTTTGTAACTCAGAATGAAAAGTGCTAAGTAGCACAGGATAAAGTTTTTTTCAGTACCTATTTTAAAAGTAAAAGACTAGCTTAATTAATCTTAGCGGTGTCTCATACTAGGACCTCTTCCGCCTCTAGACTGAGTTGTGACTTTAGCTTGAAGCGATTGTGCCATCACAACTCGTCTATATTCATCCTCAGTTATCTTCAACAATGCTTCTTCATTTTCTATTTTATCAGGTGGAGTAACTACAACATCTTGCTCAGCCTTTAAATTCAAGCAAATTTGTTTGACTCTAGTCTCCAAAATATGCTCTCTACGCGTTTCCCGCTCATAACATTGCAGCATGAGTTGTTTGTCGTCAGCGGCAGATTCAACCAAACTATCAGATAAAGACAGAAGATGCAACACCCCTTTACTGTCTCCAACTGCTAACAACCGCCCATCATTACTGGGCTTTATTTTTAATAGTGCATTTTCGGAAACCATTGAAACAAGAATCGGCTCACGATACTTCCGCAAAAGATCCCAATATCGGAATTTTCCATCTGCACTTACTGACATGTAGCCGGAGATTCTTTTGGGTGCCCACACAACGTCATTGATCTGATGACGGTGAAGGATTCCGGACATGATTGGAGAAGTGAGCACGTCGTCACTCCAAATGTGGACAGTCCAATCCCCGCAAGTAATAAACATCCTCGGAGTGCAAGGACTACGGTGCACAGCTTTCACCGGACCCCAATGAGCGTATGTCACAGATTTCATAATTTCATTATGAGTTTTTCCCTTTCTATTTACATCGATAACTAAACCAGTATCAGTTCCACAGAGAAATTTAGTTGGATAAGCTCGATCGTACTGTAAGGAATTGACTCCTTCCGCATTAGCCAAACTTATTTGTTTTCCAGGCGGCACTATGACAGACATCACTAGGACATCAACTGGACTAGAAACATTACGCACATCCCACCACATGCACTTTCCGTCCGTGGAACCACTAAAGAATTCTGTGTTCACATGAGACTCTATGTAGAGAAGTGCTGAAACAGGATCACGGTGAGCTAAGTGAATTGGGCTTATCATAACTGGTTCCTCCTGCACACGAATATCGAATAAACATACTCGTCCATCCTCTAATCCTCCTACCAATACTTTAGGTGTTACAGGAGAGCATACCACTTGCCAGCAAGCTGTAGGAGGTAGAAACTCTTGTGATGGAGTGGTTCGGTTCTCCAAATCCCAAACAAAGCATGTCAGATTAGAATTCATTGGTCCAACCAATGGAAATGTTTTGTAACAATAGGCTGCTACTAACTTTGGATCGTCTTCTAAGGTCCAAGACAAGCAGGATACGGGTCGGTTGTTGGGATCACCATAAGTGTTATTGACTTGTATTGAATATTTTTCTACGGGCTTGATAGAAGGCATTGCTTTGAAATAGATTTCGTACATCTCCGTATTATTATTCTGTTTCACGTAATGATCAAAGTTGGAATAGGAGTCTAATACAGCGTCGATGTAGCTGTCATCGTGTTCTACGTGTTTTCGATATTTTGAAGTTAGTGTTTCGTCATAGAAAGGAATATCCTTGGGCCAACCACCTTCCATATGATTCACAGCTGTATTTTTATGGAATACTGGATTCGTATTTATATAATGCTCTGACTGTGATGACGAGACTTGAGATTGCTGATGCACTGGATTGCGAAGACAGTATTTTTTCTGCAGTGATACGTCGGGGTTTATTGAATCCAGCAAGTAAGCTGGAACTTCGCAAAACATGGGCTGTCTGCCAAAATCCTTCCGTATTTTTGTATATGAGTTCGACTCATTCATTTTGACGTCGTTTTAATTTACTTATTTTTATTGATGGCAAATTGAAAGAATGGCGATACGGCTTACATTCATTGATAACAAAACCAAAGAAGCCATAATTAAAATAAGAAGATTCATAGATAATTCCTTGACACTAATGAGATGACAAACATGTCATACATAAAATAAAATAAATATTTTTATCTGAAAAGGTTTACTTATAAAAGCAGTATGTTTTTTCTACCCAAGATTGCTTAGGAATATCATAATGTTAGTACCTCAGAATAATAACTAAAGCAAGTTAGTACCTATTTTATCCTTAAATACAACTGTCTTTCTACCCTATGCTCTCAAATACAAACAGAATTAAACGAATTCTAAAGAATGTGCCCTCTGGGAAATTTGTCGCGGGAACAAAAAGTTTTTAGACCTCGAGTAAGTGGAGGTATATTTTGAAACGAAATTATAGCGTACAATTCGTATTCTGAAGCCACAGAAAGCCTTGAAAGTTACATACATTCGTAATTTTATTACAGAGTGTAGCACTACTCCATTCGTTACAGTTTGGTAGAAAATGGCTCCAGAAATAATAGTATGGGAAGCATCTGGTTATTGTTGACTTACTTGTGTATGTTAGTAGTGTTATAGAGCTTCTTGTGATATAATTCATCCGGGAAAGTACTGTACCTGCCTATTTCTATACCCAAACAGTATTGTTGTGTTCTGGTTTTAATTATGGGTGCCAGTGATATTACAGGTATTCATGTGCCTGTAATATCTTTATATCTCATGGTGTCGGGCGCTATGCGACATAAGGCATTTCCTTGGGGCGTGACCAAATGTAATGCAGTTGTACTAAGCAGGGGTTACCGATGACAAGGTGGGCTACCAGCCAGTTCCGTATTTTTAATTCGTACCTCTTCCTTTTTCAAGCATGTTATAATAAGTGTAATAGTCGCATCGAAGGTCGACTTTGCTACTCGGTATTTTATTTTATGGTCACAAAATGTAATAACTAAAATGACATCATTCTACTTGCAATACTCATTTATACATTCAAGTGCAAAATTTTGCAAGTGCAAGATTTGCATACGCCGGTTCAGTACCATGGGATACTTATAAATGAAAACATCATTCACTCAGCTTTACATCGTAGATACATAATCCAATTCGCAGATTTGGCAGACAACATGACGCCAATGTAGAAGATCCTTGAATCTTACACTCATGACTGTCTTTTATCAAAACTTTGGACTAGATAACTTTAACGCTCTTCAGTTGAACAATAAACAGCCTACTCATAAAAGAGATAAGACGGGAATACAAATTGAGATAGATAATTTTGGGTAGCCGTTGTTCAGCATTTTGGAGAAGGGGAGCTTTTCTGGCAAGTCATTAAACTTACTATCGGAAATTAGTAATACAATTTATAAGCATTTATTATATATTCACTATAGTAAGTATTTTGTTTGCAAAATTTGTTTTTCGCCCGAAAACATTATAGTGAGAACTTTTCTCAAGTCAAGATTAATTTCTTTGCCAAAATGCTTTTACTCCGAGTTAATAAGTCGTGCCTTGAGATTCCTTTATTTTTTGCTCAAACAAAGAATATGGATTGAAACCTAGAGCAATGGAGCTTCGGGACGTGAACTTACTATTGATTTTGCCTTTACTTTATTAAAACCAAGAACCTTGAAAAGATTTAAATGGCTTAGTCCACTCTGCCATAAGTAACCAGAAAATTTACTAATGTAGTTACCAGTATACATGGAATGACTTTTTTGCTGTCTTCGCGTTATTAATTAGTAGTGAGTGGTAGTTATTTTTTTAGCTTTCACTATTATTTTAATTTTTTTATCCCGTCGTTGAATCGTTTGCCATAATTTTGCTTTATGTTCAGTCGTGACTGAAGACGGTAGTCATATTTGCCCACTCAGCAGCACTCGAGTAAACTAATGAAAATATTTCATTAGTTTTCTGCTTTTGCTGTGTTTACCTAAACAGTAATAAGGTTAGTGCATTTGGAAATGGGATTTAGTACATATTACGACACCAGTATTATTTTTCTTTGAAGTTTCCTTCTGTTTTACATTAGATTAATTTAGTACCTAAATAAACTCGGAAGTAAATGTAGGCTTTTTGAAGCACAGTAAAATACCTACTTTAACAGGAATTAAGTTGAAGATAACAAAACTATGGCATTGTTACTCAGTGGCTTTAACGATAATAATTACCCTTTTCCTTTGTTTTTGACGGCCCCAAGGAGTTGTTTAGGTGTATGGGCAAGTTTGACCATATCTCTGAATATCGTATAAAGCTCAAGTGACTCACTATTCGTCTTCGCCGGAATACTCACATTCTTCAGTCAAACGGTTTAGTAGAATGTTGTATAGAAGGGGGAAAAAAACGGTTCCTTCATATTTCTCAACCCCCCCCCCCCCTTCCCCATTTTATTTTTATGGTACCATGGTACCTACTCGTAGTTTCTGATACCCATGACGCAGGGAATCCTAGTGTGGGATCAAGATTACGTATCTAGTAATGACTGTTGGATGCTTAAGTTATGTTATGTTAGTTATTATTATTTCTCCTGCGCTATTATTGCTGTTATTGTCCTGCGGTTTTATTGTTATTATTTTATTACAATGTATTATATATAATTATAGGTAGTTATTAATTATGTTACAAAATATCTAAAGCTTTAAGGTACAAATCATACCCTTACAAATTGTGCTGTCACAAATACTCTTATCACCGAGTTATATGCTATAAGTATACCCACATTATTTTCCCGATTTATTCATTGTTTTTTGCTGGTTTCTTTAGTGAGACGACGATTGGTATATGGATAATCCACATTGAACTGCGGACCTTCCGCAGACGAATGGAGGATTAGGTACTACAACACAACAACCCTCTCTGTGTGACGGGCATTGGACCAATACATTTATAAGCTTGTGTCAAGCAAGTGCCAAGTAAAAGCGGTGAAGGGGCGTGCAGTTATAGACCAGACGCACACTACTGTTGTTTTTAATTTGATGGTAAATAAACTCTTAAAATTAAATCTGTTATCTCTCCACTACCTCTGATTCAGTAGGTATTTTTACAAGATTTTCTTTAACTTGTCCTGTATGCATTTTTATGTTTGGGTCATATCTTGCGTGGCAACTTTATTGTTAATCCTTTCAACAAAAATATTTTTATTGGTAAGTGCTACTCGTGCGAAGCTGGGACGGGTCACTATTTAATAAAAACTTATTTTCAAAGTTATCTAGGTTTTTTTTTTAAATTACTTGGTTAGAATCAGCCAGGGTTCTTTATGATAAAGGCAGTCTGCTTCTGTACTAGACTACAGCTTTCAAATTAAGAGTTTATCTCTGAATTCACTGAATTCACATTGAAATGTACATTTCTGTCAGTAATTATGATTAAAAGCTACGACGGTATTATGATGAAAATATTTTGAGTCCAAACATGATTATTACACTGACTTTTCAAATCATTTTCAACTCTAATGCAATTATGTAAGGTTTAATTCCCTTTTTGTGAAGGGGTAATGTCAATTGGGTGTGTGCTCTATATTTCTTCGTTTCCATTTCAGGTAAAAGCTTTTCCTAATATACGAGGTTCGCAAATATTATGTTATTGCTCAAAGTAGGTAGGTAAATGTTTATTATATCGCTTGAGCAAAGACTTGCATGTCGTAGCCTATTCAATCGTTAATGGAGTAGGCAGAGGCCCAAGCACGAATATCTAACGTTACCGAGACGATTGTAAACGTCAAATATTAACTAATCAACTTACAAAAAATTCAAGTTACCCCGATGTCAATGGCCGATCGTCCCGGTAACTTTAGTTATTCGTGCTGTATGACAACCCTATTCAATTTACCTATAGAGGCTAAATAAAATTCTATGCAGATTTATACTGAATTGCACAATACGTTTCCTTGCATTGCATCATAATCTGCTTATAGAACCCACTGTTGGACATAGGCTTCCCCCGTAGAATTTTATAACGAATGGTCTTGAGCCACCTCAAACTCGACTTCCAGTGACCTTTATTTTTTATTACATATAAACTAAATCATTGTATCAGCAGTCCATTTTCATTTCAGTTTCAGCAATCATGACAGACACAATTTTCTTCACACAATATGCCCTTTCTTTTTACTTACAAAAATGGTTTTGATAAGTTATTCGCATTCTTATCTATGTGCCGAATCCAATCTGTGGATGCTGAAATATAGCAGATTGAAATGAATAGAAGTAAATATAAAAACAAAGCGAACTGCCGTTAGAAATATGCTATATAGCTGTTGTTTGTGTAGAACTGTTTTCTGAAACGACTTTCTTATAGGTACGTACGTAACCAATAATCAAGATCACCGACATCAGAATTAGCAGGTTGAAGTGGTAATGGGCAGGTCACATAGCTCGCAGAACTGACAACCGTTGGGGAATTAAGGTTTTCGAGTGGCGACCACAAGCCGGACGAAGCAATTGAGGACGACTCAATGGACTAAATACGTTATAAGTGTCGCAAGAAATCGGTGGATGAAGGCATCTGAAGACCGTTCGTAATGGCATTCTAGATGGAAGTCAAATGTCCAGCAGTGCTCTTCTACAGGCTGATGATGATAAAATGTGTTCAGGTGCTTTCAAGGGTCGGGTGTTCGCAGTATATTCCTGGCTTACTACAAACCCTCACACGAATGAAAACAATGAAGAAATACATAATAAAAAAGACTTATCTCTAGGTGATATTATAATTATAGCTAGCTGGCACCACCACTACCAGCACTTCTCACAAAATACAAGTCCAGTACTTACCATCCTGCCTTGTTAAAGTTCTATGCTCACACCTAAATAGGGGGTTGCCAATATACGCATATAACTAATCACTCCAATGGAATCACATTCAATGAGAACCCACTTGATTCCGGACCTTTGCCGATAAACATTAACTAGGGATGCAGCAGAAAAGGTCTAATTCAATAGGATTTTATTCGAGGACAGCCATTAGTACAAATAGAAACAAGATGGCAAAAACTTTACCAATCTATACACGGATAGAAATGTTCTTTATTTTACTTTTGTTTATTGCAACAACAAAATGATCTACACTATGGAATATTAGTAAAGTAAACACTAACACAAATTTAATAACAATGCAGCCCACAGCTAATTTTTATTGAAACTTACCGTTTAGTGTTATGTATTTAAAATCTCTCTCTATCTGTTGTTACTCCTTCACGCTGAAACAAATATATATATATATATATATATATACAAAAAACATATATTTATTTATTTGTAAAAACATAACATATATATATATTCTAGCTAGTAATACTTTGTGTGTTAGACCAACATACAATATAATTATTATTATAGGTGATTATGTTCTTAATATGATAGATTCTTCCTTGCTTGCGGATTACGTTGTTATTATTATAATTCTGTTGCTATCAGTTTCAATTATACTCAATGCTGTTTCTATGCGAAACGATGCTCTTGCGATTACCCAATTTACTCAGCATACTTACAAAGCTTGATTGCAAAAAGACTGAGTAAATAAGGTAATCGCGAAAACGAAATTTCAAATAGAAGCAGCAATAAAACCGATAGCAACAGAATAACGTAATTGCACTATTGATGTCCTTCGACTACGAAAGATGGGCAACCACCCGCTAGTTTTTAATTAAAAACAAATGAAGTTATTTAAAAACCGTTTGTTCTAGTTCTTATCTATTTAACGTTATAGACTCTTTCAAATTCAACTTTGACGAACAAAATGTTCCGTTAAAGTTCTACTAATTGAGTTGAAAAGTTTAAATTACCTACTAACATAGTTTCGTACCTTCCTGTGAATGTTTTAAATACTTTTCTTAATTACCTATTTAACTTATGCCTGGTTGGAAAAGGTTTAGTATCAGGTCAGCACGAGTTTCTATCGCTATCGAATACAGAGCAAAATCTGAAAATCTATCGCTTATTTGTTTGTAAGATAGAGGCAACTGACATGTCTTGTTAATTTGGCTGTATGTCATCAATATTTGCGGATTTTTGGATGGCAGTCGATCAAATAGGTCTAGAAACTCGTGCTTAGAAAAGTACTGTTTATATATTGTTCCAAATAAACTAACAGTTTCTTGAGAGTCCTGAGATTTTAAATCCAGGCATGCTTTTTGTAATTCTTCATTTAAATAATTTCTTACTGACTCTGTACCACTGCCGTTTATATTTTGTGTAACGCGATTTGCGATACAAGCGTGATAAATTATCTGGCTCGTATAAGGCTAAAACATGTCCATGAAAAATTGATGTGTGAATGTGAGTGGTCTTGCGATTTATTTTTTACGTTCAGATAATATCGGCTTTAAGCAAGATGTACAGCATAATAAAACTGCCTGGAGTATAAATGGGTTGTTAACGTCATTTTGTAGTATTATTAACAGGTGCTATGCTAGTTTTTTTATTTTTAGCCTTACCTACTTGTACTCGTGGTGTGTCTGGCCTAAGAGTAGACTTCTTCATCTCCTCCCGAGGATGTTCATTACTTATTGGAATACGAAAATCAAGAAAGGACTGTGGGGTTCAGACACCCATTTATGGGTCTAGGAACTGGTAGGAAATCAGAACAAACAAACGGATAGTAATAAATTACAAACGACACGCCCGTCCGGTCCGAACGTTGTCCAAGCAATGACATTCCACGGGGGCGCCTCGATCGCAATCGCTTAATTATTAAGATTTCAAAGGCTGAATACCACATCTCTTCCTTTTTAACAAACTAAAAATTAACAATTGCTTATTTCCAAAAGTTAACTTACTATTCTTATTTTACTATATACCTCTATTGATTTTACAACATAAAGTAAGCCATCATTATTCTAAAGTGATACTTCTAATGATTTTACAACATAATTATTATTCTAAATCGAATTTTATTTTAACCAGTAATTAAACTAGGCCGTTGATGTAATGTTTAATTAAGTACCTATACAATTATCGAACTCTTTACTAGGTACGCTATTATTGTCCTCCTCAATTTCTTCATGATCACAGATCTTCCAATTACTACCTTCTACTCTTTTCAAGTGTAGGTATTATATGCCAACGATACTCCCGACCTTCCTGTATCAGATCCTTCCAGATTTCTGATTCCATGTGCATCGCAGAAGCAGCCTACACCTTCTGTATATATTGAAGTAGTTCCCACCTCTGCTTGTACACAGTCTCCGGTAAGACAGGTTAAATTCTGGTGGCAGACTTGGAAGACTGTGGCGTATTCAGATAAGATAGGCGTTGGGATGGGTTTGCTACTCAGTGATCTGTTAGGGCAAGTTGTCACAAATAATTGCTTTCCAAATGCATTCATTCACAAAACTTAAAGATACTACGACACCACTCTGATAATACAATTAGGTGAAAGTGTGGTGTCATGCGATATGATATTATTAGCTAGTTGTAAGTTAGTGCAGA
The DNA here is from genome assembly GCA_951392215.1 of Epirrita christyi. Taxonomy (NCBI): domain Eukaryota; kingdom Metazoa; phylum Arthropoda; class Insecta; order Lepidoptera; family Geometridae; genus Epirrita; species Epirrita christyi. Next base: position 8,655,476 of record OX595846.1, on the reverse strand, counting down.
CAATCAATAAATTTTTAATCTTAATTTAATGTTGCACAATTTGACATGTCGTCATAGAGACGTTTTGTATTTTAATACTAATAATTTTATTAGAAATTTTGTTTTGACACGAGATACTGTTGATACATAGTATCTTGAGTCAAAACAGACAGCAGACATAGTAAGTTAATAATTGCTAAATTGTTAGCATTTCATATTTTTGATCTCGTTATAAGTATCTACTATAACGCAGTTCACGAGCTCGTGGTTAGAAGTAGGTAGTACTAATGAGGGTAAAAGGTAGGAGTGTCAGCTGACAGTCATTTAAACTACACTCGGTTCCAAAAATAACGGGTCAGTCACATAAACCCGAATATCTCCCGAACTACGTATGCCATCCTAATGAAACGAAGACTGTTCAATTGAGAATTTAATTATACAGATAAAAAATAAAATAAAACTTAGTTACACCCACAATATTAATCTTAAATTAAAAAAAAACTAAAGTAGTCATATTTTTCTTAAGATTACATTTTTTGTTATGATTGTTTTTTTGCTGTTTTTCATCACTTTCTTCATTTAATACTTTGTATTGCCTCCACGAGCTCTTCTGACAGCTTCCAGGCGATTAGGCATGCTGTACACCAAATTTCGGAGCCGGTGCTGAGGAATACCTTCCCATTCCTCCACCAGTGCTTGTATGAGCTCGGGAAGCGTGATTGGTGGGGGGTTTCGACCTTTCACGCATCTCTGAAGCTCGTCCCAGGCGTGCTCGATGGGGTTTAAGTCCGGGCTTCGCGCTGGCCACTGCATGAGTTCGATACCGACCTCTTCAAGGTAGTCATGTACAATTCTGGCGGTATGGGGACGCGCATTATCATGCATTAATATGCCATGCCGGTCCATCCTGGCCATGAAAGGACCTACATGTTCATTGAGGATCTCTTCCACGTACCTCTCTGCATTTAGAGTTCCATTTTGAATGAGCACCAGCTCGGTGCGGGCCTCAGCAGAAATCCCAGCCCAAACTTGTACGGAGCCTCCACCGTACGCCACTTTTTCCTCCACACACGCTTGATGGAAGCGCTCCCCTGGTCTTCTGTACACCAACTGCCTACCATCATGCTTATAAAGCATGAATTTAGACTCGTCCGTGAACATTACCCTAGACCAATCGTCTAGTGTCCAGTTTAGGTGTTCGCGCACGTATCTCTGTCTTGCAATTCGATGTCCCCGTTCCAGTTTGGGGCCATTTGCGGGCCTCAATGGTTTCAAATTTGCTTCAGCAAGACGTCTTCTTACTGTTTGAGCGCTTAAATTGCCACCTCCAAAGCGAATAAAGTGAGTTTTTAGACCAACAGCAGTTTGAAAACGATTTCGGAGCATTGTAGCCACCAGTTGTCTGTCTTCCCTGGCCGTTGTGCATCTTGGTCTGCCATTTCCTGGTCTTCTAAGGTGTGATCCGGTCTCTTGGTACCGCTGGACTACCCGTTGAACAGTCGACAAAGATACACCAATGTTTCTGGCTGTTTCACGCTGGCTCCGCCCAAGTTCCAAAAAAGTTAGGATTCTGGTACATTCCTCTAGCGTGACTGCCATGCTTCACCTCACAGAATAATAATTATGCACGTGGAAGACGTTCACGATAATTTTTTTTGTGGCAGAATAGAAATGGAAAGCATCCATAATGACATGAAACAAAAATTTTGTTTTTAAAAATAGTCATTTTTTTAAATTTTGTTTTTCTAATGAAGTTTTTTTTCATCAACCAGTTTAAATAATATGCTATTAGAAGCGCAACTAAAAAGTCTTTATTCTGTTTTTTATTTCATTGATCTAGCTTTTACAGTTCTGGAGGTATTTCAATTTTTGTGACTGACCCGTAATTTTTGGAACCGAGTGTAGTTCGACAATGAGAAGGCTGGCCACATAAAATGTACAAGCCCTTCCCAGCAAAATCTTAGGCTTAGAAACATTTTTAAACAGTTTTAATGTACATTATCATGTATGTAACTGAACACTGGATGTTACAATTTTGAGTTACTCCCTTATTATGAGAATTACAATATTGTAAGTTCATACAAACGCAAGAACGCTATAGGGTTCCTTAACTGTTGTTCGAAATACTTTAAAATGCAAGAAACGTAAAGATGTTGCAAATCTCACTATTGAGAGGACTATTGAGCTGTTGAGCTAGAGCTGCATATCATTGTGTGTTTACCGTCCCCCTGACGCAGACTTCGCGTTATTTTAATCCACTATGGAAAAAGTATTGCTCAAAACTTTTGTACATAGTAAAATGCTTATAGTCTGCGGAAATTTCAATATAGGTTAGTCCTTTTTCTGAGAGGCTGCTTAATTTGTTTTAATTTACATCACCTCTTCGAATAACTAACAAGAGTGACACTAACAACATCCACCTGTTTAGATAATATTTATTGTAGTAGTGTTGCAATTGATACATCAGTAATTAAACATTTCACCTCAGATCACTATGGTCACAGCACAGTGCTTTAAATACTTGTAATTTCACTTATCACAGATAATCGCATTATGAAATTCCACGGCAGTATTGAACTAAAAATGCCTCTTGTACGTACCGTGCGTAGATGATCCGAATTACCTTTTTACCAGTTTGTCTAAATTGATAAGTGAGGAACATAGTGAGATTAGATTAGATTATTTACATAGTTAGAGCAAATGTCTGGTTAGCTGATTGGGCTACAACCCTATATGAACTCTATATGGCTGGGGAATCAATGTTGCACGACCCAACGTTTATCTTGTACATAAAGAACTATTCCAAGTCCTTCAAAAAGTTGTCATACATTAAAATCATTGCATTTGAGAAATTCAATAGAAAAGTCAGCAAATAAAATTATACAACTTGGAAATTAATAATGAAACAGGTAAATCTAAACCTTGTAGTAACCAGATGAATTTAAACATAAACAATACTATGTTATCAAAAATATTCAGGTCATGAATGCCTTTGTTAGTTTTTCTCTAGTAATTGTGCTAGGTGCTGATATTGCGCCGTGTATGGCCTACATTTTCAATAGATGTCTTGACGAGAGTCTTTCCTCATCTTATGAAACATAGTAAATTAATCCTTTGTTCAAGTCTGGAAATGATAAAGATCCAGGTAACTATAGGCTAATTTCTATATTGCCTGCTTTAAGTAAGATCTTCGAGAAACTTATTCTTACTCAGTTATTGTCACACTTCGACCTCCACGGACTTCTTCAGTCATTCATTTGGAATAACTAATTTCATTCGACAGCCGATGCTGATACCATGCTCTTAGAACACATATTTGAAGCGTAGGAGAACTCACAGAACGCAATCGTCCTTTTATTTTGACTGCGTGTGGCATGATACATTAATTTCCAAGTTAAAACATTATGGCATCCAAAATCAGGCAATTAATCTTGTAAATTCTTACTTATCCAATAGAATTCAATAAGTTGATGTTGGTGGTGAAAGGATCGACTATTGTCATGGGGATGCCACAGGGTTCAATACTAGGCCTTTTTTATTTCTAGTTTACACTATCAATCTCTTTTTTTACATTATGTGGCATAGTTCTGTTTGCTGACGATACTTCTTTGATTTTCAAAGTTGATAGATCTAAAGCAAATTACGATAGAGTAAATAATTCACTGTCGCGAGTTCTTGTAAATAATGTTTTGATCACAGTAAATAATCTTTTGCTTAATGCTAAAAACGAAAAGCATCAAATTCACATAGCCAAATGTAAAACATTATCAAACTAAATATTAAAATAAATGGGGAGACACTTGATCTTGTTAAGTCTAGTATTTTCTTAGAGCTTAATATTGATCCAGGGGGTCAGTGGGCACCGCAAATTGTGGCTTTAGCTGGTAGACTTAGTTCCACTGCATATGCAGTTTGTATGATAAGGCAGCTTACTGATGAAGCTACAGCTAGGCTTGTTTATTTTAGCTACTTCATAGTGTTATGTCATATGGTATCATGCTGTGGGGTAAAACAGCTATATTTCCAGCTATATTTGTCTTACAAAATCGGGCAATACGTGGCATTTATAAAATGAAGTCACGTGACCCCTTGAACGCCTTGCGTTTCAAAGAAATCAATATTCTCACAGTAATTTCGCAATATATCTATGAAATATTATTACATACACATAAACACTTGGATAGTTGTATGAAAAAGGGTGACTTGCATGGTATTTGGATTTATAAATACAACCAAACTAAATATACCAAAATTTCGATTGAAGAAAGTAAATTGGTCTTTTATGAGGAATTCTGTACAGTTCTATAATAAACTTCCAGAAGGTGCATCCAAACATTTTACTCGAAGATAAATGGAAATTTCATATTCATATTTATATCATTTATTCACCGTAGGAACACTGGGAGCACTTGGTTTTGTTATGGTGTACATACATTTTAGCGGCCTTGTCAGATAATTGCTACATCTGATTTGAGATGATTTGCTATAATATCTGTACTTTTCTCTTTACATGGTTCTATTAGATTGTTATTTATAAGTAGGTATACTCATACTGATACTCATACTCATTTATTAAAACCATAGGAACAATTATTAAGAACACTTTTATTTTCATACATTATATTTAGAAATTAGGTTATATCAGAGACTAGTTTTACTAGTCTCTGGTTATATCAAGTGGAGCGTGTACTGTCTTATAAACTTTTGCTGATGTTTATTTGCATTTGACTAACTTTCTTAGGTTTTTAAGTTCTCATTTAATATGTATCAGCAACTTCCTGCTCCGAGGCACCACACAGGCGCTTCCCACCTTGTGGTAAGACGTATCATCAAAGTCAAGCCGTGTTTGTTGCCTGATTCTTCTAGGCTTGATCGCGTTGAAACAGGAGTAATTTTAGTTTATAAGGCGATTCAAAATTATCCTTGTGATTTCAATGAATAAAATTCATTTGATTTAATTAACAGAGGGGTCAAAATGCATTACCCATACTGACACCATTTTGTAGACATTAACATTCGTCTTTTAGGCAAACTTGCGTAAATATATACGTGGCACAATTTCAATGAGTAGGTACAAGTTTAATTGACTCATTAAGCAAACTTGCATAAAATAAATACGTGGCACAATTTCACTGAGTAGGTAAAAGTTTAATTGACTCATTGAAAACAACTTTATAGAAGCTCGTAACACTTTTGTCCATTCCCTGGAGTTGGTTCACATCAACAAGAACTTTATAGGTAGTTATTTGCTATAAGCAAGGTACCAGAAATAAACTCATAAATTGGTTGACATGAACTGGAACATTTTGCCTCATTGTTTTGTCATTTCATTATGGTTGCGACGTGTTGCGAGATAATTAGCCACTATAAATTTATTTCAAGTAAGAGGGTACTTAGTAAAAACTTATAAATTCGTGTGGCCGGTTAAAAATCAAGTCAAAAATATCTAGTTACGACCACGTTACGACTGATTTAAATCACTAAGAATAAGTACCCTTCCTCGAGTTTTAGAAAAGTTTTCCATGTATGTAGGTATTCAATTAACACAATACTACGCAACTTTTAGTCGAATTATCGACTAGGTACTTACAATTTTTATCCTCGTCGCCAATGTGGGGTTCAGACACCCATTTATGGGTCTGGGAACTGGTAGGAAATCAGAACAAACGGATAGTAATAAATTACAAACGACACGCCCGTCCGGTCCGAACGTTGTCCAAGCAATGACATTCCACGGGGGCGCCTCGATCGCAATCGCTTTATTTCAAAGGCTGAATACCACAAGGACCAGTGTTTTAAAGATAAGAAGAAGGATTGAGCGTCTTAAAATCTGCATTTCTTTTCACTAAATTTGTGTATAGCCCGTGATATAACTACCAAGGTTTGCCTTATCCCAGTATCTAAGCCTTCAAAAGTGCTCCAACTCAAGACCGGATATTACTGTTTGCACAGGTCTCCGGACACGGGGATGCAAATAGCCCTGTTTACTGAAGGTGCTGACGAGTTTGTACTCAGATCAGGCCGACACCCTCGACCCGGAGGAAAATAAACACAAATAACCCTGAGGTTGATTGAGATGCTTTGGTGTTTTCACTGTAAAGAGATTAGAGTTTGATGCAAAGTTGAGAGGGGAAAGGTTAAAAATAATAGTAGGTTGGTACTTGTTAATCTTCTGTAATATTATTTACCCCTTTTTCCGTGGGGTTTTGAACAAACAACTTTTATGTGAGAATTGGAATAAAATGGACGAAGCCAGGAAAAAACAAAATAATTGTTTAAGTATTCAATTTCAATCAAATATTTGGTTATTTTTTTTTAGTCTTAAATATATTTTATTGGAAAAACGTTTAAATGGTGGAGAACACGAGTCGATTATAGTTGTCACGGCAAGATTTATTTTTAGCTGTGCGCACCACGGTGATGTGCACTAAAGTGCATATAATATACCTACCTACTATTTTTGATGTCTAATCCAATGACTAAGCACCCACTAATTATTCACTGTATACCCTTTACCTTATACAACAATATATACAATATATATATTTATATACATTGTTATATCTAGTATTATACGACAATGTAGTGTTCAAGTCAAACTTTCCTTTGTTACCATTTTCCGTTTTAGAGCTCGTGTCGATTCACCTTTTTAAACAAAGGAAAACTATACGATTTAAATTTAACAGAATAAAAAGCAACTGGAATAAGTACAATGATTTAGAAATTGACGATGTGTTTATACAGTTGTTCATTTTATTAGTTTAAAACTAGCATTAAACAGACAGGTTAAACCATAGATGAAAAAACACCTAAAATAACTCGGCACCTACGTAATATCTTTGCATAAAACCCATTTTTCTAATGGGTAAATCATATACGTATAAAAACTTGTATAGGACAATTTTAGGCACTAAAAAAACTGCAAACTGAACAAAACTTCTCTGAAAAAGAGCCTGAAATTATTGCGCAAACTAGTGGCCCGACATTTTTTTGTCCGTATTTTTCGTAGTCTATCGGCATTATAGAAACTAAAAGTTGGTTTCCTGACCACCGTCTGAAATAGAGCGGAGTATGGAAAACTTTTCATTTAATGTTGAAAATCAAGTGCCCTTTATATGTACGTAAACGTCTTTTCACCAAAAGGCAGAGCCTCAGTGGGCCTCTTTTCACCGTGGGTCACACAATCGCAGGACCATAGCTATTAGTGGTCATTGACGTTATTGCTGGTCTCTCTTTAACCTACTAATTCATTAGAGTGAATACCTACTTACTTTGCTTCATTTGTCGTATTTAATGACGTAAGCTTGTTATAATTCAGGCCATAAGGGCTGGTTCCCACCGGGGCTAAGAGGAGAGGAGACGAGAGGAGATGTGTTTGAATAAACCAAACCGATTGCGTTATTTCCTTTTCGATTTACCTGTTAAGCCTGCCTGCCAATAACCTGCCTGCTTTGATCTCGTCTCCTCTCCTCTTTGCCCCGGTAGAATCCGGCCCTTAGGCTCCCTGCCACATCAATGGGCTGCTGCAGGATCGGCAAAGCCACGCCGAGAGGTAGGCATCACTCTTATCGAATAAGAATGCTCTAAATGCCTCAGACCTAATCTCTTTTAGTTTTATTATGAATTTTAGTTTGAGTACCTTTGGGTTTTGAGAGATTGGTTCAAAGTATTGTTTACTAGCTTACTTGAGAACCAGTACGTTGAACACACTTAGCGCAGAATAATACATATATGTATATTAGTTGTTTTCTTTTACCATCTAAACTTTTTGTATATAATTGACGTGTCTATATAATTTAAGTAACATGAACTTTAAAATGTGTGAAATCACCTAAAGACCACTTGCCCATCTTTCCAAATAGAACAAGCGACGACCTAAGCTAAACGGCTCAATCGATCATGGTGTCACTTAGGTGTAATGATAATTTATCATCTGTATAGCACTTCGCTAAATGACGCCGGGTTTCTTCTCAGAACCGCCTAAACACCACTTTGAGATTAGAGTTTAAAAGCGTGTTTTGCTGCGTAAATATTCCAGCCACTATGTATGTTTTTTGAGCAGTTTGGAAAGGAAACATTAGGTTATTGATGGCCATAACCCTCTGAGCTTTGATTGCGTATTGAAGCATATCTTCAACCATACAAACTTACAATATTAGAAAAAGATGGTGAGGTTTGGTACCGCATATTTTTAGAAGACCTATTGTTTGTGATAACTAACTATATCCAGCAAACTTCAACTAAACTGCGTGCAATAAAATAGAGTCACTTAGAAAAACCACAATACCTCCCAAACTTATTTTTAGTCTATTTATTTTTATTTGATAAATGTTAGATCATTTTTCACAACTTTTTTTTAACGCGTATCGGCTCTGTTTCATGTAAGGATTGATTCATTGTATCAGAAGAAAAAAATCTGAGCAGCAGAAGTTAGTTAAATTTAATAAAATGTTTTCTCATACAATTTGTAAGTAATCTGGTACATACGTTACTAAAACTATCGCAAAAAAAATGGATGTAACAATAATTTGCCGTATGAAATATATTATAATATCATTTTTATTTCAATTCGATATATTACATAGTTTGGAAGGTATTCTGAGTGACCCTATTTTATTGCACGCCAGTTTAGTACACCTTTGTAGCATTGTGAGTAAATATCGTACTTTGATATTGCTTAAACAGGTAATAGAATAATTAGGGAGCTTTGATCAAAGGTTCTAGCAAACGGTCTTAATTTGTCTCGTGCGGGAGTTAATTCATTTCCTGCAAATTTGTTTGTAGACGCAAAGTACTATTTAAATTGCTGCTTAACTTGAATGAATGACATAGCCGAATTAAGAACTTCCTCCTTTTATGAAGTCTTTTAATTAATGTAAACATGTTACTTGCCGAATACATTAATTGGTCGATGGGCAATTTGTATACTATTTCGTTCAATGGTATCGAAGTCTTAATTCGGTCTATATTATATTTCCCAGTAGCCATTCGGTAGGTTGTTAGGTTTTGTTTTAGGTATCTATCCCAGGAGTTACTAGGTAGGTTATTTATTTTTTCCCGTTGAAGGGTATATTGTAGGATTTGATGACAAAAAATGTACTAACTAAGATTACTTCTTTTGACATTAAATGAAATGGTAATTGTATGAATTGCCGGAGAATCCATTATTTTAACAACTTTAATCGTTATAAATTTTACTATGTTATTAATCTAACGGTCCGGAGTGGGAAGTTTTTCTGTATGAGTTTTTGTACCAGTCGTGTTGACATAATAAATATAGGAGTTATCCTGATATCTGATCCAATGACCGTAAGTTCAAATCACGGGCCAATGAGTGTTTCATTCGTAAAATTTATTTGCCAATTAATTTCAATTAGCAGTGAAACTAAACATCCTTTACCTTCTCAATTTGTCTTTTAGCTTTGTATTAAGCTACAACAGAATTGAATAAACTTAACTGTGTTACCTATATCACACCCCGGCCACTGCATAAAAAATTGTTGATTTATCATAATATATGTACACACAGATGTAGTTTGTATTGTTTGTAAGTACGTAGGGCTGCAACACGACTCATAGTGTGACTAATAGTAGTCATCGTACAAATACAACGATTCAAATTAGATGCCTCAGCATTTTAACGATAGGCACTATGTTTACGTTTTTTTTTCGAATCACACAATAAATAATTGCAGTTTTTATGGTAGTCTTTTCTTATAAACTGAAAAATGAAATTATGAAACATTTTGATTTGAATCTTTGAATTTATACCAAAACAAAATACTTCAATTTCTATTGGATCTTTAAGGAAAAAAATACCCGAAACATAATACAAAATTAAAGGCGTAGCATCGATTGAGAAAACATAATATTTCTTTCAAGTTAAGAGTTCCAGTTAATAAAAAAACACTTTATGTTTAGCTTAATTTTATTTTTTACAGTATTTCTTCAAATGAGACTCAGTATTAATTCAACATTACATTTTGCAATGCATCAATCTATACAGCAGTGGTTTGGATGACACAGGAATCAGGCTAAAAAAACCTACAAGAGTTTGCAGCGTAGCGTAGGCGCAACAGAAACAGCTATAAGACTGTTTAAAATTATTTTAAATATTACTTGATATAATCCTGAAATAACTTACCGTGACGTAGTTACATACGTACGTTACGTTACGAAGGTAACTTCCTACAATATAAAATTTCTGTGGCACTATCATAAACACATAAAGGAAAGTAAACACGGATATTATTAGACCATCGTAAGTTTTATCGAAATTATGATTATCTTATTATTACATTCCAAATAGCCCATAAACCTGTTTTATTACAAAATATTAAATTGAAATACAACAGTAAAATGTGCCTATTTTCTTGAATGTTATTACAAGCGTTCAAACAGGCCGTGATGCTATTACAGCCGTAAGCAAAGAGGGTGGAACACCATTAATCTTTTTGCATTCCTTTTTGGTAATATCGTTTTGATAAAACAATTAATATGAACCCCTTGTTGGTCCCGTTTCATCTAAAAATACTTTTATACATTTTTCTATGCACATATTGTACGTGTATTAGCTATCTTACAGCTGAAACTGCGACCACGACGTTTCTTCTACTCTTACTTTTATTGAGTTTTACAATTCTATAGCTAAACTTATGTTTTTCGCTTACATTAACTTCATTCGCTTGACTTAAGTTAGTTTTAATTTTCTTTGGTTTTTCTTTTACTTTGATCCATCGGTCGTTTTTCCAATCATATTTCCTTCCTATCGCTAGCAAGATGTCCTGGAATGTCGGCCAGTCGGTGGATTTATATTTATCCGAATCGTTTTGAACGAGTCGTTTGCTTTTGTCTGTTGTTGTCGGTTCAGTAGTTTCTGTTACATCTGTTCCACTGCTAACAAAAGGAAAGGTGTGTTTCTCTTCACCCTTATTCTCGATATTCTTTGTTATTTCTGTATTATGGTTCAATATATTGGCCAAATATTTGTAGTGTATTCTATCCACATTATCGCCCTTGAGCCATTCGTTCGGGTATTCATCGTAGAAGGCCTCTACATCTCGCTCCAATTTTTCTGAAAAGAAAACATGTTGTTACTGAAATGTTTTATCTTGTAAGTCATTCTTGGAACGAAACAATGTTATTGTTATAAAACATGGAATTGTCTTTTTTGGACTAATTGCAAGTATTGATTTAATATTGATAATTGAAGCATTTTGCTATGAAGAGCTGATGTAGACCACATTTATATATTAAACTTTTTTGTACATAATTATTATAATACCATGGAAGTAATAAGTACTATTCGTACAACTTTAGTACACATGTTTACTTGTAGATTATTATCTAATTCGAAAGTCATGATGGATGTATTACCATTTTTTAAGATACACAGCAACTCTGTTTAAATTTGAACTGGCCACCTCTTATCGCCGGTTTTGTCAGACACCTAGATAAACAAAAAGGTTCCGTTTGCACCTCTTGGGTACGGAACCCCAAAAAGTACATGCTCATTTTTATTTTTACCTGCAATCTTCTTGTAAACCAAAATATCATGTTGAAGATTTTCTTTGCCCCGTTCCTTCCACCGACCATCGCCTTGATCTGTTGGAAATAAATTAAAAAACCTATATTCTCACAAATCTTCCTAACGTCCAGCGACTGAGCGGATTGAATTCCGTTTTCAATGAACAGGGAAAAATTTATGTCGATTGATTTTCTGCTCGTAAAACGATACTTTTTCGCTTTTTCAAGTGTGTTATTTTGTAACCCGGTTGTGAGATTTACTAGCTATATTTGAAACTACCTGGTGTACGGCTCAGACCAATTTAAAGTGTTTTACGACGTTTGCTGGTGTTGCAAAAATTTTACCAACACTGTTCATTGTACAGGGTTAAATTTATATAGGAATGTTGAAATTTGTTGATTTTTGTTACGGCGGGGAAAAAACTATACTTGCATGTAAATAGAATTGTACAACCTTATAAAATCATCATCATAATCAGCCAGTTGATGTCCACTGCTAGACGAGGCCTCCCTCATTGAATACAATCGGGAGATTTGTTATAATCACCATGCTTGGCAGGCAGATGGAGTACAGGTGTAAAATTGCCTTTTTGTGGCTTTTTTGGTCTGTCTGGCCTAAGAACTCTCTGTCTTCTTCCGTGGATGGGAAAAGCCTTACAAAAGGATTCAGGAAGAAGGACATCAGGGGATGGGCAGCATCCTGAATCCTTAACCAAACTGCGATCACCAATCCGCCTGCCAAGCGCGTTGATTATGGCAAATCTCTCCCATTGAATACAATGGGGAAATTTGTGAGTTTAATAAGATAATAATTCTAGTATTTTACACGCAAAAACACACTTATAGAGAGTGCAGACAGAGCTACTAGTCTCAAAGTAAAAACTGTGACCTGAATTCTTATTTTACCCCAGTACACATACCTAATTTACGAATGTTGTTCTGCCATATAAATTGATAAACTTACCTATGCAAACACTGAGCATTACGAGGTAACATATGCGGGGCATTGCATTTTTCCCCATTGTATTTCAGATTTTCAATGAAGCAATCAAATCTGTAACAAATGGAAATTAACTTAATCATTTGTATTTTATTCCTCTTTGACCAGCAAAAGCCAAAGCAACTTTGGCCATACATTGCTGGCATGTGTTTTTTCTTTTCGCCAGTATTGAAACATATGTCATATGATAGAGGGATATATTATTCATATAATACTTCTCATGAAGTCAATAACAGAAAGAACCGTCTATCAATCGTAACCGGTGATAAATGATAATAAGAAAAACAAGGCCTGAAAAAAAGACACGTTAGCAATCTACTACCCTCTTTGTTTTGGTTCGGTTACGGTTGATAGACCTGATTTTTTGCTATTGATTTCTCATATATATTATATAGTCCTCTAAATTACTTTAGGTTTCACTTCTGGCGAAAGGAAAAAAAGCCCAATAGGTTCCATAGCATGCATAGCATGGTGGTTGTTAATTGGTTTGTGTTTCTACATTTTGAAATGAAAGAAACACTATGTTACACTATTCTCTATTGTATTGAAAGAAATAAAGAAAGAAAGAAAGAAGAAAACGTTTATTTGGCCCAAAAAAAAAACTACATACAATGCCGATACCAAATATCAAACAAACGAAATTACATAAAAATAAAACAAACAAGAAACTAAAAACTAAAGAAACAACCAACTAGAGAACCGTCGCGGACGCGGGCGGTGCTCATGATAAAAAAAACTAAAAAAACTAAACTCAGTCTCGAAACGTTATCAAAAGTGACGAAAAACAGAGATAGTTAGCCGTTTTTTTTTTCAATTAAAAAACTAGAAGTTTAAATAAATAGGCTCATGGATCGATTTTTTATTGGATTGTAAAACAGTGCTAATGTGTTCGATAAGTGTAACTTCAAGCAATAAGCTGCTACATAAAATAATTATCTAGTGTTGTTTCCCTGGTACTTTTAGTAATGGCTTCCCGCAAAGCGACCCAAGAACTATCCAACAACATCTATAAAAGATTAGCTGCCCGAGCAAAGTGTGCTTTGTTAAAAGTCTAGTTGTAACAACTTAAAACTCTTACTAAAAGTGTTGAAAAAGCTCTAACATTTTAAACTTTCGCAATTTTTCGATGTTTGTCGCTGGCGAGACTGTTAAAATTAGATTTATGAAAATTTCCTCTTGCAAAGGGGAGGTTGAACGATGTGGTGACTTTTAATATATTTTTTATACCTATTCAACTTTTTCTCTTATAGAAACGAAGCTGCCATTACGGTGCCATTATGCACACCTGCGACGTTACTTTTAAATTTTCCATATTTATACATTTTAGGGTTCCGTATGTAAACAGGAAAAAAACTGAATGGGTATTTGAGGTGACATCAGAATTTTTGAAATATTAGGAGGCTTTTTTTAGGCTTTTTTATACACAAACAAAGGAAAAAAAGAAAAGGATATGGTGAAATTTGCAGGAAAAAGCGGCTGCGATTTGAAAAACGCTCTGACGTTTTTGAAATAATTTACGTATCAGCACCCTCAGGGCACGAGTCTAACTCGCACTTGCCCATTTTTTATTTCAAAATAACGTATTACATCAACTTTTAATATTTACCCAGAACTATTTATTCGCGCAACGAGGATTATTTTGATTATTTATTTTAATTCTTGCTACGTGGTGAAAGAAAGTATTTTTGAGGTAGTTCCTTAAAAATTAGTTAATTAATAGGTCAATTAGATCCATTGACATTTTAAGAAGGTTAGTACGTACCTACGATGACCTCTGTGGCGCGACGGCCGAGTAGTCGGCTGAGATGCGAGAGGTTGCGGGTTCGATTCCTGCTGCGCGACAAATGTTTGTATGATCTGCAAATATTTGTTCCGGGTCTGGGTGTTATGGTACCATGGTACTTGTAGTTCCTGATACCCACTACACAGGGAATCCTAGTGTGGGATTAGGGCTACGTATGTGACTGTTGGGTGTTATGTTATGTTATAATATATTAATAACCAAAAGATTCCTCGAAATGATAAAAAAAACATAATTAATGACTTTCTTGATTTCCTGTTGGACGTGTTGGACGGTCGTGGTTTCAGAAACCTTAAAGACTAGATAGCAGTACAACAGCACCATAAGTTTCTATAGTTTCCCTTGTTATAAAAGGGGGTAAGGAAAGAAATATTTTGTGGGGTAAAAAATTAATTTCACGATTTAGCACTTTACTTTGTATCAGTTCAGAGTCACGTCTCTTATGAGAGACCACACGAGGTTCTATTACCTGTCGTGAGAAGTACAAAAATAGAAAAAAAAATTGGTTGTCTGTAAAGTCGGTTTACTGACGATAGTTGAACGTGACAACGTCACCGATTGTGCTTCTTTGTCGCTCGTTCCGCGCTCTCGCTTGCACTTCAAGCCTTACATGGAACGCCTCAGAGCGAGGTAACGCCGCATGAGTCATGTTTTTTCGTGCGTGCAGCCGGCTCTATCGAATTATAAGACGTTGTCACGTCAAAAAATTGCAAGTTGAAGTGGCAATGGCCAGGTCATATAGCTCGAAAAACTGATAACCATTGGGGAATAAAGGTTCTCGAGTGGCGACCACAAACCGGACGACGTGGTATAGAGGAAGGCCCTCCACTCGATGGACTAAAGACGTTATATAGGTCGCAGGAAGTCGGTGGATGGAGGTGGTTCAAGACCGTTCGTTGTGGGACGAGGGAGGACTAAGGGGAGGCCTTTGTCCAGCAGTGGACTTCTACAGGCTGATGATGATGATGATTGCAAACTAGCGAGACTGGGAGAAAACATACCAAAACCTTGCGAATGGGTGAACGGGCGTAAAAATTTTAAGTTGAACTGTACGTATAGATTGGGTTTGATATGGCTATTGGAGGTAAGAAGAAGGGTTAAGACCTGATTAAAATAATTTCAATTAAAAAAAAATCTACCAAGGTCACAACGACATAATGGGATGGATTTCTACATTATGTATCCGTCAATAACAATCTTATACTTGGCGGGTGATTACGTAACCATGTTGCTATTGGTTTCAATCGATTTCAATGCTGTTTCTATTCGAAATAACGCTCTTGCGACTACCAAATGTACGCATTTTGCTTACTAAGGTAACTTAGATTTGGACTGCGTAAATTAGGTAATCGTATAAACGTTATTTCAAATAGAAACAACATTGAAATCGATTGAAATCATCAGCAATAGAATAACGTAATCACCCGCTTGTTGTTGGATAGATAATAATTGCGGTAGATAGTTCAGTATAAGCGATAAGAAAATACAGAAGAATAATTTACATATATGAAAGACTAAACTGTATCTGTACATATTTTTAAATTGGCGCCAAATCAAGCAAGTTAGAGGCAAATGTCCGTAAATAGGGCCTTGAAAATGCCGATGTTGATACTTTTTGGTTATCAGTTTTAGTTAGGAACATATGTAGGAAAACACAAGGAGTTAAATATTCATAGTTCCTATTATCCAAAAACTCCAATAGCTAGGCAAAAAGGCTTATAGGGGCCCGTAAGTGGTTACAGTCATCTATTAACATCTGCAAACACAACAAAACACACAAACATTGCCGATGTGTTAGCTGCCCTGAATAACTCTTTTTAATAATTTATGTTCGGTCCATTTTGCATTAATTTAACGAAAAAATTCGGGACCTCGGCTCATTCTACAACTCGTTCTTGTGTCAAAACATTTTATTAAGCTTGAAACAGAGATGATGATGATGGTGATGATATAAAATGACTACTAACCTTTGGCTTGTTCTTCGCAATTTAAGTCTAAAACAATCCGTTTATTCAGACAGCCAACAAAGCGTGACGTTTTCTTCTGATTATGTTTACAAAATGATAATACTACCTACGTACGTAAAATATCTTTTAATATTCCTACAAGCTCTTCAGTTGCGAATTATGCCACAACACTAAAAGACATAATCTAAAAGTTTCAACAAAGTTATACTTTCTTGTTCAATCATAGACACCCTGAGGCATGAAACATTTTTTCTGTTCCATTATACCCATCTGTAATTTCCCGAAACTGAGGAAAATACAAAACAAGTGGTACTACTGCTTGCAGGAAATAAGTAGCATTATGCTACTTAATTCCATCAATATTTATGACATAAACTTGTTTTTGTAACTACCTATATCGGAAAACGTTTTATGTTCCTTACAATCTAAAACGTTTCTAAATTAAATTTGGTAGGTATGGTTTTCACTTTACTCTATTTGAACCTATCTTTTCAGAGCTGTGGTCATGAATTAATTGTTCGTTCTCTAATTGGTTTTAATGTATATTGCAGCTTTAAACAGTTTAAGCCTTTTTAATCACATTTAATTTAATCTCACATTAAAAAAACCTTCATTAGACCCTTCATCCCTTATCAATCAAACTGAAAAATCTCTAAAAGTAAGTTGAAATCCTACAAACCTTTGTCAGAACAGTAAAGTGGGGCACACCGAAACTCAAACAAACTGTCTGATTGCTAACTCAAAATAAACCAAATTTCTATCACAAAACTTTTTTCAGCTCTGCTACGAACTTTTTATAGCACGCAACACAAACACACGTGTGTCCTCAGTGGGATCCCGGACTCGACTGAAAAGCAAAATCATTTTCCATAGACTTTTCTTCGACAACCCTTTGCGAGCTTCCAAAGCTTAGTGAATACATTGACCGCTAGCTACAAAAACGTTTAAAATTCTGCCTTAAAAGAAGCAATGGGCTGTAAACATTGGCGTCTGATTGGTGTTCGTAGTGAGAGGTTGGTTTTTCCAACGTACCCCTTCTACAGTGCTTAAACTTATGTTGCAAGTCTGATGCGAGGTGAGCTTTTCAATCAGATGCGCCTGGTTTTTATGTTTCTATGCCACGGTGTACTTATCTATATTAGAACTTTTGATTAATCAGTTCATTCTCTCTCTGTTTTTTCTTTCTTTAATGTGATATTTTTTCGAAAAAATACAATAAAACGATGAGTGGTTGATATAAAAGATTATGCGGGCTACCAAATGGAAGGAGCAACTGACTGACTTGCATTGAAATAAATGGGAGTGGTTTACGTCCAAAAAAAATCATTTCGGGCAGATAATAAGAACACCATTCTGATCCCTAATGATAACTATGCTCTTATTATGTAAAATTAAGGTTGCCATCGGCCAATTTCGGCATCAACAGTAGTGATATATCGCATGTAAATAAAATAATACATTATTTTAATTAAATGAAAATTCAATTAGCTTATCTTTAATTCCATTAGGCTAAGCGAATTTTGCCGCTTGAGCACTCTGCTGACCTTTTGTGTGCTTACCTGTTTTTACAGAAGTCATTAACCGTTTTCGTTTACAAAAACGTCCATTAATAGTACCCTCCTCAGGAGCTATCCAAGCTTTGTCTCCAGTTATACAGGTTGTCCCATCATTACGCATGTCATCGTAAAAAAGGGTTCATACTTTAATCGCAGTACGAAATTATAAGATTATTGGAAACCACAATTCTTGTATTCACAATTCTGGAGCTTCCAAACGTCCGGACGTATTTGAGAGATACTTATCAACCCATTTGGCTGACAGAACGTCTGGACGCTTCAAACTTGTGATTTTACTTCAAAATGTTGTATGTTGGATCATCATCACCACCAACCTGATTACATCTACTGCTGGACAAGGCCTCCCCCATAAAATACAAATGAAAGTTTGCCATAAACACCATGCTTATAGCAATTGGTGAATTGGTGATCTCAGTTTGGTGTTGATTACTCAGGTGGATGCTGCTGCCTATCTTCAGATGTAATCTCTTAGCCAGCTTTTACGATACCCTTAAGCCCCAGGGGAGTAGTTGGGAGGGGTTCTCAGGCTGGACACATAACGGTACAGAACTAATAATAGAAATACAAAAGTCAAAATATTAATAAAGTCAAAGTCAAAAAGAACTTTATTCATTGAAATCACAAGGATCATTTTAATAATAGGTAATATTGGAAACAAATTTTTTTTTGTAGAATCACCCTATTTCCGAAGTACTTATAGAGTGACCCTATATTTGCTGGCACTTTTTGGGCCTCTTTTCATTTCAGGGATCGTCGGCTTATGTTTCTGGTTCTTTGTGAGAATACAATTGTAGGCTCATAAAGGCCGTAAATATCCACGCCCTGCTTCAGTGAGATTTGTACCTCATGATAAGCAAAGAGTTGTAGCTATGTTCAATGTTATTTATATTTTTTTACAGTTCATAGAAAAATCAATAATAGTTTGAGAAAAAAATTGTCAAACTAAAGAATTATTAGAAAAGTATTTAAGTCATCCGAAAAAACATCGTCAATTGTGTATTAAATTCAGTCGCATCTCAAGATTTCCTAAAGAATACTCAAATGAGTCGGACTTCCAGCGACACGATAGTATAAAATATTATACAATGCGGGCTAACCCAAAGCTATTTTCGTATATCGTTAATCAGTAGTTCGTGCGGAAAACTGATAAGACCTTTCACCAATTAACTTAATGGTGATTCTTTCTTCGACCTTCAGAGACGGGCGCGCTTTGGGGTAGAGATCATCCCTTCACGGACGCGCTAGCTCTTGGACTAAGCTTATTTAGATTAAAAAAAAGATCTATCATACAACACAATATAATTAATATTAATGTCTTGTGTATTATGATTTGTGGGTCTTGTCGATCGCTGTGGCGCGGCGGGTGAATATCCGGCTTAGATGCAAGAGGTTGCGGGTTCGATCCCCGCTGCGGGACAAATGTTTGTATGATCTGCAAATATTTGTTCCGGGTCTGGGTGTTATGGTACCATAGTACCTAGTGTGAGATCATGATTACGTATGTGACTGTTGGGTGTTATGTATGTTATGTAAGCGCTTTTACTAGAATTCACATTAAGTAATTAAACGTACGAAAAAGTTTTAATTAAAATTTATCAACTTCTGCTCTCTTGATTTTATCTCTTACTGCACTGAAGTAAAGTAAACTAAGTCTATTTACATAATTTTTGACTTAAGAAAGTAGAAAACATGTTAACTGTATTTATGTAGAGGTGCTTAACTAAAGCGTTCTGTCTGACAATTCCCACACTAGGCAAAGCCTGAATTTTGAGAACAGGGCCAATTCGGTCTACATACGTGGATTTTAAATGTGCGAGGACAGTAAAAAAAAACGGTAAAGAAAACTGATTTTTAATTAATAATAAATGATCTCAAAACGTGCAAACAAATGTTCAGAAACAGTAAGAAGCATAACAGTTATTTGAAATGATTGAACATTACTATTCACTGTAACAATCAGTTTCCGATACGTATTACCGTTTTCTGACTTTAACTAAGGCTGAAAACAATTACAGTGACACAGTAAAATCTACTGTTACAACTTAACTGTTTTCCGCCCAGTTAAATTTAATTGTCAAGTCAATTGGCTCCATTTTTACTGCCCAAAGCAATAATGGTTACCGAAAAATCGATTGGGTATACTGCTTATTTTTTTCAGTGTACCTTGTCTTGTGATTCAGTAGTTCAGTGGTTCAATATAGTAGTCAACACATTTTCTATTAGGTTTGCAACTTGCAATATGATTCAATTAATGTTTGGTAGAGTCACGTAGAGTCCAGTGGCTAATTTGCTTGTTTCCCAATGTATGTCTAGGGAACGTAGCAACTGTTTAGTGATCTGTGACGGGGTGATGTATTGCGTGGCATCGCCATATATCTAGTTTTATTGCGCGCATAGGTTCGACTTAATCTTCCGTTTTATACGGGCGGCCTTCTATAAGTATTGTGAGAATAGAAAAGTAGCTTGTAAGCAGACTTTTCCAAGATAAAAATGCTAAGGAATCCGGTGTTTGCTTGCTAACACTTGCTCACTTGCTATTCGAACACAAACGTAAAAATAAGTCACAGCAGTGAAAAAAGTCAAAAGATGATGATTGATAAGTTCAATGAACTTTAACATATTTTGTGACATAATTAACATATAATTTTATTTGTTATCAATAGAACTTCTTGTGAAAGAGTTCGTCTGGGGAAGTACTACCACCGTACCTATTTCTGCCATCAAGCAGTAGTGCTCGCATTGATGTGTTTCAGTTTGAAGGGTACGGGTGCCGGTGAAATTACAAACACATGAGACTTTTCATCTATATGATGTCTCAGCGTCGGTAGCGCGCATGTGATGCCTCGGTGTTGCAGGCGTTCATAGGCTACGGTAACTTCTTTCCATCAGGTGGGCCGTATGCTTGTCTGGCTTGCTTAGTAGTATAACAAATAATAATAACAATACATAAAAACACGCCTTTTTCCCCGAAGGGTTAGGCAGAGCCTCAGTGCCCTCTTTTTACCGTGGGTTGCACAATCGCAGGAATATAGACGAGTCAAGTAGTGAGCTCATCGCCATCATTGCTTTTCACTACCAACTTATAACGCTTTCTTCCAGTAATAACATAGGTACTCTTAAATAAGCCAGCAGCCAGGGCAAATCGTATACTAAAGAAAATTACCTAAAAAGTCCGGGTAAGTCCCGGTGACAAGTCCGATGGGTTTTCAACTGAACTAACAATCAAGGCATATAAAGTTCTCAGAGTTAAGTTCCTCGTCAAACTTTGCGGCGGGATCACACTGAACTGTCTCTGATTTTATTCTCGTTCAGTGTTTCAAGACATAAAAACTAGTAACAATTTTATATGTAGGAGATTTATTGAGGTTTGTATTCAATTTCTGTTTATAAAAAATGAACAAGAACAAAACTAGAGAGAGTCTGGATTAGTGCACAGCAAAGTTCAGCATTCTCGCCGGGAGACTTATGTAAGTGAGTAAGTTTCTAAGTACTCTAAGTTGTGGTAGTATTAAGAAAAACTGGCTTGTTTTCATAATAAAGTTCTAAATACAGAGTGAAATTAAACTTCCTTGCTAAAATGCACTACCAATTATTGGTGAATCCATAAAGCTATGCCTCCGGGAAAAAGAAAAATAATACGGGGAAAACTAGTTAGGGGAACACGTTTAATATAACGAGGAGTGTAGTTTCCTTGGGTTTTCCACGTATTACGAACAATAATACTAAACATATCTACCCAGCTGACCAAATGTAAGAAAAATGAATGTAAATTACGTTCACATGCAAAAGTTTTGTGGATAACTATATTTAATGCATCGATTATTTTAAATATATGTAATTATCAATTAATGGTAAGTTAATGAAGACATAGTGTGCCACAGCAACTACTATGCGCTTTCATATCAGCACGATCATGGAAGACCAGCTCTATAGCACGGTACTCTGCCTATTTTTCAGCTAAGCGTATGTGTCGAATTCGAAATTATTTTATTTGTAATGGTTATAAAATAAATTTATTTTATCTTTATCTAAATGTGATGTTATCTGAAGTGGCAATGGCGGTCATGATATATTATGCCGAATAACCAACACCCTTCTTGTTATCAGAACCGTCAAATCTCTTTCTATATATTATATATATATATATATATATATCTATATTATAAAATATATTTTTATATCTTCAAAAATTATATTGCTCAATCACCTTCTATCCGTCGTACAAAGCTGTTGAGTTAGTTCTAATAATATGTTCAGATATTTATTAATTAGTTTCATTATTTATTTATAAGTTGTACACCATAAGAAGGTATGCTTTTATTAATTTTACACAACCGTCCTTTTTCGTTCTCGTCAATTCCAGTACATCCTAAAGGTTGTCTGGAATAAATTACTCTCAGCGAAAAGATCAAAGTGAAAATATCTAACCTTTGAGGTATACGAGTTTTTCCCGTGTCCGCTACAATGTAATTGATTAATCATGTTATACACTGCGTGTTTTGGTTCATAGTCACCACTGAAGAACCTTTGTGCCACAGCTTAGGAACAATAAACACAAATATTTATGGATAAACATAATTTTCAGAGCAAAATATACTTCCCTATTGGAGCTGAATGTACGAAACAGTTTTATTTGTTTTTAATAATGTTACTTAATTAACATTTGTTTTAAACGCGCCGGAAGAACATTTATTTCATCATCATCAGCCTCTAGAAGTCCACCGCTGGACATAAGCCTCCTCCCTAGAATACCATGACGAATAGTCTTGGGCCGCCTCCATCCACCGACTTCCTACGATGCTTATAATGCTTTTAGTCTATCCCAGTAGAGGGCCTTATGAATATGAATAATTTTCAAGATATAACTTCTTTAATAAAATGTAAAAGTCAAATGTTTACCAGCAGTTGACCAAAATAAATGACTTGTGAAATTACAACACCCACTTGAAGCATAATTTTAGAGAAAAGCTTCACAATTTCGTGACTCGCGTAACAATAGATTCGTTGTTTGCTGAGAGTAATAAAATAGTACTATAGAACGTGTTTGCGATATTGTGTACCATTATTGGAAGTTAATAGAAACCGCGTTGGTGCATATTGTGCACTTGAAAGAGTATATTGATGAGATGCCAATTCTTAACATAAGATAGGTAGTGCTATAACTTGAAATTAAAATATATCTCAAAACCATATATAAAACTCATCACATGTAGCATAAATATAAGCTTAATGTGCAGATTAATAATGCATACGCAACCTGTCTAGCCCCAGCTTTTCTCTAAAACCACTTAGATAAAAATAAGCTGGGCTCCCTTTCAACGCTCCCAAAGCTACGTTATTCCGAGGGTTTTCGTAATAAAAAAATAAACAAAAACAGAGTATCTTTTATTAAAATTTAAATGAAAAATCCACCTTGCCCATCATTTAGAAGAGGCGGCCAGATTGTGTTTAGTCTTTCACTCAGTTTTTTCGTTTTATTTGATCGGGATTTAGGTGCTTATTATTTTTAAGATTTATCATCGTCAGCTTGTAGAAGGCCACTGCTGAGTATAGGCCTCCGCCATAGAATACCACAATGCATTGCCTTGAGCCACATGAATCCACCAATTTCCTGTTATACCTTAAAATTTGTCGTTGGTCCATCAACAAACTTTCCTACCTACAACTTTTTTTTGGTTATCTTTCCTACATTGCGTGCTTTTGCTGACGTTTTGACACTGAGTTCAGAAGCCTCTTCATCGTGAGCATGAGAAAAATGACGAAAAACAGTGGCAATTAGCCGTTTTATTAATTTAAATTAAATGTACCTAGTAAACACAACATAGATTACTCTGAAATTCCTATTCGACACAAAATAAATTGAAATCAGTTCGCTACCAAAAGCTACAGACGAGTATGTAGATCTACTTGACTTCAGACCAGCATCAATGTGGTTCTTATTCAACTGCTGGCTGGCTCAGTGAATGTGAACATGCAAAAAAGAACAGCTGCGTCAGTCCAGTCTTTTTTTGTTTTGCACAACCACAAGCATACTGCCCACCTGATGGAAAGTAGGTACCGTAAACTATGGAAGCCTGCAACATCAGAGGCATCACACGCGCGCTTCCGACCCTGGGACCATATTCTTTTTTTTTTTTTTTAAAACCCTTTTAACCGAAACACAGCAATGAGCACTACTGCTTGGTGGAAGAAATAGTGTAGTTTTATCTTAATCACATCACTTTGATCATGTTTAACTACTTACTTATTTCTTACAATTAATAATTAAATAAGTACATATTTAATTATTCCTTGTAATTTTTATTAGTGTCTAAAATTCTAACTCAGTCATTATTAAGAACAAAAGGAACGACAGCATGAATCAATTCATCTTCATCTTTGTAGAGTCACTGGTTTATTCTTGCCCCCCCTGCCCCTGTTTACCCTGCTTAAATCAGCTAGCTTGTGGTATGGTGGTCTTGTGACTGATATGGTGGCTCTTTTTGTGAATATTATTGAAAATATTCATAAAAAGAGGCTTTGAATGTTTGGTTCTTAGGATATGCCGGGTTACACAGTGTATTCCTTTACAATTTGGCCGCATGTATAAATAAAAACATATTTCGAGTCGAAAATTCGATGCGCAATCGAGATTCGAACCCAAGACCTCAGGATCAGGAAATTGTGTTCACTTCCACTGCACATACCAGTGCTCTTAAAAATCTATTATCCTAACTGGCAAAATAATCCTTGTAATTTCAATGAATAAAGTTCTTTTGATTTGAATTGATTTGAAAACCCACGTAGGTCCCGTAGCACGCGTGCACTATAAGCTAAAAAGCCTCGTAGCCAACTCGTAGCAGCTAAGCTACGAGTTGGCTACGCGGCTACTTGCTACGGATGGGCTCGTAGAGACTGACCCAGCTGTTCACAAGCTGTTTCCTATGACCACGGTGGTTTTAATTAAACCGAAATCGCAGTGAAATAGTCGGACTGAATCGCTGTTGCGACGTCATTACAGCTCCAATCCAGTCCAGTGTCGGAAATAATACAAGTAACTTTAAAACAAGTAAAACGTTGTTCGTATACGGGCAATTTAAAGCAACTAGTTATTGCCGAACCCGATGGGGTAATTAGAAGAATAATCTGGAGTGATATCGTGTACATTGTTGCAGTTCTATAATATTATTGATGCCTATATAGTTAATGAATGTTGCTCCTCATCTGCAGCGTGGCTTAAGCACTGGGAATCTAATATTGCTTCATGTGGTCGTGGCATCACAATTTTGATCGCCTGTCTAACATATCAGTGCTTTAAAATAAGTAGAATTCATTAGACTCTCAATAAAGGCATTAAATAAAACGACTGTTCGAAGTATTGCGAACTTATTAGGGCGTAGGTAAGCGACGCGATTATTTTCGCAAGCGTGCCGTGCGATATTTTTACTTTAAGGATATAGATTTATATTTTAATTAATTAAGAGTGTTTTGAAGTTATAATTTTTATTGATAGGAAGCTGTCCTTCTGAAATAACAGGCATGATTACAGATAATTTTAACGTTCGGAAATATAAATTATTTACTCGGCACGAGCTCGGGCTCCACGCTGATGTATCATAGACATTTTTTTTTTAAAATTTCTTATTTCATTGCAAAATCACTTAAAAACACCAAATATGCGAAATTCGAAATATTTAAAAATTTCGAATATTTATATTAAAAAAAAAACAAAACTTCTACTTATTCGTACATTCCAAAAATATCAAAACTTAAAATTTCAACGATATCAAAAACTTCAGTGATATTAGAGGGTGATCACATAACATGAATTCAGAATTTCAAAAAAGTGCTTACCATATTACTGATAACATTGTGATGTTATGGTTCACCGTAATGGGGCTATAGTTTTTTTAACTGTCCTCTTGTACCAGATGTTTTCATACATTATCTATCACCTTGATCGATAGTTACGGTAACCGCCCGTTTAGGAGTTCGTGACAATAACGTAAATTTTGTTAAAATTTGTTTAATAGCGTGGTTTAAATGTGACGCAGTGATGGCGCAGTAACGTTTATAACGTGTATTATACACGCGCCCTTATTAAAACTTTGTCCTCGAATCGATTTAAATAAGTGTTTTACACTTTTGTACGAGAAAGGGTTGCTATTTGCCAATTATTCAAATGGATCTGCAATTTTATTCTAAAGGATAAAAATATTCGGTGGATACTGCGACGCGATTTGAATTGGAACGGGTCCCTATAGAATTTTGGGGGGAAAGTTTCCAGAGCTGTAACCAGGGGAGAGGGGGGTGCAAAATAGATATAGAGAAAAACCATATATTACATACCACATGCAAGGGACACCATACATTATAAACTGGTCAGTTTTTATAGAAACTTGTTAATTTGAGATGTAGTTTGGTTGGTAAGCTCAGGGTGTTCATCGAGCTCTCAACGTTTTCGCGTATCTACATAAAACAATTATTTTATTTTATATCTTTCTACGCGAACTTGCTTTGTATATGAAGTAAGTGAATAAATGCCATTTTCTTTTAAATATAATCTTCCAAAAACCCTGAGTAAGTCCCTGAAAGTATCGAATTTACTTATGCTAATCTTACGTCACCCAGAGGATAAAAGTCTGTTTCGTTACTAATTAACTTTACAATAGAAAGCATTGTATTTATTTAAACAAAGACATTAATTTTGTTTGGACCACGAGATAAACTCGGGAGGAAATTTAGGAAACTGAATTAAAGAGTCGAAGATGAAAGAATTAGAACAAAAGTTATAATTGTCTTGTTGAACTTAAATTGGAATGTTTGAAAATGTTTTAAACGTAAAACAATTTTTGAGAAAAGTTATTTTTCTTATCTTTGTAAAATTAAAAGTATCTTTATTTACAAAAATAATATTACAACTAATACACAAAATTTTAAAAATACAAATGATGCAGTTAATCTATCTAAAGACTAATTATACTATTATTATTAAAGACGTAATTTTTCTAAAATGTATTATTTAAAACAAGCATAAATAAAATATACTTCAAACTGATGATGATTATGATGATGAAATTAGTAATCAAAACTGTGGGCTGATGGAAATGAGCCTGGTATACGACCACCAGTCTAATATTTTCCGTCAAGTGGTTCCGTTGTCGACCATCAGATTAGCTCGCTGTCACAATATTGTGAACTGGACAGGTACACATCATATTCAGCTCAATCGGTTGGTTGGAACTGGTTTAAAATTCAATTGCAAGATTTGTCCACTCATAATAGCAGGTGAAGTTAAATGTATTCTTTTAAAATACTATTACTATTACTATTAATAACACAAATACTACTACTATTACTACTTATTACTATTTATATTAGTACTATTATTTGTTATATTATGTTATTAAGGCCCGTATTTATCGAAAAAGTCACTACCCCAGAAGGCATGTTACAAATGATATCTTGGGGCAAAACAAACAAATTTAAAGAAAATTGTACAAACCAGCACTAAGAACTTGCAAAATTTAATGGAAAACCATCAACATTTTCGGAAAAAAAGTCGTGCTTAGACCAAAAGTTATTCTGATTCATTTGCATGAATGAATTAGCAGCTGTTGGAGTAGCATACTTACTCTGGGACAGCCTGTATACAGTGCTAAGTGTTGAGCCATTAAATATCTGAGAGTGGTAGTGTCACACTATCACTCTAACGACAAAATGTCCATTAATATAACCAAATCTGCTGGCTGTGCATTAGTTGATCAAACATAATAAGACTGACGGTTCGGTACAAAGTGGATGGGATATCAATTACCTGCCTCATATTAATGGTTCAGGTGACAGAGTAATTGGGTACCTGCCTCTAGCAGCATATTAGCTTTTGGACGGTTTCGCTTGAGTGGAAATCAATGTTAAAGATCTGATATTTCTTCTACATAGGCAATGTGGAACAGGCGAACATCTAGTTTACATGACGATTGAATATGATCCTAGTGATTAAAATGAATAAATTACAAATTACTTTGATTGAAAGTGGGGTAATATATTACGTAAACGTGTATTTCTTACATATCTATGCGTAAGATTTACCCTTTATGACATAGCGGGAGATTAACTTGTAGTAGAGCTTCTTGTGAAAAAGTTCGTCAGGAGAAGAACTTCTACATACCTATTTCTGCCACCAATCAGTAGTGCTCGCATTGCTTTGTTTCGGTTTGAATGGTATGGGTGCATGCCGGTGCAATTTCAGGCACATGAGACTTTTAATCCTTTATATCTCAGAATGACTATACTATACTTTATAAGTTATATAGTATAGTATATATATAATATAACTATAACGTCTGTGACGCAGGAGGTTGCGGGTTCGATTCCCGCCTCGGAACAAATATTTGTACGATCTGCAGATATTTGTTCAGGGTGTTCTGGGTATTTCTATGTATAATAAAAAATATATATCTATGTAATGTATTGTTTTAAGTATATCAGTTATCTAGTAGCCATAACACAAGCTCTGCTTAGCGTGGGGCTAGATAATGTTGTGTGAAATGTCCAGCATTTATTTATTTATTTATGACGGGCGCAGTGCAATTCCATTGTAGGTCGTGCCCTAGGTACGTTACCTGATTATGGTTACCGCTTAATATTAGGTACACACCAGTCATCATCAGCCTGTAGAAGTCCACTGTTGGGCATAGGGCCCTAGAATACCACGACGAACGGTCTTAAGCCGCCTCCATCCACCAACTTCATGCGACGTTTATAATGTCTTTAGTCTATCGAGTGGAGAGCCTCTTCCGTCCTCTAACGTATCGTCTGGTTTGTGGTCGCCACTCGAGAACCTTTATTCCCAACAGTTGTCAGTTACCACGCCACACGGGCCACGTTACACGCCAGTACCGTCATTTATTTAACAAAAATAAAGAGAGAAGATTGTTAGGGACGGTCTTGTAAGTTTATAATGTGAAAATATTTTCAGCTTATTAATGTGCAATGTTGTTTTTTATTCTGGCCACTGATTGTTTCTTCGCCTCTTTGTTCTGTATGTGGCTCTTGAACTTTGACCGTTGGTAGATAGAATCAGTTTAGTGAAAACGGTCATGTTCATGCAAAGGGTGCATCTCGCAGACTCCCTTAGAACAATGTACTTACTAACAAAATAAGTACATTTTCTAATTCATAAAGAAGATTAATCAGTATGTATGTCTATTAAAAAAATTAAGTGTAGAATAACAATGTAGTTAGTTTAATGTTTTAATCATCTTCGACATCACAGTTATGTATTTTGTTACTTCGAAAACATTAATGTTTATTGATGTTTTGAAAAAAATAAAAAAGTAGTGGAACGAGTGTAGAAGTATGAGTGGGTCTACCTAAGTAGAGAAAGTTTACAATAGTGGTAAAGTGAAGCGCAATTCCCAGTACAGCTGCCAAACCACACCAACCCTTGGCGAAAGTTTTCAAAAACCTTATAAGTAGTTTTCTGCAGTTCAACACCAATTATTTGTTTGTATTTTGTTTACTCACCCTAAAGTTTGAATTTTTGATAAGTGTGGTAATTCTTATGAGCCCTAAAGTCCTATCCGGGTATAAAGATTATAATGATGATATTTTTAGGCAGAACTTTTTTCAATAAAAACAATCAGAAAAAAGGGTATAATGGCAGTACGTTATTTACAGAAAGAGTAATCAAAATCCATGAGAGTGCAAATACAAGTATATACAAAATTGAAATAGTACAAATTAATCAGTTGAGCTAACTAAGGACCGTTGCAAACGATCTAAAGATAGCTCAACTTATTTGAACTGACTATCAAACGGAAGCTTCCCTACGACGCTGGCTGCATTGTCAAGCTGAATAGCAATACTAAAAGAGCAAGTTCTTTGGTAAAGTAAATAAGAAAGCAGTTAATTTTCATGTTGAATTTTTTTAATTAAGCTTGTTTTTTTTTTTTTTTATTCTACTTGGCAAGCAGACAAGCTTACGGCCCACCAGATGGAAAGCAGTTACCGTAGCCTATGAACGCCTGTAACACCAGAGGCATCACACGCGCGCTGCCGACCCTGAGACATAAAGATGAAAAGTCTCAAGTGCCTTTAATTTCACCGGCACCCGTACCCTTCAAACCGAAACACAGCAATGCGAACACTACTGCTTGGCGGCAGAAATAGGTACGGTATAGCAACTGCTTGTCTTGCTTATTGAATTTCCTTTCATTGTTTATAGCTCTAACTAATGGTTCTACCTGAAAAAATACCTAAATTCCCTTCAATAACAGTGTTGTGAGCTGATGACCCTGGAAACGGCTATACCCATTTTCATCAAACACCATCTTTCAAACACCAAAAACCGCAATGAAATCAGAGCACCTTTTCCGGAGCTATGAGGCCACACACAAACAGACAGACAAGTAAACACACCCCTAAGTATGACCCCCCCTCACCCCTACTCAGGGTAATGAATGCCTCATAAAATGTTATTAAGTATTATTTTTATATTTCTTTTGGGGAATTTGTGTTTAGTTTTCAAACATAATCGTTTTATTAAGTTAAGAGTTTATAGTTTTAAGAGTTTATTTTTTATTTTTTATATAGAACACCCCTCTTTACGTATTTTTGTCGAGGATAAAAATTGCCTTCTGTACGTAAAATATTAATGAACATAATCTCCGAGCTGAAGAAAGAAAACGCTCGCAAGTCGAACAAAAAGAGACTGATGGCTCTACCTTATCTCAGTATACCTCGTTTGTTCCAGCAGATGTTCGCAGTACATCACAACCGTTTTGGGAAGAGCTTTTTTGCAGATTTATGGGCACAATGAAGTGAAAATACAAATAAGTGTCGATACAGGGCATCTGTTTTTAGGGTTCTGTTTGTACCAACGGAACCATTGTAGGATCTTTCAGGTTTCGTAGTGGAAATTTCGGCCCGCGGGCTGATTGAGGTGTGGGCTGAGTTGACCAATGAATCGTCTGTCCGTCTGACTTTCTGTCTGTCTGTCACAGCCTATTTTCTCAGAATATACTGAATCAAAAAGTTTAAATTTGGTATATAATAGAGTTAGGTGACCCAATCACGGATGTATAGCATTTGGAGCTACGTAAGGAACAGATGAACAAACTTACATACACGCATAGACTGATACTGATAGCCCACAATGTCGTTGCTGTATTCTGTGACCTTTCTAAGGCATTTGACTGCGTATGCCATAATACGTTGATTCAAAAACTTGAGCATTACAGTGTATCAGATAAGTCTTTAAGTTTAATTTCTTCCTATCTGACAGACCGGGAAATGAAAGTAGATCTCGACGGAGTTAAATCAAATGGGTCTATACTAACGTCTGGGGTTCCCCAAGGATCCATAATAGGCCCATTTTTATTCTTAGCATATGTTAATGACTTACCTTTTCTGATCAAAAAACAGGCAGGAGCAGAAATAGTAATGTTTGCAGACGATACTTCGGTATTATTCAAAGTACCCCGAACAGAGACAGACTTCAGCAATATCAATAATACCTTAGGCATGCTTAACAATTGGTTTGCGAGCAATAACCTAGTGCTTAATCCCGCGAAGACTAAATACGTAATGTTCTCACCACCAAATGTAATTAATTCATACCCTAATGTTAAAATCAATGGCAAAGAGATTGAATCCATCCAATCTTCTATCTTCTTGGGTATAACCGTTGACCACAAGCTGCAATGGGATCCCCATCTGGGCTCCCTAAGTGATAAACTTAGTTCGGCAGTTCATGCGGTTCGACAAATTCGAAAACTAACAAATGTGGCCAATGCAAGACTAGTGTACTACGGATACTTCCACAGTTTGATGTCTTACGGTATACTACTATGGGGTACGGCAGCTAAAAGGAACAGTATCTTTGTGTTACAGAAAGGGGCAGTCCGTGCAATATACAATTTAAGTTCGAGGACATCACTAAGAAGTCTTTTTAGGGACGTTAAAATAATAACAATGCCCTCACTCTATATTTACGAGTGTATCATGTACACACGAAAAAATATAAAAAAATTAGAAAAGAAATGTGATGTTCACAGTATCAACACTAGAAATAAAGATAACTTAATTATTCCCAAATTCAGACTACAAAAATTTAATAAATGTTTTCTTGTAAATAGTATCCGCTATTACAATGTAATTCCAAATGTAATATTATCACTTAGCGAAAGAAAGTTTAAGAATTGTGTTAAGACAGGTTTGACGAGAGGTGCATATTACACATGTGATGATTACTTAAATGATCATAATGCGTGGTCAATGTCGGTATCACAACTAGAGAAAGACAATACTGCATAATTATGGTATTTACTAATTTAACTTATTTCTAATATGTAATCACTGTAATTTTACTATATCTGACAAGGCCCCTTTACAGCCGCATAATGAAACCATGTGTACCTAGTTAGTAGAATTTTTAGTGGTAGAATTTCTTGTTTTTTTTTTTGACACGGCATCCCTGTGGCCTCTAATTATTTTGAGGGAATTTGTGATTGTTTTGATGAGTTTGTTTGTTTTTTCTATTTGTTGCTTGTGTTTTGTTTTGTTAATTTACCTCGATTATTATTTAATATTATTTACACCTATTTCTTGACAAGGCCCATGTACAGCCGCTATTCATTAAGCTGTAATAATGACAAATCCAAGTGTACCTTTGCGTTCCAAAGGATAATAAATGAAATTGAATTGAATTGAATTGAATTGAATTGAATTGAAATTGAATTGAATTGAATTGAATTGAATTGATAAAATGTTAACCCTCCTTTTGCTCTATCGTAGTCGGGTAAAAAGGAGTAGGTTATCAATTTCATCACTATCACTTTATTTAATGTGTACCCACATAATAATAATGCTCCCATTAAATTGTGATGGCTAATCTGACTTGAACGGTGTTTTGTTACTATGAAGATCCAGAGATGTCTTATTAAATTTTAATCCTTATCAAATATCATCCATGTAGACGAACTCTATAACAAGTTGTTTTTAGTTGAAGCTATATTTTGATCCACTGTGTATATAGCAAAAGCAGATTAAAAGACCCATGACACACACACGACATCGCAAAAACGAATCGGCCTCAATGGAAATCCTTTCGGCAATCACAATGACCTCAAATATTGCCTCTTACGATACCCTATCCCCGTTAGAACCTTACAAAAGTAACCCTTTGTTCAGAGACAATGTTACCTTTAGGTAACATTTTGTACAGGAGGGTTAGCAATATAAAGGAGTTTTGTGGGATCACAAAAAAATTTGGTTAACATTGTCATTTGGTTGGCATTGGTTGACGACCTCTGTGGCGCGGCGGGCGAGTAGTCGGCTGAGATGCGAGAAGTTGCGGGTTCGATTCCCGCTGCGGGACAAAATGTTTGTTTGATCTGCTAATATTTGTTCCGGGTCTGGGTGTTATGGCACCGTGTGAAATCATGACTACGTATGTGACTGGGTTATGATATGTTATGTATGTCTGTCAACTGTCAATTTCTGGACCCTATTTTATTGATCTGGGGCAAAAAAACTGAATCGGTTGAATTTATGTTTATTTAAAACCATTGTGGTTGGTAGGTTAGGCTAGTTTCTTCGGTGATGTGTATACAGCCGTGGTGTAAGACAAGCAGGCAGATAACTGCAGTTTTGAATAGGTCCCAAAGTCCTGATTCTAACGTATAAAATATCATTATTGTGCTCGCTTGACTTTTTTGCGATATCATCTAAGCTAATAATACTCAGAGGCTATAGTCTTAATTGTACAACTTAAGATAATGAAAAATAAACAAAACTTAACATAATAGTTAAAAGTCAGTCTAAGTGCATCACACACGCGGCAGACGCGGTAATATTTTATATGCGTATAAAAACTTATCGTATCTGAAGGTATCACACACGTAGCAGATACGATAATATACGAAAATGATACATTCACGCGGAACCTTCAAACTGTATTGTATTTCAATTTGTATACACAGATATAATCTATCCATCTTTTGATATATTGTCGGTGCCTACAGATGCTTGACGGTAAAATATAAGTGATCTGCTACGTGTGTGTTGCTCCTTGAGTTTAGTATAGAGAGCGATATAGACAGATACACGCTCAGATACAGATATCTTACCGCATCTGCTATGTGTGTGACACACTTTATGGTGGCACTTCACTTGGCGTATTGCGTAAAAGTTTGCATTATTTTGCCAAGGCAAACAACATTGTATTCTGATGGAGTTATCGTTGATTTTGCCTTAGACAACTTAAACATTTGTGAATATACACCAAGTGAAGTTGCACCATAAATAAATATATAACGGGCGCGTTCTAGGTTGAGGTGAGGTCAAGGTGCAAGAGGTATCTTGTTAGTAGTAGAACTTCTTGTGAAAGAGTTCGTCCGGGGAAGTACTACCACCGTACCTATTTCTGCCGCCAAGCAGTAGTGTTCGCATTGCTGTGTTTCGGTTTGAAGGGTACGGGTGCCGGTGAAATTACAGGCACATGAGACTTTTCATCTTTATGTCTCAGGGTCGGCAGCGCGAGTGTGATGCCTCTGGTGTTACATGCGTTCATAGGCTACGGTAACTGCTTTCCATCTGGTGGGCCGTAAGCTGGTCTGCTTGCCAAGTAGCATAAAAAAAAAAAAAAAAGGTATTGCTTTAGTAATGGGCTGGGGATTACCTTTTAGGACAGATAGGCCACTTGCCAGTTCCGTCATCTATTTTTTTTAAGTCTGTTAATCAGTTTAGTTAACCTAAGCCTAGCTTTGTTAAGTTTAGGTTGGTATATACAAATATATGACATATTATGCTAAGAATAAAATTTCCCTAACTAATCGCAAATTCATTTAAATATTACGCCTTAATTTCAGGAATATTAAAATAAACGAAAACTAGCTCTCAACGGCTTTCCCAGGCGTGAAATTTGGAAGACTCGACTAATATTAATTTTACGGCCTCGAAATCTCCACGAAAGATTTATGGGCCCACTTGCTACTTCAATTAGATTGTGGAATTGTGGGCCCGGAATTAGTTCTAGGGCTCTAATACGAGATTGACTTTTAATCAACGAATCGCGGTGAAGGTTGCTGCCGATATATATATATATAGCTATCGGATGTATATCGAATATGCCTAGATTACAGGCCACAGCACACCGTTTGCGTGACGTCCACGCGCGTCTCTACGGCGTAGAGACGCACGTGTCTACGTTACGTGCTGCATATACGCATCTGGTGTGCTTTGGCCTTGAACATTGCAAGCTAGTGTCCGAGCTGGAGGGCACCTGCCACCGCATTTAGACGAGTTACTGTCATATATGTGAGTCGGTCAGTACCTCACATCCGAGTCACTTGCCACTCAACTTCCCCCACCACGTTACTTGTCAGAATTCACACATAACTACTGTATACGACAGTGACTGTACTGTGGGTAACTTGCAATATGAGCTAGTTTTAAGTGCATCACACACGTAGCAGATGCGGTAATATTTTTTATGCGTATAAAAACTTATCCCATCTGAAGATATCACACACGTATATAGCAGATACGATAATATAAGAAAATGATACATTCAGCACGCGGAAACCTTCAAACTGTTTTTTTTTTTCAATTTGTATACATAGATAATTAAAAAATATAATAATAATATATTAATATTTGTATTAAGTCTTCTTTTCAACATCTTGCATGATCCCTTATCACCTCAATACCTTAAAGAACGTTTTTCCCTTCTGCACGGTGCGGACCGTTCTGTGCGCCCTCAACAGCAACTTCAATTGAAAATCCCAATCCACAATTCGGCTTGTTATTCGGACTCTTTCACCATTACTGCGATTCGGCTATGGAATAGTATCCCACACCATATTCGAGACGTCTCCTCTATTGGTTCCTTCAGAGTTGGAGTGTATAATCTTTTTTTGACTGAGATGATTAACTCGTATAAAGTGAGCGGTATCATAAAATGCTATCAACCTATATATATATATATATCCTATCAATCAATATATATATATATATATTGATTGATAGGTATGTATATATTATAATATTGTAAGTTAGGGTAATATTTGTTTATGCATATTATGTATTTTAAGTACCTAATGTATGTATTTATTTATTGTTAGTGTGTACCTGGTATAATGTTGTTTCATGTATGTTTGCTTAATTTATAAAATTTATTATTGTGAAACTATACCTAAGTACTTGAAGTACTATCTAATTCTTTTCAACGTATTATGCACCACCTACATAAATTTATCCGCATTACACAAAGGTTAGCTGGTAGAGAATGCTTCCTAGCATTAAGTTCGCCTATGTACATGATTTGTTTTTTGTGCAATAAAGAATATTCTATTCTATTCTATAGATATCATCTGCCCATCTTTTGATATGTCGGTGCCTACAGATGATTGATGGTAAAATTTAAGTGATCTGCTACGTGTGTGTTGCTCCTTGAGTTTATTATAGAGAGCGATATGGACAGATACGCACTCAGATACAGATATCTTACCGCATCTGCTACGTGTGTGACACACTTTATTGAGTGGCACCGTGTCACATGTGTGAGACAAACAAACAAATAAAAAACATTCACAAACAGCTTTTCACTTTTAGGTTGTTTTGGAACTCGTGCCGTATTCCGTATTCCCTTATTTGGAATTCAACATTTTTCGGGTTCATGTCTCTAGGGAAGGCACGCAAAATCTACGTAGTTGTGTTATTGAAGCCACAAGTTGGGGTAAATAACACTGATATGATACCCCAGTGGATATTTTGGATGTTATGACCTACGTGTTTACTAGCCATACGATATTAGATTGGGTATTCCCTAGTTGGAACTTAATAACAAAGATGAAATTAGTAGGCACTCCTATAAATAAACCAGTCTTTGGAAGTTGAGGTTTGAATGCTAGGTACTATCAATGATTTATATATTTTAGGGTTCCGTACATCCGAAGAGAAAACGAAAATCTTATAGGATCCTCGCGTTTCTCTGTTCGTCACAGCTGTTTTCTCTGAAACTACTGGACAATAATATTAAAATTTGGTACATACCTATATAGTGAATTTCGCTTACATAGATAAATAGTTAGTGATCCACTCAAGAACGTATAGTAAATAAAGAAATACCGATTTTGTG
The DNA here is from genome assembly GCA_951392215.1 of Epirrita christyi. Taxonomy (NCBI): domain Eukaryota; kingdom Metazoa; phylum Arthropoda; class Insecta; order Lepidoptera; family Geometridae; genus Epirrita; species Epirrita christyi. The sequence goes on along the minus strand of OX595846.1, from coordinate 8,618,503 downwards.
TGTTAATTTTGGAGGAAAATTTAGGAAATATTTTTTTTTTTTTTTTTGTTAATTAAGTATATCACGTGACGCATTAAATGAAAGAGCTTGTTATGAGAAATACAAATACTTAAGTTAATTATGTAACTCTATGATGCATGGTTTAAGATAAAAAAGGTACATTCCAATCAAAAGGTGTAGTATCTAAGTACCAATTTAACCATAGTGGCTACTTGGTAGATTATTAACTTAGCTATCACTCCTTGACGGGAATAATAAAATTACGAACAACCCTGTGTACCTATTATGTTAAGGTTCACAGGGTTGCTCGTGTACTTCGTGTACTTCACTTGGTGTATATTTTCAAATGTTTGCGTTATTTTGCCAAGGAAAATATCATTATGTATGTATAAACTCAGGTTTGATTTTACCTTGGAAAATATATATAAATATATATACACCAAGTGAAGTGGCACCTTGACAAGGAATGTCAAATTTAGTTTTTAACTGATCAGGAGGAGATTCACAATTCTGTTGTATTTTTTTACATTCACAAAAAAATCGGTAATGTGACTTCACAGCGATTTTCCGTTTTTTGTAATAATGTTTGTATTTTTGTAAAACGATGAGATAGACCCGATACCTAGCTGCTGGTTTTGTTTGAAATGGTTTTGGCTACACAGATGGGTATTCGAATGAGCGGCGATGGGCTTGAAAATCTTACAGTACCTACCTACGGGCCCACAAACTTATCTGACTCGGTCGGTGGGCAAAAGTGGAACTAACCACGCCATTTTTAGTATTCGAACACAAAATTTTGTAACAGCGCCGCCCCGTCACAGGGCCAGATGAGTTTTATTTATTTATTAAGTATTTTATTTATTTGTGTGCAGTAAGCAGTTGAATTTAATTCAACTGCTTACTGCACTTACAGTATACACCAACGCGTGCAGCAAGCCAAGTGCGGCTGTTTTGTGGGATTGTACCTATATGTGATGATGTATGTCCCTACCCTAGTTTATGTGTGTCCATAAAATTGTATAATATAAATTCCTATTGACATTCAAAAAAAAACTGACATTGCTTTTTTTTACACTAGACTTTAGTCTTTGACGTCACTACTGGACGAGGGCTTCTCAATATAAAACAATGGAGGGATTTGCCAGAACCACCATACTTGGCGGGCAGATTGGTTGCAATATTGGTATGGTAGTACTCAGGTGGACGCTGCTGCCTATCCGCTAGTTTATTTCTTTATACGTAGCGAGGAGACAGATGGTAGTTATGTGTTGTGTTATGTAGTTTTGTAATTTGTCTTGCAGCAGGATTCGAACCCGCAATCTCTCGCATCTCGGCGGGCTACTTACCTGGCGTGCCACTGAAGTCGTCTAAATGTTATACATACATACCTATACTAAATGTCTACTTGATAACTGTCGGTTTGTTCTATTAATTGTAATATAAATCCGGGCTGTTGGTTTGGAACATTGGTTTAATATTTTATTTCTAAGAGCTGTGGATTTTGTTGTGAAATAAATAAAATAAAATAAAAATAAATAGATATCATATCACAAAAGTGAAGAATATCTATATTAAAGCATATTCAGATGATGTGTTTAGGTTAGCTATTCATAAGCAAATAAGTTTATAAGCTATTTTTGTATTAAAATTAGAGCACGCCAGCCACAGTTGTCATCTTGAATGACTGGCAGAAAACTCTTCATTCTTCATAACATTAAGTCCTCCGTTTGTAAAATGTGCAATAAAAAATTAAATCCAACTAATATTATAAACGCGAAAGTTTGTGAGTATGGATGGATGTTTGTTACTCTTTCACGTAAAAACTACTGAATGGATTTGAGTGAAATTTGGAATGGAGATACTTTACGCCCTGGATTAACACATAGGCTACTTTTAATCATCATCATCATCATCAATTTTCATCATTATTCACGCGGGTGAAACCGCGGGGCGCAACTAGTAATAAATAAATAAAGAATATCCAAGTTGTTACTGATATATCCGGTGACCAACGGTGTTTAAAAATATCCGTAGATATACCAAAACCAAAACATAATTCAATCTGTAAATCGAAACCAGACGGAATGGAAAACAATAAGTGGTTTCACACGGACGCGGTTGTGATTGAATTCTGTCATAGACTGGAAATTCGTTATGTAGCTGTCGGTTCAAATCATCGTTTCACAATAGAACCGATTCCGGCCAACGCAACTTCGTTTGCCGAATATACCCAACAAAGCGGTATTTCAGTTGCACACGGAAACTACGGCTGAAAAAAGAAAACGCGGAAAATCAATTACGTTTTCGCAGTTCGGAGTAGAGTTGCCTAAATTATAAAATCGATAGAGTAATTTGTAACAATCTGTTCTTTCTCGTGCACAGTACTCGGAATTCAAAGAAAACTTCTGCTTCCACTTTTCTCATGCCACTGGTGCTTAGCCTTTAAGTAAAAAACAAAATTAGTCAAGTACATGTCGGGTCACGTAAAAGGTAGGATTCCGTACTCAATATTGCGTTTGTTTAGTGTTGACGGTGTGTCAACTTCGCATTCTTGTTCAGCTAGCTTGTTACCCTATCAAAGAGATCCGTTGAGCTGGCATTTTTTTTTTTTTCGCCAGTATTGAAACCTAGGTCATAATATGTCAGAGGCATATCTCAATATAACCAGTGTTCTTATAATTAAGAAAAAAAGCCCTGAAAAAAGATAATAGCAATCTACTACCCTTTTTAACCTGGTTCGGCTATGGTTGATAGACCTGGTTTTTTTGCTATTGATTTATATTGGTCATTATGCGTCAGAAGGGACTATACTGACCTAGGTTTCACTTTAGGCGATAGGAAAAAAATATGCCAATAGGTTGCATAGGCTTTTGCTAACATTTAAGTCGATTTCAGAGAAATACTGAGGGCAGACATGGACGAAAAATTAAATTTCACTATAAGGGTCGTGGAAAGCAATGGCGGCGATGAGCTCACCAATTATCACGTCTATATTTCAGCGATTGTAGAACCCACTGTGAAAAGAGGCCCTTTGAGGCTCTGCCTACTCCTTCGGGGAAAAAGCATGTATTTATGTATGTATGTATGTATAAGGGTATTTTTTACCTTTACGGTAAAGAAACTAAAAAAATATGCCTAACAAGGGATCAATTTCTGATAGGTATAATATAGGTAACGTTACGTTTAATTAAACAAACATACTACAAAATATCGTACAGCTAGTGACAACTCCGTCTCTTAAAACTTAAATGGGCAATAGGCCGCATTTTAGTTTCCGTTAAACCCCTAATGTGTATAGAAGTCGTTAACTGAACACATTAAGAACGAATTTGTTACTAACTATAGGGCATTATGTAGGTGCTTGGCGTAGACATTATGGGAACATAGTTTTGTAATCGTAATCAGATGTATAGATAGCTCCAACTTTTATAAAACTTTTCCTTATGCCAATTCTACGTTCGAATGAGTAAAATAATTTAATAAAAGGTTTTACGTAACCACGCAAATGGAACTAATTGGAATATTTTTGCATAATTAGTTTAACTAATTGAACTAATAGTTGAACTTAGAGGAATATCATATTTTTACGATAGGTTTTACAGAAATGTAAAAAATATTGGTTGTCTGTAAAGTCGGTTTACTGACGATAGTTGAACGTGACAACGTCTTAAGAAAATACTGATGGAATGGTAGCATTTCTCAAAATAAAATTTTAATTTCATTTGTTTAATAGATTTCTATGTATATAGAGAAGGAGGTAATTGGAAATCACAATGAAATTGATCAAGTTAGATTTATTTGTACGCATAAATACAATTATGTCAATTTTTTTTTACAATTTAATAGTTTTTACAAGTATAAATGTGCGTTGAGCAATTGTTTTACAACTTTTAAACATGTGTAATATTTAATTTTTTACAATCTGTGTTATGTTGAGAATAGGACGATGATAGGAAAAGTGAAATATTATATAATTAATATTGATTTATTTATTTTATTTATTTTATTTATTTTATTTATTTTATTTATTTTATTTATTTTATTTATTTTATTTATTTTATTTATTTTATTTATTTTATTTATTTTATTTATTTTATTTATTTTATTTATTTTATTTATTTTATTTATTTTATTTATTTTATTTATTTTATTTATTTTATTTATTTTATTTATTTTATTTATTTTATTTATTTTATTTATTTTATTTATTTTATTTATTTTATTTATTTTATTTATTTTATTTATTTTATTTATTTTATTTATTTTATTTATTTTATTTATTTTATTTATTTTATTTATTTTATTTATTTTATTTATTTTATTTATTTTATTTATTTTATTTATTTTATTTATTTTATTTATTTTATTTATTTTATTTATTTTATTTATTTTATTTATTTTATTTATTTTATTTATTTTATTTATTTTATTTATTTTATTTATTTTATTTATTTTATTTATTTTATTTATTTTATTTATTTTATTTATTTTATTTATTTTATTTAGTTTATTTATTTTATTTTATTTATTTTCGCTCGTTCCGCGCTCTCGCTTGCACTTTAAGCTTTACATGGAACGCCTCAGAGCGAGGTAACGCCGCATGAGTCATGCGGCGAGGTAACGCCGCATGAGTCATGTTTTTTCGTGCGTGCAGCCGGCTCTATCGAATTATAAGACGTTGTCACGTCAAAACTTTTTGATAATACTTTCGTATAATTAGGTAGGTGACAACAAAGGTACCCAGATGATCAATATTCATAGTATATGTATATATACCTCGATTAATTTTAACTTAAAATTAATTTTAAAACATCCATGTTGAAGTGGCAAGACACATTTTCGATTTGCTGTAGACGTGCTTTTATTATTCTAAGCTGTAGACACTTCTTTAGTTGTCAAAGTCGACAGAGACAAACTTAACCCAAAAGCGCACATTGCAGATGAATATTTTTCATTAAAACAAAGGAAGCATAATTTCATGAGTTGCGAAAACGGTCTGTAATTGGCCGAAGGGAAGCCTATCAATTAAACGAGCCATTGACGCGAAAACCGGGCTGAAAGGATCTTTCATGTTTTTCTTCAAAGAATATTTTTACCAACTGTTTGTATAATGATGTTGCTTTGACGTTTTGTAATGGCAGCCCAAAAACCTTTTGCTCGAGAATCATGATCTTTGATTAAAAATGGCCCTTAGTTGGGCCTCAAGTTTAAAGGGCCAAGTATCGACCAATGTTTAACTAAGAGAAGTTGTCTAAAATCAGACACTAAAATCATTACGACAGCCTCCGTGGCGCAGAGGGTGAGTTGTCGGATGAGACACAAAAAGTGCTGATTCAATTCCTGCTGCGGAACAAATATTTGCATGATCTTCAAATATTTGACCAGGTCTGGGTATTATGGTACCATGGTATTCGTAGTCCCTGATACCCACGACATAGGGAATCTTTAGGTATTTTGTTCATTAATAAACGGTTGTTGTAAGAGATCGCTGTCTACGATAAGACTGCCGATTGTAAGGCATTAACTGTATCATATCTTGGTGCATATCTTACATCTGTGCCCTACCTATCATCTTCCAAATAGCTATACCTACTTTCTTTCAAATTGTGAATGCCATTTAGAAGTCACTTGGGTCACCAAGGTACAGTATTGGCTAGTTTGGGGGCCGCTGCTAAAACTTATTGTGAGGTATAAATCTGTTACTACATTCATTAAATCTTAGACTTGCTGCTAATTACTGACTTCGATTAGAAACTCTAATTATCATTAAAACTAAAACTGTATTTTTGTTCACTTATCGTTTCAACCCACAAATTTTAATTAGGTATTCATAATATAATCGATTCAACACATTTTATTTTATTTTTTAGGATGGGTACATAATTATATTTTTTTGTGACATAAATAAAGAAATATTAATTAAATTGAATTAAATTATTTCTGATGACATACCAACCCTGAGGTTATTAACAGATGTCACCGGCTGAGAGTAAGTTGCGACTTTCTCGTCACTTTGAAGAGAAACTATCTTGGTCGGCACCATCTGTTTACCGTGACTTTGCAAACGACCCAAGTTTGTGCGACATCGCTCGTGTAGTAAAGTTATTTTTATACCTTTCATTCACTCATGTAATAGTACATTTATACACAGAGGATTCGTAGGCTCAATACTGTGTCGTGAGGTTTTATAGATGTGGCCAGTTTGCCTGGTTGGTCACTTAGAGCCTTATTAATAAAAACCTGAACTGAATGATGGACACATCAGTTTTTTTTCGGGTTCGATTCCCGCTGCGGGACAAATGTTTGCATGATCTGCAAATATTTGCTTCGGGTTTGGATGTTGTGGTACCATGGTACTCTTAGTTCCTGATACCCCACGACACAGGGAATCCTAGTGTGGGATATAACACAGTTTCTAACTAGCACGGGAGGTAAAGGTATCGAACTGTATACTTACCTACCTTCATTTGTATTTGTAAACAATCGTAAGATTTTTAACATCTGATTTTTACTCTAAGTATACAACTGTTTATTAGTTTTTGTCAAATAAATTTCTTCTTATTCTTGGATTTTATGTTATGCTATGAAAAAAAATGGTTTTACGCTATTATTTATTTCCGTCTCATCATCATAGAGCGTCGTCTGTATTTTTGTCTAGGACCTATTTTTAATAAATTAAGCTAAGTGCGAGTCAGACTCGGGTTCTTTCTCGTGGCCGAACTTTGTAGTCAAACTAGTTTTTATCAACGCACAGCCTAAGCCGTGAGTCCTAGAGACCTGAAATTTGGAACATACATTCCTTTTGTGGTCTGAGGGCACTAAGAAAGGATGAAATCGCGGGCATTCTTCTTTTTATTTTATAAAATAATGACTCTTAGTTTGCTTTTAACATTTTTCAAATTGTTTCACCTGGAATAGATTTTGGCATACGAGTTCCACAATAGTAGTACTGAGAAACACACAATGGACAAACAGAAAACGAGGTCTCACCGTGAGGGTTTCTTATTATCTTTTGGGTAACGGACCTTAAAAAAGACACTAAGAAAGCACTCTGAATCGTGACCCAGTACCTTTTATCCTTTGTAGGGGCAAGTACTCAGAATTTAGGTAATTATATTTAAATGCTACGTAGTTTCAGGTATAAAATATTTTAAAAAACATACATAAGCAGAGAATACATGCATGCGTACCTGTTGGTCACGCTTTTTGAATATTCGCTCCATTCACACATAATCATCTATAAACTGCTGTGTGATCATACCCAAAGAAGAAGAATAATAGGAAAGAAGAAGAGGAAGGCCTTTCACTCGATCGACTAAAGACATCATTAACGACACAGGAAATCGGTGGATGGAGGCGGCTTGAGACCGTTCGTCGTGGCATTCTAAGGGGGAGGCCTATGTCCAGCAGTGGACTTGTACTTTGCTGGAACAAAATGAGTTTTAACAATAATTTCAAGTTATTTTTGTAGTGTATAAACCTTCAAACACTTTACTTTTACAGTTACTAACGTAACATGTCAGGACAACGATTTGTTACGACAATATCGAGTCTGCATGATACCTTCTTTGCAAAGGCAAGGCAGCTAAAGAAAGCGTCTAGGGAATTACTCGGTTTGACCGAGAGACGCTCCGTGACATAATAATGAAGCTTTGTAAATTACACTTGGGAGAAGCATAGGGCCTTCATTTTTTCCTTGTCTTGTTGATGCTACTTCTGGCTGCTCCGCTATTAATCACAGAACACGCAATCGTTTACCTCAGGGAAAAATACATTGAGCCAATGGGTGGCCGGACCTTTCGAATTCTTGTACCATTCTTTGAAAAACACTACCGCACTTTTACTATCTGCTGTTACAGCGCTCTTTGTTAACTACGAATAACAAGCTCTGAACTGCATTCGGCTTACATATTCAAAGCTTTATTGTTAGTGACAACATGTGGCAAAAAAATCTACTATTACTAATACTACTAATCTTAGATTCTGCCTTGAACCCATTGATTGTAATTGCAATGGTTGGAAAAATTAGATTGCACCGGTTAAGCCGTTTTGGAGATTGGATACAGACTAGCACAAACAACCGTTTATTATCATCAGCCGGTAGATATCTACTGCTAGACGAAGCCTCCACCATAGAATAGGAGAGGATTTGTTGTAATCACCACGCATGACAGGCGGATCGGTCATCGCAGTATTGGTTTTAAGTACTCAAATGCCCTCAGTCGCCGTATGCAGCGTCCATGGGAGGAGTTGGAGGAGTCCTAATCATAGGCCCCACGGTCTATTAATCGTTTAAACCAAACACACAATCTATACAGTTCGCAGGTTATTAAAAGTTACAGGAAATCAGTGGATAGAGGCGGCGCAAGACCGTTCATCGTAGAGGCATATGTCCAGCTATGGACTTTTACAAGCTGATGATGATAAGGAATGTACAAAATCCTGCAGTCGCGCTTACTATTTTTGTAACGAAATTATTTTTGTGGTTATACATAGTCACGATTCATTTTCATATAGATCTCGATTTAGTTCCCTGGGGCATTATGTATGGGGCGAGCGAAAGCGTCGAGGTGGATACCCTGACTTTTTCTGTAAATACAAGTTATCCATAAAATCTTATCTCTGGCGAACTCTCAAATGAAAATTCCAAGCATGTATTTCTCCCCAACTTTTCCGCACGTTTTTCAGCGACTTTTTACAAGAAACTGATACGTTTTTCACATATTGCCTCTTTTGAAGAACAAATTTTGTTCCTTTATTTACAACAAAGGTGGAAGTGCTTTGTAGCACCAATTTAGCTTGTGAAACACGTCTAAAGAAGTGTAGTTTCGGTCACGTACTACAGCCGGTCACGACCTTCTATCTTCGTTTCTAAGATGGATTGGGGCTATGCAACAGCAGTATGGATCGTTATTGTTTTACTCGTATTTCTGGGTCTCTACAAAATTTAATAACACATAAGTATGTGCTTTTTGAAATCTTAGCACTGGTGAACAACATAAACGCGGCCGTTATGGACTAATCCTTATCATATTCCCTTATTGCAGTGCTTTCAACCTGTTTTATGATACTTTTAGGGTTCGATACCTCAAAGATACAAACGTAAGCATTATGGGATCACTCATTTGTCTGTCTGTCAGTCTGTCTGACTTTTTTCTCCGAGGCAACTGAACCAAATAAGTTGAAATTTGTTAAATGTACCTACAGATTTAGATGACCCAATCACGGACATATAGCGTAAATGAACGAATTCAGATTTCAGGGGTTCATTTTGGGGGGCCAGCTAGAAAATGAACAAAAAAAATAGTGTCCAGTGAATCATGCTTGTTATGTGCAACACACTTTTTTTTTATTACTTTAAAAGTTTTTTGAAAAAGAAAAGCGAAAATTTACCGTTTTCCCCCTCCCCAACCTATCAACGAAACTAACAAAGTAAAAATTTTGAAAAATTTACGGCATATTTAGCCTTACTCATAGTTCTAAATAAAAATAAATCTATATTATGCAAATCTTTAAATTCCTAAGGGAAACGGAAAATATTCGTAAAGAGAAAATGTGTATAAAATAATATGGTAGCCAACTTGTACGGAACCCTCTCCACGCGAGACCGATTCGCACTTGACCAGTTTTTTTACGATTGTTTTATGAAAGCTTAGGTACTTACAATTAAAACAGTCAAAACAAATACCATCTTACCATCTCAATCATAATTTTACCACCTTTTGAGAATGAGAGTGCTTCTTAACTCGACCCAGTGAAGGTCAACCCATTTAGGAATTTATATATTTATAATGGTTTGTTTAAAAAATCCTGAAATAGGAAAGGTTTTGTTTGGAAAAACACGTGAAAGTAAAACCCATTTAAAATATTACACTTCGTGTTTTTTCAACTCTAGCTTTAGTTTAATCGCATTTTTGTGAATATCCAACCACTTTAGCCTTTTCAGTTTCATGAAAATATGGTCACATAAAAGTGCTTCGGAAAAAATATGGCCATCGAAGCTTGGCTAAGCGTGTTTTGTGTTTTTGCAATTTTTTGTTGGTGACATCAGGATTTACACGATTAAATGCAATGGAATTGGGATTGTGTTAGGTCGTAATATGTAGCCCGTTTGGTATTGCGTAAAAAAGTTTCGCCATCTGCGCAAAAATCTATAAAGAGAGAATCAATGCTTGTTTTATCTTTTTATTTCCAAAAGCTAGAAAAGCAAGAGGTTAAAATAACACTCAATAATACTACTTAAAAGTTAATTTTTATGTTTTATTTTCAAAACGTAATTATTTACTTACGTACCTACCAGGTTTTAATCAAAATCCTGGGTTCCTGGTGATAATCCTTTAGGTTCAGACCCTTTATGATCTCATCTTAACTAACTTACAATTAGCTGTTATGAAAAATAACTGGCCAAGTACGTGATGGACCACAAAGTGTAGAGTTCCGAAGTCAAGTCTCAGTTTTTGTCTCTATAGGTAACTCGAAAAGTTTTCTTCGAATATCCAAGATAACGTATGATGAAAGCTTCTATCCATCATCCACTATCATGAGGAATTAAAGCTAAAAAACACAAGTTTCTAGGTAAAAGGATTTAGAAGTAGCAGGGGGACCACACTACTGACCACATTGACCACACATATAGATTGCAAGTTAGTGGATGGAGGAGGCTCAAGGCCGTTCGTCATGGTTCATGTATGGGCGAGGCCTCCAGCAGACTTCTACAGGCTGATGATGATGAAGTTCGATACAACTTCCTTATTTTATGATCAACTTGAGTTGTTATGTTACAAAGCGTTTCCATCCGAACCCTTAATCTTTTTACAAGTAGATAAGTACAGTTCTCAAACACGATGGAGTGGAAACGAACCAGCAAAGTATCAGCTATTTATTAGCTCATGAATTAGTAAAGTTGGAAAGGTATACCTTCCTACCTACTTGAGAGAGACATTTCCACGTGTAAAAGACCGTGCAGACGTTTCAAACTCATCAAACTAATAGGTGGAAAACTTCTATGTGGTGCCTATCGAACAAGGAGAAGCTGATTCGAAGAAAAAGCGAACTTTAAAATCTTACATTGTAAAAGAAAAATTTAAAAAGTATTATAATAATAATATTATTTTATTTATTAAGACAACTGAGTCCAATTTGTTAGTAAAACGTAACCTAAAAACTAGGTTAGTACTTAATAACTAACAATGATGTAGTCCTCTGGACGAGCTTCCAAACCAGAGGACAATCGAAACGATCTGAGAACGCGCTTAGGATGCTGTTGCTGCTCGTGCGAAGCCTGCTCAGCACTGAGGCCGTCTTTTTGCGCCAGATAGCGTCAAACGAGTCGGTACGCGCCTCAGCAAACATACCCGAAGCGCTGCAGAAGCGCGGAAGCCGCAACAGAGCCCTAAACGCATTGTTGTATTGGACCCGCAGAGCATTGTAAGCTTTTTGAGTATGGTTGAACCACAGACTCGCTGAGTACAGAGATGTACAGTACGTAAAAAAACTTTCACTGGGTCTGTACATCGAGCGAATCTGCGAGCCAGCATATTCGCCCGGACTGACAATGACAATTATTCTATACTACTAGGCAAGCAAACCAGTATACGGTCCACCTGATGGAAAGTAGTTACTGTAGCCTAAGATCGATTTATACTCATAAATAACAAACTAATAATTGATGTAGGGTGCGTCTAGTCTATAACTGAACGGTTCTACCGCTTTTACATGGTATATGACATAAGCTTGTCGTTTGAAAACGGTCCTTGTGTTTACGGTTTAAGGAATATTTTATTTTGACGAAATAGAATGACACTTTTAGCCGGCTGAGATGCGAGAGGTGCAGGTTCGATTCCCTTTGCAGAACAAATATTTGCATGATCTGCAAATATTTGATCTGGTCTGGATTTTGTGATGCCATGGTACTCGTGGCTCTTAATACCCACGACTCGACGCAGGGAATCCAAGACTCTAAGACTAGCGACTAGTTGGGTGTTAGATTATTTTATAAGATAGGTATATTATGATAAGTACCTAATGATCATACAAAAAAGCATTATGCTTGCCGTCGGTCGTTATCTACAGGCGCTTGTAGATTCTGTGACCGATATCAAACTCTTCTTTATCAATATTGTAAAAAAATAGGCCACATGTGGAACGGTTTTTTTTATATTAGTCTCAAGCCTGGAATCGCAGCAAATCTGTAATCACCTTAGTCGTGTTTTTCTCCCGCGATGCTCCCCGTGACATATGGCGGTTCTTATCCCTCCAAACTACTGCAATATCAGATCCAATTCAGGATTGAAATAAAGACGTACCTGAGTGATTCGTATCGTTCATATGAAGTCATCGTATCCAATTTCGTGGCGTTGAATTATCTGCATGTTTTGATGTTAGAAGTTTTGTAGGCGGTTTTTTTTTGTTTTAAAATACTATTTTTTCATTTTTAGTTTTAGTTAAGAGGTAGAAGTTTAGTTATAATCATATTATTCATAAAAATAATCCAAATAAATGTACCGACAAATTTTTAAGTTTAGGTAAAAACTTGTTTTTTTTAGGTTTATTGTATGAGCATTTATCCGATTGCAATAAAATTTGCACGGACCAGCATAATCATTCCCTAAACAGCATAGAAAAACATCCAAATCGGTTATAGAATACCCGATTTTTTAACGACTCCAAAAAAAGGAGGAGGTTCTTAATTTTTCAAGATTTTTGTATGTTTTTACGCGATTACTCCGCCAATTATTAGGAATTGATTTTGATGATTCTTGTTTTGTTTGGTAGTTCATACTTCACAGGTCCCATATAAATTTTATCAAAATTCATAAAATTTAATTTTTTAAATAATTTTTTTTTCGCTTATCTTATACTGGTTGTTGGTTTTAACTTACCAACACCAGTAAAAAATTGCCTATCACATCGCACTCGTTAAATTGATCCTCAGTGAAGATTTAAGTAGTATCCCCTGTATAGTACCTGAAATGTTTCCAACATGGATATTGTATTTAGTTATTGTTCTGAGGATATAGTTTACAGTCCGAAAAGAAAAAGATCTTCAACAGAGACGACATTTCGCTTGTCGCTCATATCTATAGACGTATAGACGTATCCATAAACTACCTCCTTAGATTTTTGAGTAATTAAAAAGTGTGAAAACTTTTTGGTTGCCGTACGGCTAATTGGTAACAGGCATTATGTACTCTTATTTTAAGTAAGGCTTGTTTGTCCGGCTGTTTATGAAAATGTCCCCAAGTTTTCCCGCTGAAGACATTGGAAAGACAGTTTCAGATTATGAAGTCCAAATACATTTTTCCTTTTCAATATCGCCTTGTCGTTTATTCAGGATGTCAGTTGGCAACATATTGAATATGACAACTCTTATTGAAATGATATCAACTGGAAAAGTTACTTTTCGTACGAATTTATTCCCTCTGCATAATTTTCTTATAGCTTGGTTGACATTTTTGAGTTGAATGAGTTGGGCCCACAGTTCTCGAAATCTGTGGTTGGGCTAACTCGGACTTTGAACGCAAAATTAATTCTGAATTCCATTTTTGTAATCGACTATCTATTTGGCCAAGTGTGAGTCAGCCTGGCACACTGAGGCTTTTGTCATTTATTAGATGAGTAAAAGAAAAAAACTCTTACTGCTGCCGAGATATACTTCTGTGACAGAATGCAGACAGACAGACAGAAGGATGGCCGAACGGACACATATCATAGGCTTAGTAATAGAGTTCCGTTGGCACCCTTTGGGTACTGAACCCTAAAAAGTATTAAGTAGTACCTAGTATTATAGATATGTATCTACTTTATCTCTATAAAAGGCATGCTGACTGCCACATATCAATGATATTGGACTGCAAACATTATCAGAACACAAAATCAGATTTCAAACGTCCATGGAGGAAGTTGGTTTTAATTTCACGCCATTGTTCAGCGTGAAACAAAACCATTTTTGAACAATCACAGATATGGTTACAACAACCAGCGGGACTGTGTCATATAAACAAAGATCTTCGGTTGGTCTACCCCTGGATTTATTTGACAATCCCGGTGGTGCGAGAGGCGAGTAGCTGGCTGAGACGTAAGAGGTGCGGGTTCGATTCCCGCTACTGACTTTGCATGCAAATACTTTTTCTTTTTTTTGTGTATGTTATGGGACAAGTAGATGGCCTTCCTTTGAAAATTTCAAACTAGTTCCTTTGAAATTTTCAAAGGAACTAGTGGGAAAAAAAGTCCCATTAGTACCTTTAAAGGGACTAGTGGGAATGAATCAAATATACTGCCACACAGGTTGCGTCCACCTAGAACGCGTTTACCTAGCGCGAGGACCTAGGTTTAAGTTTATACACTTCTCATCAAAAAAATCGAATCACTACAGATTTTCTTTCTGGCGACAAATAAACAAATAAGAGGATTATTTCTTTAAGAAAAGCCATCATAATATTTGCTGGCAGTTCGTAACCTTGTACTATCTACTGTTATATGATAAATCTTTTTTTCCGTTTATAACAATACTTTTCTAATACTAAATCTATTAAACATGAAAAAAAGAAGTGTTTCGATTTTTTTGACGAGAACTTTGTATCTCATAAAGATAGTTATATATATAGTTATATATATAGTTTAGTTACGAATATTCTTCAATTATTTTTAGTGTTTAAGGATATTTGTAGTTTAACTAATTATATTTATGAGATACTATCAATTAAAACATGTGTGTTAAGTCTCCTAGTTTTCGCAAAACCTGTTTTCACTATCTCAAGAAGTGAAGTTGATGAGCTGTGACGAGCAAAAACACAATACAATTTGAATTTTGCGCCACATGCGAGACGATCCACCTTAGAAGGGGGTACGCTATAAAAACATTCCCACTTTACATGTAGGTATTGGGAGGTAGGTACCACTAAAAACAAAATGAAGATTCCTTTTTTTGAGTTCTAAGTACTTATACTTATGGTATCCTTATACTGTATTTTATGCATTTAGGTTCGTATCTGTAAACTTAAGACGCTGTGACATACTGGGACGATCTTAAAAGGATTTCGTGTTAGACTCAGAACGGAACCCTAAAACTGGCATTTCATTTTAATACGTTTTCACCAAGATAAAGTTGGTCAGTAAAGTTGGATTGTAGGTATTAAAGCTGTACAGTAAATAATGTTGTGTTCTCAGTCGCTACGCTACACAAACACTGTACGTATTGTTCTCTGAAATCGGGATCTATAGGTATTAGCAATTCAATTTAAGTAACAATTCAATGTTAATGTTGTAAAAATTATGACATGATAATAGTACATTATGGTACAAGTGTGTAATGTTAGTGATTACCGCTGAGGCGCCATTGAGACCCGCATTATTGTACAATTATCGCGCGATCGATTGCTAGATGTAACAAAAAATGCTTTGGATTCGCTGGTACGTAATACGAATTAGCAATTTAGCTGCGATAATCGCGCGTTTATTGCTATTGCTTTGCTATTGCAAGATACACAATAAGCCAGCCGAGCCGTAAGGTGAGGGTCTTAAGAGAGCCGAGGACGGTAATCATTAATTCACACGTGTATCATACGACGTTTTTCAACACACTTGTGAAGAAAATAACTTTAATTTTAACAGTGAAAACGAGTTGTGAAAAATTTTTCGCTATGGCGGGAAAAATTTACCAGTTTTCCTATGCGCGCGCATCTAACAATGGCGATCGGCCATAGACTAAAGGAATGAGGTTTCTTTTCTTTGGCTTTCCGCGTGTTTTAGCCACGTACAAAATGGGGAATTTAAAGTTTTCTTTTACAGAGAAAACAAAAGTTATATTTGAGGGATAGTTTTATTTATTAAACAGGTACAAGTTGAAATTATCTATTTAAATACGAAGTTGCATGAAATTAGCAAGCAATAGGTTAATTTTTTTGTTCTATTGAACACGATCTTTTTTTTATCGAAACTTTTTTAAGAACAAAGCAGCTCTACCAATAAATTAAAAAGAAAAACTCTATAACTCACTTGTGAAAATGAAAAAGTCAGTGTTATTATTATTATTATTTATTGAATTCCCAAGACACATTTCGAACCATTTTCTAAAGGTGAATTTATTGTTGTTCCACACGATCAAAAACGTAGAAAATCAGACACCAAACACATCGGCAATTTTTTCGTAGCGCCTTTTTGGTTCCTATTGAGCAAGCAAGAGCTCGAGCATAGAAAAGAACCTAATCAAAAAAATTAAAAGCGCAACTGCAGTTTAATTAGATTAGTTACCTTTTGATACTAGCTGCCCACTCGTGACATCGTTCGCGTGGTCTTATCTACCTGTATACCAAATGTTTATCTAAAATGGTTATACTGTTACGGAAAATCAAAAACATTTTTATTTTCACATTCATGATAATAGTTAAGATAATAGTTTAGAGTTAAGGTGAAAAATAGTTAACACACGTAATAATATAACAGCTGGCGGCTGTTTCTGGTATTTGTTATTTTGTCGTGTAGATCAAGACGACCCGCAAAACGATACCTTATTCATTAAAATCAATTGAGCCGTTTGGATGCTTTGAGGTAAATATGATATAATACCACAGGATGTATCAGGTAGATAAGCGCGATAAATATTCTTCCTTCACGATATATCTAAAGTTAAACAAGTAACTCGTATAACACATACGTACTTACATCAAATACATGTTATCGAAAACCGAATGCTAAGTGCCAAAGATAATATGAGGAACACGTATAATTTCATTAACGTACAGGCAGTTCTGTGAGGCGCCCGCTATACGTTTTAGTATTTAGTAATGGCATTTTACATACGACCACCGAGGATTCGTTACTCGATATTATTTTTTATTTCAGGTGTGTGTTTACTTATGTATGTTAATATGTTTCCTGTGACCAAGTCTGAACACAAAGAAAACACGAGTCATAAAAGTTTGTTGTTGGTAAACAGCAGTTTTGTGAATGGATTTTATGAAAAACGTAAAGTGAGTTATAGTTATTGTTTTTTTTATCACTTAACAGTTACTGTTTTGATACCTCATAAAACATAGATTTTGATTGATGTCCAGTCCTGCAAAAAAATATATCACCGTATACATCATCGTATCGCTAAAAGCGATTTCTTCCAGGCAACCTTTTTTTTTATTGATAGGTTTATTCTTAATCGTATTTTGCACCACGTAAGTACATAAATGTTAACAAAATTATTTAAAAGTTAGCTGGTAGAGAATGTTTCCTAGCATTAAATTTGGCTATGTAGGTATAGACACATTGTTTGTTTTATGCAAAAAATAAAATTCTATCTTCTATAGGTCCCGTAGAGCCTCTAAAAACTAAACAATTTCTGCTGTGCATTTGGCGAATTTCCATTAAAAGATATTATCGTTGGCATTTTGTTATCTACTGTAGTGCCCCTTTGTGACGTGTGCCGATAATACTTATCTAAGAACATTTCTTTAAATCTACAATACTATTGCTTAAAATAGCATTACAACTATAGCTATGCCACTTTGCGTTATATCATGATAAGACAGATTTGAATCTCGATTGATAATTATAATAGGAGATATGTGTTTAAGCTCATATTAATCAGCTTACAAATACAAATAAATACAAATTTTATCATCATTGGTAGATGAAGGAGAACGGACAATGGACCAAACGTCAAAAAGTTGTGCCCACAGGATGAGCATATATGACGCCCTCTGTGGCGCAGCGGGCGAGTGGTTGCCGTGGTTAGTAGCCGGCTGTGATGTAAGAAATTGCGGGTTCGATTCCCGCTGCGGGACAAATGTTTACAATGATCTGCAAATATTTGTTCCTTGATGAAATAAAGTTTTTTTTTAGATATTAACAGATGAAAAAAATTGTTTTTATGTTGGAAATAAGTACTTTTATACTATATACCTGGTCACAAAGTACATCCGATTTTTTTTAAATAAGGGAGTTTCTACTTTATTACTATTGTACCAATGTGCGGGAGGGAAAAATAATAATTAAACTACTTAGTTAAATAAACAAAATGCTAACTATATAATGAACAAAACCGACAAATCCAGAAATAAATATAACAAGATTTTTTACAGTGGAAAAGCGGGAAAAATTCACCTTTTTCTGAAAATATTTTACTGTATAATTTTAGTGAAAAAGCGCAAAAATATAAGCCAAGAACCTTGTGCATAGTCTTCTATCTATGTTAAAAAGTACTATTATTTTTCTCGTATCTGTATAAAGCACTATGTACATCACTCGGGAGAAAGTGCGATTTCCACCCCGGTGTATCGCCGAAAATCGGTTACTTTCTCCCCTCAGTGAAAAATTTACTATTTTATCCGATTTCAAAATGTTAAATTTTCATGTGACCTTCCAAGATCTTTATCTACACAGGAATGAAAAATTATCCAAATCGGATCAAACATCACGGAGACCTACAATACAATTACCTACATTCATTGATGGTGGGTAAAAAATAAGGGAACTGATGCTTAAACATTTTCAGTCATGGAACACATCGAAATTAGGATCCTTGCTATTCAAGAACGAAGACTTCCCAGAGCTTAGTGAACAAAATGCAAATAAAAAATATGTGATGCTGGTATGGAAACGATGGGAGTTTCTTCAGAAAAGACACCTCTACTATTTTGGATCTACTAGGTAGGTATGATTATGTAACAGGAAGATAGTACATCTTAGGAAGACAGTCATTATTTAATGTTATTATTACCGTAAATGAGCGCAGTCATGATGACTCTCACCACTTTTCAAGAAATCCGAGCTTCTATAGTTTTAAAATTGAAGACTGCGACGTGTACCATCGTATCACAACACTTGAGCCGGAATAAATATTTGTAAATCATGCAAGCATTTGTCCCACAGTTGGAAACGAACACGCACCTCTCGCGCCTCACCCGACTACTCGCCCACCGCGCAACAGAAGTCTATATTCTTTCAATAATAACTTTTCAACTAAAAACTTGCATGATAGAGTTTTTGTAACATAGAACACATTTGTCGAGCACTATGACGAAATAAACCATCCATAAAACGTACCTATAATGTATCTAATTAAAAGTCAAAGTTAAATCATTTAATTTAAACACGGTAAAGTACTTATTATCCGTTTTTGTTATGATTTTCCTTTCGTAGAATAGCAGGTACTCTGTGGTTATAAATTATAGGCCAACGAATTGATAACCTCCTTTTTTGCAGTCGGAATAGGAGTGTTTATTTGAATATGACGGATTATTATGGGTTAAATGTACTAATGCACTACCAGAAATTTTAAAAACAAGCCAACGGTGCTTAGGCGACGAAGATGATACCACAGACGAAAAAATCACACAGGGGTACGATTTTTTTATGTTATCGAGTTACTACGTCGGTGAAATTGCCGTTTATCCGCGATTTCCAAATTTCTATATTGAAACCCATTGATGACTGAAATTTTTATACCAATGCTATCAGTACAAGTGCCTCCTCCAGTACATCTCCTGAAAAACGTTGATTTGCATCCTTTTTGATGACATTTAGTCACTCAGTGACATTTAAAAATCACAACCCTCATTCGTAGATTTTGGAAAATAGCAAGGAAATAAGAATGCATTGCGAATCGTTGCCTTTGTATATTTCTAGATAAGCCTCAAAGACATCGTGGTAGTGAAAATTGTGCAATGAAATAGCGTGAAATGAAAAAAAACGTTTGCCGGAATATCAAATATCATATCTGTGTGTCGGAATATCATAGGCAAATTATGAAACGCATACAAGGATTGAATTTAGCTTTGACGACTTGTTCGTCATCTCGCGGATCTGAAACTCGCTTGAATCCGCGAGTTGGCACCTTTCGATTTTACCTATTTTTATTGTCGTCAACTCGCGTGATCGTAAATATCCGACGTATTCATGTACAGTGATCTCCAAAAAAGTTACCTACTTTGAATGTACCTATTGACGTAACCCGATATAATATTATGTTTTCCTTTTTAACCAACTCTCCAGAAGGAGGATTATATTATAAGGATTTTTGTATGTGTGTATGTATGTCTGTTGCTCTGATATGTCATTGGATTTGTGTTAACCTCGAGAGTGACATAGGATAATATGAAGTGTAAGTCGCCGGCTGAAATGTAAGAGGTGCGGGTTCAATTCTACAAATATTTGTTTTGTGTCTTCATGGTGTTGTGGTACCACATAGTTTCTGATACCCACGACACAGGGAATCCTAGTGTGGAATCAGGATTAAGTATCTACGTATGTGACGTTGTTATTTTGTTATTTAATTATCTTGTTTTTTTTTCTCAGACATGATCCATTAGATGAATGCAGCGTTAAGAACTGCATTTTTTCTGGAAACGATTCTCTATTGAACACAGCTGATGCTGTAATAGTTCATCTCCACAGTGCTCTGATCCCGAACACAAAATACAGGAACCCTGATCAAAAATGGATATTCTTAGATGATGAGTCGCCGAAAAACTCATTTGCAATGGCGAAGAAAAAACCCACGCTATCAGAGTTGGCTAACGTTTTTAACTGGTCAATGACATACAGGTTAGTTGTTGAGTGAGATCTCACAATTTCAAACGTTTACAAAAAGATCAAATTCAATTAGTCCGTGAGCTCTGACGCGAGGCTCCTCTTCAAGGAGATAAAAAAGAGATTGGTGAGTTTTGTTTCTTAAGCTGTTGTGACCCACGGTTTGGCAAAGGTCACTCTGAATTGCTTCCATTCATCTCTGTCTTTGGCGGTCTTCTATTACTCTTTATCTTTGAGGATCAAGGTCGTCAAACCAGCTCTTTTCAAGGCCAACCCCTATATCACCTTCTATCCTCTGGCCGCCAAGGTTACTACATTTGTCCAGTTCTCGGGGTTGCACCGGGCTAACGTGGCCCACCCCTTGAACTTAGTCGTTATGTTCCCTGCGTCGGCAATGGCAGTCATCGAACGCTGCATGGTGTTCCGCAACCGGCTGATGAGTTCAAGCCGAGAATGCTGCGTTTCATTGCACTCTGGCATGAGCCTGGACTTTTATAACTGATCGATGTCTGCGCACCGTAGGTTGGACAAGCAGGATACACATGTTGATGAGTTGGCCCTTGAATGCCAAGTAAGAACACTTTTCATAATGCTTCTTGGACCTTCATTTCGAAGCTCGCTAACTGGCCCATCAAGTAGGTGTATTCATCGACATAGTGTATTTCCTGCCCATCCACCATCTTTGCTTTATGCTGTTAGACATTATCTGGTGTCTTCGACTGGTTCATTTGAAGTCCTACACCAAGAGTTGCCATGCTCAGTTCTTCGAGCATTCCTTGGGCTGCAGTTGGGGCAAAAAAGACCGCTTCGAGAGCCCTTGTAAAAAGTATGGGGGAATGTGGGTCGCCCTACTTACGCTCTTTTGTATTTTAAATGGTGGACTAGTAGCGTGTAATTTAATATTGGCAGTGATATAGTACCTACTATTTGTTTTTTTTTCTGTGTTGGTTTTCTTAAGATTGGAATATTGCAGAATGTATTAAACTATAGAAAGCCTTTACATAGTCTCTCCAAGGGCTACGTAAAGGTTTGTGGAATCCATTGCATTTTTCGATGGTTCTATGTATACAGGTGGTCTGTGGTAGAGAAGGAAGGTAAAAACCCTGTTTGTTCAGATGTTTGGGTGTTGGTCGAACTTCCCTAATAAACGGCTTTCAATGGCTTTGATAAAGGCTTTTAGTACAGTCAAATTAGGTGATTTTTTGCAAAAGTGTGGAACTAATTAGATGTAGTCATGAAAACTTTTCTAATTGTTTTGTATGGCTTAAAAATCACCTCTTATAATAAGCATCAGTAATTTCACCCTCCGGAACAGGGTGAAATAGGGTGAAAACCTTACCTTACCAATTTGGCATAGACTTTGAACCGTTATGATCTACATTTGCACCAAGAATTTTTTAAATCCGACATACGGAACATACAAAAAAAATCATTTACAAAAAAAACTTTTTATTAACAAGTATTATCAAGGAGGATAAAACTTGTTTGACACATTTGTATGGGGATCTTGCCTGTCTGTAAAATTAAATTAAATAAATTAGTTACATGAAGAAGTGAAGTGGGTCAAAAAAAACAAAATTTATGTTAAGTCCTTCAAATTCAAGAAAACAAAAGTAGAGAGAGTCAGATTTTATGATATCCACGGAAGGAGACGGAGGGGTATATTCTAAAGCCGCAGCAACATGGCCCAGATATTCACCAATAAATTGTTCCAATAATTTATTTCTGCTGTGAAACTATGTTGACCATGAAACCATCTGGATCTTTTGTTCCAAAAATTCGACATACCGAGTCATTGAAGCACTTATTATCGTCATGCAAATTCGTGTACTTAGTCTATTGTTTTATTTGTGAAAACCATGAAAAGTAGGTATCGCGCCGCCTCCTGGAGGTCGATTGTGCGTGACGTTTAATGTTGTGTTTTTCTGGCTTAGAAATGTATCTATCCTACTTTGACTTTAACAAAGTGTAAGGAAAAGGACCAGGATGTCACATTGTCTCATGCCAAAAGACAAAAAAAAATTATCTGTGTAGGTATAGTAACTATTCGGTAATCTTTTTCAGGGACTTAGGGTTATGAGTTTTTATACTTTTCAACTCTTCTACGTAATAATGGCTCTCTATTTTCTTCTTCTATAATGTCGCTGACAATTACTTATTATAAACACCCCTGTGATAGTGATCGAATCGACCGTTATTGCCAGCAAGAACCCTTATTGTGGGGAAAGGATTTAGTGCACCTCCTAAAGAATCAAATACAAAATACAAATATATTAAATTTTCCAAAAATACTTTAAGCGACCTTTGTACGTAGGCTTATAAAACTAATAATAATTATTATTTTGGAGGTGCAAAATACGTATAAATAAAGAGAATTGATATTTTATATTATAAAGCACAACATACACAAGATATTGTAAGTAAACATAGCAATATTTTAACATAATAATAATGATATAATCCTCTATATATATAAAAATCAATTGCTGTTCGTTTGTCTGGCTAAAACTCGAGAACGGCTGGGCAGATTTATTTGATTTTGGTTTTGTTGTGTTCATAATTGTCACGGGAATGTATTGTATTAATTAATCAGTTATCTAGTACCCATAACACAAGCTCTGCTTAGCGTGGGGCTAGATAATGTTGTGTGAACTGTCGAGCATTTTTATCTATTTATCTCCATCCACCGACTTCCTACTACCTTTAAAATGTATTTGGTCCATCGAGACCTTCGTAGACTGCGTCTTCCGGTTCCTGGTTATATTAAATCTTTACGTGACCTATTCTCTGACTGACTTTGAACACACTGCCTAAAGTTGCAGTCCTATAGAGACATGAAATCGGGTATATTCCTTTTGTGGTCTGCAATCAAATCTTGCAATTGATTTATCACCCACTTCTCGTTAACTGATTGATTATAAATTTTGCACACATGTATCGTATAGCTCACGATAATATAAATTATACTGGTGATAGCGAGCTGATTTGATGATGAAGATGCGTTTATAGTAGACACCGTGAACAATGTGAACATAGAAACTTCTGGATGGATATAAGTAGAGTAGACTTGAGTTCTGTTACAGTTCATAGCTCAATAAGAATTAAAAATAATAGTAGTTAATATAATAATAGTAATCATTTTGTTTTACTGTAGGTAGGTACTTGTCATTTTGTGATTATACTAAGATGTACGCCACCGTCCTTATTTGTTAAATAGTTTCTGTCCATCCAAAGGTTGTCTGGAAGAGATCGCTCTTAAGCGATTAGACCGCCCATTTTACCTCTGATTTGAAACTTTGTATCCTTATTTTTTTTGTTGTCTTTTGTTTATGGTGTACAATAAAGTTTTAATCTATCTAATCTATCTATAGTTCCGAATACTAATATCATAATAAATTTTATCAAAAACCATATAGTTAGAAAAAACATTGACATTATAAAGGTAAATAAAAAATTTTACTCCCATTTCAGAAGTGATGCGGACATTCCAGTACCATATGGTCGTATTATAGCCTTGAAAACCCCCATACCTAATACACAGCCTATAAGTGAAATTGTGCCGAATTGGAAGATCAAGAGACGAGACGTCCTCGCCGCTATACTCTTATCTAACTGCGGCGTAAACTATAGACAATCAGTGATACAAGATCTAAAGAAAATGCTTGGAATACATGTTTATGGCAAATGTGGCGACAAGGAATTCAAGAACAGGTAAGTCACGTTTTGTTTGTTATGTAATGTGATGTTTTTTTTTGTTGAATTTTGTTTCCCCGAACCGCAAAAATTTTGCTTGAACTTTCATAAAATTTGCTTCTGACTGATAATAAAATGAATCATCTGAACTGTGAGCTGATCACATAAACCGAAACAAGGCCACAATCAACAATTATCCGTTGTCCACCTTTCTTCTTCATCATTTGTAGTAACATACTGTGTAAATATTAGTTTATTAAAGAAATAAATAAGTTCAGATCATTCCACTAGACCCATCACAATGTGTATTGTCATGAACAAAAACTTTTCGATTTCACATGTGACAAAAAGACGTGCTTTGCAAGGGCCTAAAACTCCCCCATCTTTTATGTACCTAACGGAAACTATTACTCGGCAGACTATAATTCGGGAAAATATTTTTTCTGGATATTGAACATTCAGAATTTGAAAAACAATTTTTTTTTGCCAAAATGGAATATAGCTAAATATAATTCGACTTAACGTTAGGGAAGCAAGTTTTTATTATCTTTCATTTCATTTATTTAATTTTTCATTTATTTGCAGTTGCCCTGGACACTTCAGAGCTGACTGCGAAGCAATGAAACAATACCTATTCTACATAGTCCTAGAAAACTCGAAGTGCAAAGAATACATCACTGAAAAATTGTTCAATCACGCGTATTCCAGAGGTTCAATACCCATAATTCAAGGCCCTTCTATCAAAGACTGCGAGAGATTACTACCACCAAACTCTTATCTACATTTAGATAACTACGCCACTATAAGAGACCTGGTCAAAGACATTAAAGATATCACTGAAAATAATGAAAAACTGGCCTCTTTCCACATGTGGAGATATAATTTTGAAGTTCGGAATGAACATGGATTTTTTGGATCGAAATCCTATCATTTATGTCGACTTTGCGAAGCCATGAACTACAACGATAAAACAAAGTCTGCGTACAGTGAAGAAGATCTTAAAAGGTTTTTGGATAGTACGACTTTGTGTAGAAATTAGTTAAAATGCCTATATAGACAAATGTGCCTCCAGAAATTCAAGGGGTTAGACATAAAGGTTGTTCAGGTGATAGGTATAAAAACGATTTAGAGATTCGTGCCTCAAAAGTTTGGTAGGTGCCAACGGAACTTATTACCTATTATGATACCTTAGTTATATAGTCTAACCGTCAAAATCCTTTTTCACAGTAACAACATGGGCTATGTTATGTTATGTATAGAGTTGAAATATATACCAAATTTCAACGTTACAAATTAAATCTCTACAAAATTTAAAAAACATGCAATAAATGTTAATTAATTCAATAAATATATAGACACAGCCATTCAATAGTAGATTGTTGCACCTAGCGGAAAGTGACTTCTTGTAGCACTAAGTGTGTTTTTTAGTGTTAGAAATCATCAAAATGTCACTCTGAGCGAGGTTAATCTGCATTTCTTTCAATTACAAGAATATCAAATCTGAGTCATTAAAACTTTATAAGTATCTAATGCAATTTTCAGTCGCATTCACTGAATTCCCAACAATACGACGTCTGTGG
The DNA here is from genome assembly GCA_951392215.1 of Epirrita christyi. Lineage (NCBI taxonomy): Eukaryota > Metazoa > Arthropoda > Insecta > Lepidoptera > Geometridae > Epirrita > Epirrita christyi. Next base: position 8,592,710 of record OX595846.1, on the reverse strand, counting down.
CGCGGCAAGCGAAGATTCGCTTGAGATGCAGGAGGTTGCGGGTTCGATTCTCGCCTCGGAACAAATATTTGTACGATCTGCAGACAATTGTTGCGGGTGTTCTGGGTATTTTTATGTATAATAAAAAAAAACTATCTATGTAATGTATTATATTGTATATCAGTTATCTAGTACCCATAACACAAGCTCTGCTTAGCTTGGGGCTAGATAATGTTGTGTGATATGTCCAGCATTATTATTTATTTATTTATTCATTAAATACGCTTCGATAGCGTTAGATCATTCTTCAAAATTAATAATAGGCCACTTCGTTCTATTATTTTTCACAGGCCATTAAATAAATGAAGAAGAAGTATGTAAATGTCATGTCATGATATAGCTTATAACTTAGAATAAGTCCTTATTCTAAGGCTTATAAAGACTTTTTATTTATTTATTTAGTTCAAATAGCAGCAATACCTATAACACAGATAAATAAATATACATAAACTACAAACTTACGTTTCAAAGGATCTCTTTCGTGTGGAACTTAATTTGACCACCACCTGTCCTAATTTGATAGCACTAGGCGAGTGGGGGTTGGGTGCGGGCGTGCACCTTTACAATAGGTACATGCTACCTCTAGTAGCTTGTCAAAACATGCGTGATCCAAGGTATCCCACCGATCCACTGATGATCACTTTTTGACTCAACTAGTGAATACCTGGCAGGCATTTTGTGATATTTTACTTGTTTGTGAAATTTATTTTATGAAAATTACCTACATCTTTTATTTTTATAGTCAAGGAAATGATGATTTTTAAATTATTATTATTAAGCATTGAACTAATATTTTTGTATTTTATACAGCTGTATAAAAAACAGTTAAATGTTAAATGTATAAAAAGAAAAGACGTAGGTAATTTTCATAAAATAAATTTCACAAATAAGTAAAATATCACAAAATGCCTGCCAGGTATTCACTAGTTGAGTCATGAAGTGATCATCAGTGGATCGGTGGGATACCTTGGATCACGCATGTTTTGACAAGCTACTAGAGGTAGCATGTACCTATTGTAAAGGTATAATTTTAATTTAACGTAATAATAACACTATTATTACGTTAAATTAAAATTATATAAATGCCTGAAGAAAGGTGAAACGTAGTGAATCTGCAAAATCATTTATCATCTTTATTGAACTCTATCTGTGTTTCGACCAAACAAATATTGCATTTGTATAAGTATTTGAAATGTAGACAAACAAATCACTATGCTACGATATTGTTCTCACTGTTACGTACGTAACTGTGACAAATTATAGGATCTATTTATAAGTTATCTGTTCTTATGTAAATATTAGTCAGTTAATTCCTGTTTTTGACTAGCCTACACACTAACCTATCTAATTGAATGGATTCCCTAACTACAAATTAACATAGTTAATTGATTTTACTTGCCTGCTTTCTTTTAATTTTGACGTGTTACTGTACTGTATGCGTGAGATTAAATTTGACTTACCTACCTATTTTAACTCTAATGTGATTATGTGACGTCTATTTTAATTTACTAACATAAGTATTGTGCTGTAATTTTTAATTTGATTGACATCTTGACTCCAATTTGCTGCACCTTAACGGAGTTCATGTACGTACCTGACTAACAGTAGAAATAAGACATATTACCAACAATATTAATTGTATTCAGATGTTAGAAAACGTGAACTAACTTACATAATATCCTATGTCCCATAGGGCAGTGGATCACAGTAAACTTCCACCTCGTACGATCTTAAGCTTCACGTTTAACTTCGCTTTAGGTTATCCCGATGTCCTTAACCTCTGCTAGAATGGAACGTCTCTAGTTCTGTTTGGGTTCCAATCCATAGCTTGTCTGGGGTTATAGATCGGCGTCCTACGTGGCGTATGACTGATCCAGTTCCACTTTCAACGCTTTATCTGCATGTGTATCTACAGGTGTTTTGTGACAATTTTTTTTATCGTTGTTTCTACAATGTCTGACCAAAAGACTCTAAGTATTTGATGAAGCAACGGTTCGCGAAAACCTGGCTCCTGAGTGCCTTTGTCATTTTACACGTCTCGCATCCATACAGAAGCACAGTCTTGAGTTTAGCCCTCCTGGTCAATTTCCTAGACTACCATATGGGGCGATGCTGGGCAAAGGCTGCTGTAGCTCTGGCTATCCTGCCTAGTAGTGCCATCCAGCTGTAACACGATGCTCCCGAGGTAGACAAATTTATAGACTCACTCTATCTGTTCTTGGCAGATTTACAACAGCGTTGTAAACCTAGATCTATCTGTTTAGTATTCCTTGTGTTGATTTTCAGCTCTGTATACTCTGCTTTCTTTTTGAGGTCATCAATCTCAGTTTGCATGTCCGCGCGCTTTTGGCTCAAGAGATAGAGATCATGGGCATAATCCAGGTCATCCGACATTTTAATTAAAGCCCATTTCATTCCGCGGTGCTTGTGAGAGTTAACCCGATTCATGATGCCATCAAGGATAACTAAGAATAACAATGGTGAGAGTAGACATACCTTTCAGACTCCAGCGTGTACCGAAATGTCATCCGAAACGAGGCCTTCGTAGCTTAACCTACAGGTGTATTTCGTGTACATAGCTTGCTCCAGATTGATAACATTCAGCGGTGCTCCTATAGTTATTGAAGACATAAACATATAATACTGGCTCACTGTAGAGTGTCAAAGGCTCTTTCGAAGTCTGCACATATGAGATAAATCACACTGGGCCAGACACCGTGAAATATTCTTTTAAAATACCAGTTGCAAGTCAATCAGATATCGATTTTGAAAAAAATTGGTGCAATAGCTAAAAAATTCAAATCGGCAGGCACTTCTACGAATTCGTAAGAGCTATCAACAACGCATTAAATGTTGTTCCTTTTATTGATCGAAATCATGTAAATCAAAGTACCTGCTTACGAGCTTGTATCGTAGAAATCTCCAATTCTTGTGGGGAACACTAGCGAAAATTATAAGATTTGATGGATTATTTTGATACCTGTTTTTAATGGTTTCTAATTGCCTCCAATTATTTTTGCAAGCGAAATAGAATCTTATAGTAGGTAACCTGCAAGGCCTACTTATAAAAGTAGTAAAATATTTGAGTTTTATGCAAATAAATGTATGAAGTGTTACCTAATTATAAAGACTTTTACCCTTTAAACATAGAGCCCTTTTGCGTCGGCAAAATCACCCGCTATGTTTGCACGGATGTGCCTTACATCGCCGGTCATAAAATGAAATATGGCTGCACGAGCTGTTTCTATAGTAAATCGTAAAAATTGGAGTAATTACAAAAATAAACATAAAACTGGTTCTACCACAAGAATCTTCATGAATGATGAATCTATACGAACAATTGTTACGACAATATTGATTTTGGCTGCACAAAATGCAATAAAACAATACAAAACACGGCAAAGTTTGTGATCATGCCGTGACTTTTGTCACGTTTTTTCATGTTTTGTTATTTTACAGTCACGATTGAGATTCCATTAATTATGATTAATATATATAGGTAAATAGTTATACAAAAGAAATTAACATACCTTTCAAAAGACATAGTCTGAAATCGTTTTTTTCCTGCGGCTTCATTAATTGTGGCACTGCAATATCACATGCTCCACTGTCCCTCGTCTTGAAGACAGCCGCAACTTAGCCTACTGTCCGTGGCCTCAGTACCTAGATAGTGGTTGAGATCACAGTGTCCCGTGGTGATGCCCACCATCATCCGTAGGTCTTCGCGTTTCATCTTCAACAATGTGTTTGTTATCATTTTGTTTTTGGCTGGAAGCATTGGCTTTGTTTGCTAACAGTTTGTTCTGCGTTCCCATATTTTTTGGTGTTCTCTTTTGGAGTTTAGTTTTCACCTGCTTTTTTGTTCCACCGTTAGCGGGTTGGATAAGCTGATATCTTTTAGGAGTTCGTGTGAGTTTAGCTCCTTCATTCGCTAGGGCTTCGGCTTCGGCTTTGTTATTCCATAGACAGGAGCCTTGGCTCCTGTCTATGGAATAACAAAGCCTTGGCCCTTGGAGCCTTGGCTTTTTGATCATTTTATTTTAACCATGTGCTTTCCAGCTAGTTTTTGAGGGCACTGTGGTATTCTGCAACGGATTTTGACCTCATGTCAGGTCTGCGAGTGCATTCATTAGTGCTGCGCTCTATCTGTTGTGAAGATGAGCCGTGTTTGTTGATTTGCATTTACTACGCTTCGTAGTAGGTACATTATTTAGTTTTTTTAATGATTACAATAATGTCTTATGAATAATTTATGACTTGTAAAATGGGTTTACCCATAAATATTTTGTATAATTATTGTATTCGACACCTTCAAGAAGACAACTTCTAGAATCAGTGACCGGGGGCATTACAAAACCGTTTAATAAATTTGTAAAAAATCATCTTTGTTCCAGTTATTAAAAACCAACCAGATTCGTTTTACAGGTACTAAAACAACGCATCCAATATAATAATTTTCGCGAGTGTTTAATCCCACAAGAATTGGGAATCCCACAGAAAACGAGGTCTCACCGTGAGGGTTTTATTTTTATCTTTTAGGTAACGGACCTTAAAAAAGATAACTAAGAAAACACTCTGAATCGTGACCCAGTGCCTATTATCCTTTATAGAGGCAAGTACTCAGAACGTAGGTAATTATTTGAATGCTACCTAGTTTCAGATATTATAAAACATTTTTAACATCAACAACATTTTTATTTATAATGCATCATGCTGAAACTTTTCATTCATTAAAAACCGTTCATTTTATATTACCTCCAGTTGCAGCATTTCTCTAAGCTTGTTGGAAACATGCAATAAATAACGTAATAACGCAAGCACAAAGCGTCAGAACGAAGATTTATGATGAGAAATTCGACGCACGAACAATATTCAGTGATACACTGTCCGCAAGGATCATCTCATCATCATCAGCAGCCTTTAAACGACACTGCTGGACGAGGCCTCTCCCATAAAATACAATAGGGCGAATTGTCATAATCACCATGCTTGGCAGGCAAATTGCTGATCGGTAGTTTTCGTGTTGAGTACTAAGTTGGATGCTGTTATACCCTAGTCTAGTAGGGTAAAAATGCGATTCCCACCTCGTGTGTACTAAAGAACACGACACGTGTGTATTTAAACTACCTCGTTGGCAATTGGTCGCTTTCTCTTCTCAAGAAACAATGTACTATTTCTTCCAATTACATAGGTGCCCGACAGCTTGTTTTTGTCAAAATTTTCGACATGTATTATGTGTATTGATGCTTGACTGCTCCACTTTTCATCAGCCTAGGAAGTCCACCGCTGGAAATAGGCCTCCCCCATAGAATGCCACGATGAACGGTCTTAAGACGCCTTCATCCACTGACTTCCTGCAACCATTAAAATGTCTTCAGTTGATCGTAGGCCATGCACGAGAGTATTTTTTTCCTTGCCATGCACCAACACTGAGTTGCACCCACTCGAGTACTTTTATTCTCCAACGGTTGTCAGTTCTGCTAGCTTCGACGACCTCTGTGGCGCGGCGGGCGAAGGTTTGCCTGTGACGCAGGAGGTTGCGGGTTCAATTCCCGCCTTGGAACAAATATTTGTACGATTTGCAGATATTTGGTCAGGGCGTTCTGGATATTTTTCTATGTATAATAAAAAATATCTATCTATGTAATGTATTGTATTAAGTATAACAGTTATCTAGTACCCATAACACAAGCTCTGCTTAGCTTGGGGCTAGATAATGTTGTATTAAATTTCTCCAGCATTTATTATTTATTTATTATATGGCCTGCATATTCCCACTTGCTAGTCAGAAAGTGGTGTGGGTGATATTGGTTCGTGATTATGTATCTCCTTGTTTCAAATTTATTCTAATCTGTGCCGTATAGGTTTGTAAATAAAGGCTCTGACTATCGAACTGTTGGCAGGAAAGATTGGAATAAACGTCTCAACTATTTCTTCTCTGACCTCGGAATCCCTTAATTATCAAACAGACTGTTTTTTGCTCTCGTAACTGAAAACCGCAATCAAGCACTACACAAATAAATTTATAAGAGTCTGAAATAATCTGAGGTTGATTAATTGCCTTCAGCCCCAAGTCTCGAGGAAAAGGTTTGTTGTGATGAATAAACCCTGAAACACATTATCAGACGCAACTTTTGTCGTGACTGTCAGTCCCTACTTATACAGTATGCCGCAAGATTTCTTTTTGAGGCCCAATTCTCTAATTTAAAAACAGTCCAGTCACAATAAAATCTCGTGTCAGTCGCACTGTTTCGTATAGTATATTCTTCGCAAGAAACGCGAAGATTAAGTAATAGTTACTATACGTGACAGTACGACTGAGACGAGATTATACTGCGAATTGAATGTTTTTAAATTAGAGAATTGGGCCTCTGATAGTTTGCACGCATAAGTATAGGTAATTTTATTGACTAGAACGTACATAACATAACACCCAACAGTCACATACGTAGCCCTAATCCCACACTAGGATTCCCTGAGTCGTGGGTATCAGGAACCGGAACAAATATTTGCAGAGCATACAAATATTTGTCCCGCAGCGGGAGTCGAACCCGCAACCTCTCGCATCTCAGCCGGCTGCTCGCCCACCGCACCACAGAGATCGTCAAACTGCATAAAAGCTGCAGCACACAGCCTGCGTACGCGTAGACTGTCGTGCACGTCGTTGTAACAAGACGTTGTAATGTATGGAACTCTATGAGACATGGCACACCGCTTGCGTGGCGTGCACAACGACGTAGACGCAACGCGTGCAGTTACGCATTGCAGCTGGGTACGCTACAGACTGGTTGCGTTGCGTGTGCAGCACGTATGCGTAACCCAGTGCGTCAGGGGTCTACGCGCGTCTCGACGGCTTAGAGACGTGCGTGTCTACGCCGTAGACGTGCATGTCTACGCCGTAGACGTGCATGTCTACGCTGTAGAGACGCGCGTGTCTACGGCGTAGAAACGTTACGTGCTGCATACGCATCCGTAGGCCTAGTGTGAGCATCGCGTTTACGTGGCAACCGCGTAAATGCGATGCTCACACTAGGCCTACCGGTGGGAATGGGCCTTAAGTCTCGACTGTCGGACGCGTCTGATAATAAATAAGTATTTCAAGCTTACTCTTATTCGATTGAGTTTTATCACAAATGGCTGAATATATACTTAGTCCCAAAAATATATTTCTAGGAAGAATAATACAATCAAGAAGTAAAAGTTTATACTAGCAAAATTTAAAAAATACTAATGAATCAGTTATGCTATGTACAGACCGTTGCAATCTATCTAAACTCAACTGACTAGACAAATTTATAGATTAGCTCTACTGGTTCTTGGCTGATTTGCAATGGTTGAATTTCAGCTCTTTAGCTATCTTAGTGTAATCTTTGCTTCCTTTTTGAGGTCATCAATCTTAGTTTGCATGTCCGTGCGCTTTTGGCTCAAGAGATAGAGATCATCGGCATAATCCAGGTCAACCACAACCATGAATAACAACGGTGAGAGTAAACAGCCCTGTCAGACTCCAGTGTGTACCACAATATCATCCGAAACGAGGCCTTCGAAGCTTAACCTACAGGTGTATTTTGTGTATATGACTTGCATAAGATTGATTGAGATTCTTTATGTGTCAGGGTTGGGGGCGCGCGTGTGATGCCTCTGGTATTGCAGGCGTCCATAGGATACGGTAACTACTTTCCATCAGGTGGGCCGTATGTTTGATTGCTTGCCAGTCAGTATAAAAAAAAATATAGTATTCAGCGGTACTCAGTGATTCAAGGCGTGACCATTTGTACTGGCCCGCTGTAGAGTGTAAAAGGATCTTTCGAAGTCTACAAATATGAGATAAATATTCCTTTGCCAGAAAACGTTACAATACCAGTTGCAAGTCAATCCAACGCAAAGTCAAGGTAAGTAACTATAATGCTAAAATAATTACCGATTTATTTTCAATCCTGACAATTCACTGGCTTAGATGTGTGACCTACCTACCTTTACGTTTGGTGGAAGATTGTAAATGGTAATCGCCTTTTGTCGCTGACATAACAGACTAACTTGAGGAGTAAATATTACAACATTTTTTTATTATTATTAAGTAAGGCTTTTGTAAGATGAAAATCACCTCCAATTATTTTTGTGAGCGATAAAGAATATTATAGTAATGAATTTTATTCATTGAAATCACAAGGATCATTTTGAATCGTCTTATAAATTGTAATTAGGTACTCCTGTTCCAACGCGACCAAGCCTAGAAGAATCAAACACGCAACCCAGAAATCTATGTAGGTACCATCTCTACCTAAGTATTACCTAATTTTAAGGACTTCTAGAGCAAGTAACTGATTATTTTATATTGACATATAAGTAAATTAAAGTATCTGCTTAAGAGCTAGTAGGTATCGTAGATAATATCTCTTAGCTAGGTACCTACCCAATTCTTGTGGGGTAAACACTCGCGAAAATTATGAGATTGGATGGGTTGTTTTGGTACCTGTTTCTAATGGTATTAGGTAGGAAAACAAGACCATTTGCGTCTTGTGTAACATAACTACGAAAACACATTTATTTATTTATATAAGAAAGCCACTTTCAGGACTAAGATAAAGGGCGTGAACGAAGTTGCGTGAGTGTAATAATACTAGTGAAGTAGGTAAAAACCTTTAAAAGTCAAAAAATATACGGATACGGATAGGGGCTCCTTATTCAACGTGCGAAGACGTTTGAAAAAACGGCCAAAAGCATGACGTACCACGTAAAGTTTAGGGTTCCGCGGTAGATTAATCTAAATTTGGATGGCTTTACATGTAAGTACATAAAATAATATTTCTATCAGTTCTGATCGCGCACGACACTGAGTTTATGTGGCTTTGCATTTACTTTATAAGTTAAATACGGAAAAAGCTCATCACTACACAGTAATAACGAACAAGCATCTGGTCCCTGTTGTCTACCACTTAGCTTTCTGATTACAAACAACGAAACATTAATTATGTTTTTGCTTCGAAAGATACCAATGTAATTTACTTTGTCCCCGTTTTTGGGTGAAACAAATGTTTGTAATAAGTTCGCGGTTGGCCCGGTTGGGTATTGTCAATTTTGAAATTTCGTCCTAAGAAAAGTTTTAACTGAATTGAGTTAGGTACTATACACTGTTGCTTTGTTCATTTTAGGTAAATTGAAGGGCTTATTGAAGTTGGAGTTTAATCGTATTGTCGAAAAATTATGATTTGGTAGGTAATTGGCTGTTTTTATAAATCTCATTTTAGTACTTAGGTAGGCACTTACCGCAATTATAAGATATCAAATCAACCAGGCTTATTCGGCTGTGGCAACCAATCTAACATTTTGTCTGAACTGAACTGTAATGATACTGATTGAATTTTAAAGATAATGTAGAAGAGTAAAAAAGGCTTTCTTATTTTTTTTATTTTACGGTATGACCACGAGGATATCGTTACCCTCGCAGTCATACTATAACATGACATACGGAAACGCTCCACACGGAAACGCTGAAAGTTATTTTTTTTCCAGTATGTACTTCTTCATCACAATTTTTTGTATGTTGCAAACCTGTCGCGAGATAGAGAATACGGGGGCGGAACCTTAACGGAACATTATATTTTGACTGATTTTTATACGATAATAGATGGTTTTTTTTTGGCTTCGGACTTAGATGGTGAGTGTTGGAGAAGTCTACGTTCAGCAGTAAGGGCAGTAGGTAAACAATAAAAATAAAGAGCTAAAAGCACTTTTTATAGTCGGTAGATAGGTAGATAGATACTACTAGCCGGTCGACTGTCGCGGGCATTTTTCGCAAATTTGGGCATCTGTCACGGCTATTCCGCGAAGTTGCGCAATACCGCCAAACTGCGGCGCGCATGATTAAACTTTAAGTTAACTCTAATATTTTGTATGTAAACTATCTAAAACAATTATGCCATTAGATTAGGGTTGAAATAGTTTATTCCAGAATAAGATTTAAGGTTTGTGTGACCATAATGTGGGCTGATGATGAAACTGGTGCTATTTATAATACCTACTGCAGTATGGTATAATAGTGCTTTGCATGCATGCACAAATTGCACAATGACGTTTTTATGCAGCGTGCACCCAAAATACTAACTATAAAGCACTGCGTGGGCCCATTACCATTAAATGAAGAATAATTATTATGCACATATTGATTTACAAGCAATCTGCCACTACCAATTAATACTTACTGTTCGTTTGAGTACACAATAAAAATTGTAACGGGAACTGCTGGTTTTTGACGTTATTATTTGTGGCGATTGACAGTCGACAAAGTGGTCTAGGTAGAAAACTAAACAGTTTTTTACCCGACTACGAAGGGTATGATAGGTATATTATTTTGGCCGGTATGTATGTTCCCTCTTAACTTCTAAACTACTTATAGGTATTATATTTTGACAAAATGAGGTATAGTTGGATCCTTAGAATAAGGAGTCCTTATTCTAAGGTTGGATCATTGTCCGGTGGTTATAGGCTATGTAACGTCACATTTAATTGAATTAGGCGCCCTCTAGTTTTTGAACTTAATTTTTAGTCACACAAATCATACATCGACCAAAATGGCTGAGCAAATAATTTGTCCAACTACGGAATCAAAGTACAAAAATACAACAGAAGACAATAAGAAAAAGTCTCCATTTTGTATTGTAAGTAGGTTGTAATGAGAATAAGTACCTACCCAATAATTATTATACTGCTTCAGATTTTAACAATATCATTACTGAATGTCCAAAATACGCCAATTTGAAAGGAAAGGAAGTGCGCGATAAGGGGCGAAGAAACCCTAAAGAAATTTGGGCTGGTAACGTCTTGATTCTTTTATTTATTTCGTACGAAAATAAGAAACATCGCTGAAATGTTGTACTGTACCTACTAGAAGTTACATTTTTTACATTTAGTTATTCATCATCATCATTAGCAGCAGCAGAATTTAGGCTCTACTGCTGGACAAGGACTGGGAGACTTGCTTTATTTAATCAACATTTTTTGGAGATTTCATTTTTCAACGTTGTAGTCGTCAGCTATTTGTATAACCCAGCATTTCAGCATGATAGTACGTATATAGGTACCTAATTATAATAGTGTATAATAAGTCTGGCTATACGGACGGACTGTCATGGCGGAACTATCTATATATAGGGGTGCCTTGTCTATTTCGGAACCCTATGAAGGAGATTTTGAGTAAGTAGGTAGGTACCTACCTAAACTACCCACAGTGAAGTTTTTTTATAAATACCTAAAGCTGGCTCTAATTATCACGAAGCCAAAAATATTACTCAGGTAGTTTTACGAAATAAAATTAAAATCCATTGGTGATAAAATTTCACCATTATCATCACCAGCCAAAGCCATTCGATGTCCACTGCTTGTTATAATCACCACACTTGGCATTTATTCCATGCTATTATGCTCTGCCTGTGTAACAGGACCTATTCCTACGTACCACGAGGAAATAATTTACACCGTTAGTAATGTGACCCTAATCCAGAAAATATCCTGTCGCATTGTCCGTTGATTTATACCCTCTGATGGATGACCGCGGTGTCCAATGTAACGCCCTAATCCCGAATTCCCAATACTAAAGGATCCACCGCAATCCAAACGTCGAGCAATTTAGGATAATTTATTCCTCGCAAACCAGAATATTTTCGTATTTTCACCTTGTAAAGGGTTGTGACCGGAATTTTACGGGTTGACCCGTATTTAGTATGACTAATGTTCAGAAGAAATGCCTGATTTGGAAAATGAAGTCAATGTTTTTTGCAATAAGAGATAACCTACCGACCGACCATTCAAGAAACTAAAAAAAAAAACAACTTAAATTTTTTTTTGCTGTGTTAAAATTCATGAACCCGTATTTACAGATTGCTAACCCGTAAAATAAGTAACGGCAGGTCGCCCCTACCTTTATGGGTTTCAATGCCAATTTTATGGCTCATAAATTCTAAAGATTTGCAAAGACCCTTTTGTTTTTGAATCACCAAGTGGCTATTGATGATTTACAAAGCTCTTAAGTAAATTGCCTATAATTTATTGACCTTAAGTATTGAATCGAGAGATTTACTTACGGGCTCACCAATTAGGTACCGGAATACATTTTTATTTTTGGAATTGAAATGGCCCGGGTTTATACTCAATTCATTTTCCATGTCTTGCGTTCTAGGGTTCCGCAGGAAGGACAAGGAACCTTTATAAGATCGTTCGAGCTGTCCGTCTGTGCGTCCCAGTCTACACAGGGCCACAGGGTCATAATAGAGATCTCAATTTTGATAAAATAAATTACGTAAGAATTGTAAACCCTGATGCCTACAACCCCCTACAACCACATAACTACAAGTTATATTTATATACCTACTCGCCCCCTCTGCCATTTCTAAGACGTACCTAAGCATTTAGGTAAACATAATAAACAAAAATAGATTTTGTGGTGGGTATATACCCATTGATATAATATACATAATACTTAGGTACACTATAATATAATTACATTGATAGTAATATAAATACGCTAGTAATCTTAAATGTCAATGTACCTATTACCTACTTATACCTATTATAATATAAGTACATCAATAATAATAATAGTCATTTATTTCAGGCTACATATTATGGGAAATGTACAATAAATTATACTTACCTAAACAATAATATTATATACATAATACCTATGTCAGTGTACATACTATATACCTGTAATAGTACTATACAGGTACTATGTAGGTACTATATACGCTAGTTATATAAGGCAATGGTAGCTTAGATACCCATAAATAATAAAAATATTATATTTGCAAGCTACACTATTTGAAAAAAAAAAAAAAAAAAAAAACAGCCAATTGCGAGTCGGTCTCGCACATGAAGGGTTCCGTACCATTAACTATAAAAACGGCATTTTTAGTATGGGAGCCCCTTAAATATTTATTTTATTCATTTTTTTATTATTTGTTGTTGTAGCGGCAACATCATCTGTGAAAGTTTCAACTGTCTTACTATCACGGTTTATGAGATACAGCCTGGTGACAGACGGACGGACAGACGGACAGTTGAGCCTAAGTTATTGGGTCCGTTTTACTCTTTGGGTACGGAACCCTATAGTGGTGGTCATATAATTAAGAACGCTGATATAAAGGGAAGATTTTTTCCAACTAAGATGCAAAACTAATTGTATGCATTTGTTTTTATTTCTCTCGGTATCGTAAAACATTTCCACATTACCACTGCATTCATTGATACACATGATTGGCTAAAAATCAATAGGCAAACTTTTTACACTACTTTTAAACAAAGTATTCCTTATTACTGGCTGGTCACGTAATTAAGAACGCTAAGTAGTTTATACCTTTATTCAAATTTAAATAGAGAACACTCAGTCGATTTGTTACTGTTTGTATAATTTTGGCGCCATTACGTGCTGTAAAAGATTAAAGGTGATTGATTCTTTAGAAAAAACAAAAAAAAAAAAAGTTGTGATAAATCTACAAGGGAAGTAATAATAAAACTTCGCCGGAAGAATTGGTCTTATAAAAAGATAGCCGACCATCTGCAATGTTCAAAAACGATGGTTTTCCACGCTGTAAAGCATTTTGCTACGTATCAAACTACTTCGAATGTTCCACGTGTACCTAAACAGAGTAAAACAACTCCTCGAGATGACCGAAACATCGTTCGTATGGCAAAACAAAATCCTTTTAAAGGGTCCAATGAGCTTAGAAAATAATATTTTGGTGAAAACAACCCTTCAGCAATCTCAGCACGCACTATTCGAAGACGTTTGGTAGAAGAAAAATTGCACGGTAGGATAGCCAGAAAGGTACCCATGTTAAAACTTTGCCACAGGCAAGCCCGGCTTGCATTTGCGAGAAAGTATGAAAACTGGACTGTGCAACAGTGGAAAAATGTACTTTTTTCTGACGAGACGAAAATAAACAGAGTATGTTCTGATGGAAAACGATATGTACGACGTCCCCCGAATACAGCATTCGACCCAAAGTACACGAAAGTTACATTAAAGCACTGTGGTGGAAATGTGAAAATTTGGGGTTGCTTTTCTGGACATGGTGTAGGACCTGTAAAGTTGATAGAAGGTAACATGGATCAGTTCCAATACAAAAATATACTGGAAGAAACAATGTTACCATACGCTGAAGACGTTCTACCGGTCATTTCGACATTCCAGCATGACAATGCCAAAGCACACTGCACGCACCGTAAAGGAATTTCTTACAGCGCAATTAGTTTCTGTCTTAGACTGGCCTGCTAACAGTCCAGATCTAAACCCAATAGAGAATCTGTGGTTTGAAGTAAAGAAAAAGGTTTCAAATACAAAGTGTGGAAATTTAAGAGAGCTGTATGACGTTTTTTTAGAAGAATGGAACTCTATTTCTCTTGCGAAATGTCAAAAATTAATAGAGTCAATGCCTCGCCGGTGTAAAGCTGTAATTAAAAGCCGTGGATATGCTATTAACTATTAATTTTTGGTTAAATATTTATTAAATTTCTTTTTATGTTTCCTGTGCTACATAATATTGTGATTTTTTTAATCTAAGTGTCATACAAAACAATTCCCGAGCAGTTAAATAAATCGTTCTTAATTATTTGTCCAGTTTCAGTACTATTTGAATGTGTTACTTTGATAAAATCAATAAAATGTGTAAAAAATATTTAGCGATTTCATACTTTATTCTTAAGTCAGGTTGCTCTATTAATGTGACTATTATATAACATAACTAGTTGCTTCTCAGAAGGTACACATCTCTGTGTATGATACGATTTAAATAAAAAACTTCTAGAACTTCAAATCGTTCTTAATTATATGACCACAACTGTAAATAAGGTACCTACCTAGTTAGTTTCAACTAGCTCGATAGATGGCGCTGACCTTCGAGCATATAAAAAATTAAATGATCTATGGCGCTGACTCAGCCATCACTCAGCCTGACTCAACCATGGACTCAACAAGGACTCAACATCGACCATGAACCATGGTCGACGACCTCTAAAAATTCTTTGCCATGGACATAATACATTGACATGGAACCTCATGGAACTGATATGGAAGAACCTTAGAATAAGTGGAAGAACCTTGGAGCAAGGAACATGGAAGAACAAAACTTAGAATCACAGATTTATAAGTATAGTACTAAAGTCTTAGAATAATGACGCTTGCATTATTCTGAGGAACAAATACATTCGATACCTATACCTATCATAACTTTTTTTTTTATCTAAGGCCATGGTTCAAAATGGAAAATGGATCCAAATTAATATTAGATCTGCATATTAATACTTGTTTGGATATAAATGAATATAAAACGTAAATTCTTGGAGACAAAATAAAAGGAAAGCAAAATGTTTTATTCTTGGTTTTGTCTATGGTGTTTCCATACAATTGGCATACATCCTCTTTGTTTTTTGTTGTTTTTTTTAACCTGTCATAAACAAGGATTTTTTATCTATGTACTACAAATTTTATCCATGTTAGAGATGGGTTAATACCGATATTCCTCAGTATTACCTGATATGAATATATTACCCAAGCGATATTATAATACCTTAACTAATATTTGAGTATCAGTGATATGATATCACCTAGACTACTTACTGGTGCTAATATAAAGTATCTACTAAGATTATAGGTTGGCTAATCTAATACTACAATATTAATGCACGAACTGTAGGTACACGAATATAATACTTAATGATGATTCTAATTTGACGACCTCTGTGGCGCGGCGGGCGAAGGTTCGCCTGCGGCGCAGGAGGTTGCGGGTTTGATTCCCGCCTCGCAACAAATATTTTTATGATCTGCAGATACATGTTCAGGGTGTCTGGGTATTTTCTATGTATAATAAAAAATATCTATCTACAATTAAAAAATATCTATCTATTAAAATATCAACAATAATAGAAAAGAAAAATAGTTCCTATGACCTATGTAATAAAGAGCATACACTTACTCGCTCATATTGAGTAAGATATAATTGCGTCAAGTTGTCTCTTTCGCACAATGTTACCAGACCGTTCAGATGTTTAGAGTTCCATATATTTTTCGATTAAACCGTACTTTTGCTGAAGGTAAAATATGCACAACGGTAAGGCAATATTGTGTTCGCTTGAAAAGATTTGCGGGTAAAAAAACGTTTTTTGTAAATACCTATAGGTAGGTAGTAAATGAAAATATAAACACTGTACCTTCCATTCTTTTGAAACCAGTATTTTTTTATCAGCTGCCGTACCAAGTTGCTTGTCACAGCTGGAAACATTGCTCTCTACTCTCTTGCATTCGTAGATGTCTGTGATTGGTTGGTTCATCCGATATGTATTAGGCGATACGTACGATGTTCTCACCGATACTGTGTAGAAATCTAGGTAAAATATTAGTGTGAACATCGTACGAATCCGAGCCGAGTAACTATGAACCGTACGTGTGAGATATTAGCAACCCAGACCGAATAGTCAGTATCTTGGTCAGTATCAGTCAGTATGTGTACAAAAGTGAATATGAAATATTAGCATATCGAAGTTCTATGGATTACTAATACATGAATACATCCGATATCACTAATATCTTAACGAATATATTGGATTCATCACTAATGGTCTACCTACCTCTTGGAGCAACCTACAGATCTTGGACGAATTATCATTCGTCCAAGCTACAGATGTAACAGGATGTAACCTTTGGAGCAAGGAACAAAAGAGTAACCAGCCCAGCGTTGCCATAAGGTAACTTTTGTTACCTTTTAGGTAACTTTTGCTTCTACCAGGGTTCTTCCAGGTAACACGACTCAAAAGGTAACTTTTAGATAACTTTTCGGAGGCAAAATATTATGAGTGAGTTTTCTTTGAAATTTATGGAGTTATTGAATTACGTGAAATGGAACGCTAATTTAATTTCAATTTTGGCATTTTGGGTGACGCAATTACGTCTCTCTCGCACTGATTAATACCATAGCCCCAAAGTATGAGCGTCTCGCTTGCTCAATTGGATTCATTCGTTGAGGGTCCTCGGCCTTAGAAAATTATTACTCTAATAGGACCCGGCGAGCTGCTCAAGACCGTTCGTCGTGGCATTCTAGGGGGTGACTTATCAGGGCGTCCACTTCCTTGAAAATCAAGGAAAGTCAAGAAAGCTCAAGGTGATCAGGAAAAGTCAGTGAAATCGAGGGGTTATCTGGAAAGTTGGGGAAAAATTGTGATTTTGCACTGTTTCAGTACCCAAATTTCCCAGTAAAATTTCTGTTATGAAGTTTCTGTGTTATTTTGGTTTTGATGGTAAAATCACAAGAACTTTGGCAGTTTCACACTTCTGAAATATGAAATTTTCGCGGCTCGCTCCGCTCGCTGCTACCTTACGTGTTGTTCTTCTTCGGCTGGTCTTGTTACTAAAATCACAAAAAATTGCCTGTTCACACTTCTTAATTGAAAAGTACGAAAAGTTCGTCAGGAAAATATGAAATACTGGTCTGGAAAAGTCGGGGACACCCTGATGACACCCAACCCCAAATTTTTGGCTGTGACCGCGCCTGCAAGCTACTTTACTAAAACTATACTAAAATTTCAAACTATTAAGCACCATCTATGGTGGTAAACGTAACAATACTCAACTCACGTTTGTGTGTTGCTTGGACGAATTATAATTCGTCCAAGGTCTGTTTACATTTACTAGTTAGTTACTAACAATTTACTACATAAAGACCTCAAAAAAAAAAAGTTAACTTTTCCTAATAAAAGGTTACTTTTGGAACACTCTTAGGTAACTTTTGACAAGAGCGTTGTGGCAACACTGAACCAGCCAGACGTAACCATAGAACAACATTACTCACGAGGACGTAACAAACAAGTAAGCAAGCATGAAATTGAATTGAAAATGAAAAGTTATCAAACAAAATAAACAACACTGTGGAAAACTCGGAAAAGTGAAAACTCAAAATAATGATAAAAAGTGGTAAATACTCAATTATTTTTCTAAAACTGCGTACCTACACCAGTAAAACCAGTAATATATAGTAAAACACTTTGGTATTTATCTTCTATGAATGCAATTATTTTTCAGAGAAGCCAAGTCCCATGGAGCTTGATTTGGATCATCCACAGGAGCAAAGCCAGCTACATAATAGTATAATTGAAAACGAAAACATAATCGGCAATAACAATGAACTCATGCCTATTGGCTTATCGCCTGTGCAAATACAGCAAGAGTATTTTGAGAACTTAGGAGATGGAGATTGGGTAAAGTAAGTGACTTCAAAGCTGGATTGGGGTTTGGGTATAGATAAGGGGGCACTGAGGAAAAAAGACTGACAAAATATCGCAGAAAAAAAAGACTTATCGACACTCCGACCCAAAGCTGTTTTATTATATTATGCAGTAGGACCTCTAGACTTGCGAGAAGAAGAAGAAGAATTCCCTAGACTTTGAGCTAGTTTCAATAAAGAACAAATTTTGTAAATTTTTTATTTTTGACAGTTCAGATCGTCACATTTAACGCTCTAGCTAGCGGTTAACGCAAATAGTAAACCTGGGTACTAAACAGGGATGATTGAATAAATCGCTTTAAAAACATTATACTTAATTTATGATCCTTATGATCTGTCATCATCACCTTCACCATTATTAGCCTGCAGAAGTCCACTATTGAACATAGGCCCCCCTAGAATGCTATGACCAAATTAGTCTATAGCTTTATTATATGCCACTTTAACTTGCTAATTCTGAGAGCTATGTTGGTGATTTTGTTTTTCTACAGATTACCTAATTCAATTCAATTTCTATCACATAGTGAAAACCCCTAGCATAGCTCCCTCCATAGGCCGCTTCGCGACTTAGCTTATCTATACAGCCAATAGTTAGTAACTTTGTCTTGGTGCCGTCAATGAAAACTATGGGTTTCGCCACACCCCTAAAAGAGGGGAAGCTTTCTCTCTCTCTCTCTATCTCTATCTCTCTCTCTTTCTCTCTCTCTTTCTCTCTCTCTCTCTCTCTCTCTCTCTCTCTCTCTCTCTCTAACCGCTCCTCTCCTTCCCAATTTACATATTATAGTTGAAAGTTCTTCCGCTCTACTACCTGCCACAAAATTACCTGTGTAGATGCTTCACTGGGGCCCCTGTTCAGTGGGTTACCAATAAATTGGGTCGATATTGGCTGAAATAGACAAATACTTACAGTTAGACCTTCATTGTGGTATGATGGGGCCTATGCCCAACTGTGTACATCTAAATGATGATGATGCTGGTTATAAATTAATTTAAGTGTGGTATAAATTTCAGGTATGAGAAAAGTAATCGAAACTACTTAGTGCAGAACATTGCATTTGCACTATTTGGGAGCCCAAGTTGCGAGGGTAATCTCACAGAAGTTATTGGTGACCAGAATGCACATCTCGAAGGATACACAACTCGGCAACAGGAGCAGGTCATGAAAGTGTATGATAAAATATGTGAACAAAGTAAGTCATAGACAGAGTTTGTATATGTATATATACTATACTGGGCGAGCATGTACACCTGAGTAAAATTCAAGTAATGAAAGAATATAGGTACGGCATATATAATTCTGTTTGGCTTATACAGCCAAAATACAAAAAAACAACATATTCTCGGACTGCCACTGGTTGAGAGAATAAGGAAATTAAATGAATGTTTAATTATAGGTAAATATTCGTACAACGATGAAGACATAGTGATGTCAGTATTATTGGTAGTGTGCGCTCGACCAAGACCGTTGAAGTTCTATCAACTGCAGCCGTCAGATTACTGGGTAGACCTACATGAGCGGAGCAATATTGATATCTGGTGCACTGCTGTCTTCAGAGTAAGAAGATGCATTCCAACCACAGTTGGTGGTAAGTACAGGTAGTATGTCCTAGGTGGACGTGACCTAAGAGGTGATTGCATTTATTTGTTGTGCAGATGGGTCACATGTTAATGACCATTATGCCAAATAAAGTGCAAGAAAGAATTGACATATTCGTGTACATACCTACACTTTTATCAAATGGTTTATCTGTATTGATAAGGAGATTTCCAAATGAATTAATTGATGATAAGTGCACTTCACTAGAAATCATTAACATGATACGGATTATGCGAGCAACTAAGCTCAACAACATTATAACCGATTCCTGAAATGGGATCTTGTGAAACCATGTCCTTAGTAATATCTTACTTTTCTATATATAAAAATCGATGTGTGTGTGTATGCTCTCTATGGACTCCAAAACAGCTGGACCGATTTTGATAAAAAAATCAGGCAAACTTTAGATTAACCCAGCGGGTGATACAATGAAGTTTGGTAGCGATCGGATCAACAGTTTTTTTTTGTTGGTTATTGCTGCCCGTGAGAAGCCGGGGCGGGTCGGTAACTCTCAGAAAATAGGCTGTAACACACAGGTAGACAGACACGAGAGTGATCCTATAATCGTTCTATCGGTATCTTTTGAGGTACGAAACTCTAAAAATAACAAACTTTCATTCATTTCGGTGCATAAAAGGTTTTACACACTTTGAAGACAAGTACAAATAATTATTCTGATGGTTCGTCCCGAACTGAGACTTCGCAAATACACGCGATCTAGGTAATACCAATAAAAATAATAATAAAAATAACTGATATAACCACTTTGACGCGTGTCTACGTTACGTGGTGCATACGCAAATACGCATCCGGTGTGCTTTGGCCTTTAACGTGAAGTAATCAATTAGTCCGTATAGTTCTACTGGCTCTGTGACAGACTAGGACGGGCCGTCCAGCTTGAACGATCTCATATGGGTACCTTGTTGGAATTCGGAACCCTAATAAACCCGTAACTGTTTTTCAGCAAAGTCCTGCAGAGTGTACATAGACGATACTGCGAGAGTGTATCACGACTGGAATTCGTATCTAGAAAACAACACGCTATCCAAATGTGTTCTGATAGTGCCCCAGTATGGAGAGTACACTGGGTCCATTCTTGAGGTAACTCAACAAACCACTATGCCTTAAGGCTAATTTACATTTTTTATTCTTTATTGTACACACATATATACATAATATTAACACAAGCCAGAATTAAAGGACATGTGCAAAGGCGAGCTTAACCCTAAAAAGAGTTTTATAAACATTAGTTGAGTAGCGAATTTAGTCGTCAAGTAAAAGAAATGAATAGCAAGTAGAAAGTAGTTGTTTGTTATTAAGTGTTACCCACATCATCATCAGCCTGTAGAAATCCACTGCTGGACATAGGCCTCCCCCTATGATGCCACGAGGAACGGTCGTGAGCCGCCTCCATCCGACTTCATGCGACCTTTATAATGTCTTTGGTCCATCGAGGGCAACGGTAGTAAGTTCTGCGAGCTATATGACCATTGTCATTTCAACCTGCTAATTCTGAGAGCTATGTCGGTGATCTTAGTTCTTCATTTTGGATTCCCACTCAAGTGTTTTACCAACACTTATGGGAAATACAATTGTATAATATCCGTAAAATTACCAACCGGGGATCGAACCCGCAACCGTCTCCTTGATAACCACTGGTCGTCTCCACGTCAGGTTGAATTTTTGGAACCGTATCATTGGCTCATAGCGCCGTAGCGATTGAGAAACGAACTAAACTGTCTCGGACATTGCCGTGCCACAGAATAAATATTAGTAGCCGTGCACACTCAGCAAGTTTAGCGGAGCGGGAGCGGGACACGCGCGGGGGTTGAACTTGCGATCACCAATCCGCTTGCCAACCATGGTGATTATGGTAAACACCTCTATGGGGAGGCCTATGCCCAGCAGTGGACGTTTACTGGCCGATAATCAATAAAACTTTAAATCTTTTCAGGGTGAAGAATTATTCGCTGTGAAACTGTCCGTGGTTCCGTCGCCGTCTCTAGGACTCAAAGCGAGAGTACTGAGCACAGTCGACACAGCCAGTACGGTGGCTTCAATCGGAGCTATAGGAGTTATAGGTAGATATACTGCCATTCCCAATTTTTGATCTATCTGTTATCCAAGATCAGTTACCATGGCAACTTTGTCTTTTTGAATGGGAAATAACAATGTTTTGCCATGGTAAGAGATCACATGGATGTGTTATATGTATACTGAAATCAGCCTAGATAAATACCCATAACTTAAATATTATTTATTAATAAATATTGTGCTCGCATTACCCCGGGCGGGGGGGTCTTACACCCGTACCCTAGTATAAATATGGTTTGGCGGCTTTTACCCCAGCCGACCTTAAATAAATGAAGTCATATATTGGGGGGCAAACTAGTAAATATAAAAAAAAGGAGCTATGGTCATGTGCATCATGTGATCAAATAAAAGAGCTGGTTGTGAAAAATACAAACAAATTGTTTTTTTCTTAGGTTTGGCGGCTTTTACCCCAGTCGGCCCGGTGGTGCTAGCGAGTGCAGCGGTCGCCACCGTCACTACGGGCATCTATGGACTAGTGCGTTCCTCGCTACACTTGCACGATAGAAGCATTCATGAGCAGGTAATATGTCTTGTGAATACGCGCTCTTATTTGGCAACTGGACAACCACTGGACTGGACAAACACTGACTGCGCCACTTGTGAGAGTGTGCGATAATTATAGTCGCGCAGTAACGTTCCCATAAGGATATACTCACGAGTATATCGTATACCTCGCCAAATATATAACAACATACATAACATATCCTAACAGTCACATAGATAGTCCTGTTCCCATAAATATTTGCAGATCATGCAAAAATTTCAACAATCCACAGCGGGAATCGAACCAGCACCTCTTGCGTCTCAGCCGGCTACTCACCCACCACGCCACGGAGATCGTCAAAAGTGGAAAAGCCATAGTGGTTAACAATGTAACCCTTTCATTTCTTAACTGTTTTACCTAGAAACTTGTAGTCCCTTATAAGAGGACCATCATGCTGGAAACTAAACGTTATGCTGATGAAAACTTTCCGAGTTATCCTGCAAAAACAGTGACTTGAGTTCAGAACTCTACACTATGTTTGGTCCATCATGGGTTGTTTAAGAAAAATCTTATGTTCATAGAGCATCAGTCCAACGGATGCAGAAGCAAGAGGCAGCTGGTTGAACATAGCTGCGTCGAGCGTCGGCCTGGCGGCGGGTGCGGCCAGCGGCCTGCTGTCTCGGTCCGCCGCCGCCGGGACTAACCTCACCAAGGTAGGCTTTACCATAGTTCACCCAGCCTTACCACAGTAGGCTTCACCGCCCGGCTTTATTGTAGTAGACTTCACTATAGTATGCTTAACCTTACCACAGTAGGCTTCACTGCCTGGCTTTATTATAGTAGACTTTACCATAGTATTCCGAGCCTTACCACAGTAAGGCTTCACCGCTTGGCTTTATGACAGTAGGCTTCACCATAGTATGCCCAGTCTTACCACAGTAGGCTTCATCATTATATATCCAGACTAAAGTGTGTCACACACGTAGCAGATGCGGTAAGATATCTGTATCTGAGCGCGTATCTGTCCATATCGCTCTCTATACTAAGCTCAAGGAGCAACACACACGTAGCACATCACTTATATTTTATCGTCAAGCATGTGTAGGCACCGACATATATCAAAAGATGGACAGATTATATCTGTGTATACAAATTGAAATACAATACTTACAGTTTGAAGGTTTCCGCGTGAATGTATCATTTTCGTATATTATCGTATCTGCTACGTGTGCGATACCTTCAGATGCGATAAGTTTTTATACGCATATAAAATATTACCGCGTCTGCTGCGTGTGTGATGCACTTTACCCAGGTAGGTTTCACCAAAGTATATCCAGACTTATCCAGGTAAACTTCACCATAGTATGCCCAGACTTACCAAAGTAGGCTTCACCATAGTATGCCCATACTTACCCAGGTAGGCTTCACCATAGTATGCCCATACATACCAAGGTAGGCTTCTATAGTATGCCCATACTTACCAAGGTAGGCTTCACCATAGTATGCCCATACTTACCCAGGTAGGCTTCACCATAGTATGCCCATACATACCAAGGTAGGCTTCTATAGTATGCCCATACTTACCAAGGTAGGCTTCACTATAGTATGCAAGGTAGGCTTCACCGTATAGGACAAGATGAGATTACTGTACTCATATGGATTTTGATGAGACGTATCTGGAACTAAAGCTAGAAGACCTTCTGTCGGTCTATCTACGCAATGGAATTGGGATGCCAGCTCAAATTACAATGTGCTTTAACTACTGTAGTTGAAGATTCGACCGTCGGCCGTCTGAGGTCACCTTTGTCGATAGCCCCTTTGTCTTTGTTTTTGTCCTTTGTTTTTTGGTACTTCAAAAGTAGCTTGTTATTTCCAGACGGGTCAAGCGCTGACAGTGTCGGTAGAAGTGCTTCGGCACGCGAACATCGTGACGGGCGGCGCGGGTGTCGTCAACAGTCTAGTGCACATCATACTCAAGGTAATATTTTTTTTTGTAAATTTTGGTAAATTTGGAAAAAGGTTGGTAAATTTGAACATTTTGGAAACCTATTGGTTTGCTGCACTGAAACTGCCGCACTGCTCCGCAGACAGGGTTGATAAGGGCGGCCACATACAGTCGGAATATCGATTAGGAATTTCGAACGTATCAAATCCATACAAAATCAAGGACCTATTATCAAACACATAGTAGTTTTACTTTCGTACGTGTGTTTTGTCCGATTCGAAATTCCGTATGGTATGGTAGAAATTTCATATCAGCAATAATTTTCAGCGATGTTCCTTCCTCGTTTAAGAAATAGCGTAATTTAAAGCTTGATTCGAAATAATCTTCTCACTGCTACGGGGCGCTGCAACGGATGATGGAAGTTTTAAAGTCGAGAGTTTTTTAAAATGCGTTTTGTTGTATTTTTTCAGTACCGAGACCACGGTGAAAAGCCGACGAACCTGGAGTTGTTCCAGTTCACTGCCGCCACTCTGTTCTTCTGTAACGCGGTGATGTCGAACCGCACCGCGCAGAACATCATCGAAGACGCGCAGGCAAAGACCATCAACGAGTACCGCTCCACACTGAGGAGCAATCGGCACAGGTTAGACTTTTCACATCGGCTTTTTTGATTTTTAACCAACTTCCCAAAAAAGGAGGAGGTTCTCAATTCGGTTGTTTTTTTTTTTTTTTTATGTTTGTTACCGCATATCTCCGGCGTTTATGAACCGATTTGGAAAAATTTTTATTTGAAAAGATATACTTCCAGATTGGTCCCATTTTTTTCAGAATCCAGTTCTGATGATGGGATCCATGAGGAATTGAGGGAACTCCTCAAATATTGTAGGCATACATATGGCGATTTTGATATTTTCAGCAACAAACCAAGCATTTGCATTCAAAAAGTATCATAATCCTTTCACCACTATGTTTCTTTCATCATTTTTTTTTCATCCAAATATTTAATCGAATACTATGGCGAAGTCGGTTTTTTAAATGAAAAGTTATACCTATAAGTATTGACATTGTTTTTTTTTTCCCTATAAGTATTGTCATTGATTTTTATTTACTTATATCTGCTATTAATTTTAACTTAATTGAATGTAATTTTAATGTAGCTAACTAGATTTTCTGATACTATTTAACATTGTTTGCGAAAATAAAATAAGAAATTCTTTATTTGAAAGTTTCAAGTCATTATCATCAGCCGGTTGACGTCTAATGCTGAACGAGGCCATTGAATACAATAGGAGGATTTTCCATAGTCATCACGTTTGCCAAGCGGATTGGTGATCGCTGTATTAGTGCTAAGTACTCAGGTGGATGCTGCTGCCCATCCCCTAGTGTAATCCCTTATTTGGCTTTTACGACATCCAAGGAGGCGAGGGGTCTATTCTTAGGCCTGACATAGACCACGGCAGTTTATTTAATAAAGTCAATGCAATTTGCGACGTTACTCGTTCCATGTATAATAGTAAATACTGAGTCATGTTTTAGTAAAGCTGGAATTTTAACCCAAACTTTGGTGGTAAATTTTAATTCATTTAAAAAATAACGCAATACACTTTTATGTCTACTTAATTTAAATTCAAAAGTATTTATTCATTAAAATTACAAGGAAAAAATTAAGTCAATCAAATCAATCATTAATCAGTCCCTTTCGAAAAAGGCGGCAAGGGGAGGCCTATGTCCAGCAGTGGACTTCTAGAGGCTGATGATGATGATAGTGTATCTATTATTACTGAATCATAAAATGTTAATTCCAGAAAAATGTTCGACAAAATCAGCGCAGAATCAAGAAGAGTCCAAGGCGCTGTGCAAGGGAATACCGAAGTCATCCGAGGCGTCACGAACATCGTCGACAAAGATCAGTACTTCGCTGACGTGCTCAAAATAAACAAGGATATAAATCAGCACAAACTGAGGATATCTATGACGTCAGACGGAAAAGTCAACCTGAACGCTCAACACAAGTTCAACCCTTCAGAACTGTACAGCTTAGGACAGGAGGGTCGATCCCAACTGTTCACTTCACTCGGACCAGCTGACCTGAACGCGCGGAACGTACCAACAAGAGTCGCATCAACAACAGTCGTCGGCAGATACGTTGACAATGAAGACGAAGGAAACGGCATGTTAGTTGGGATTCACCCGGGGGAAATTATACGTATAGGACAACTCCTTGTGAGGGTGAGCACATCGGGCGCGGAAAATGTGGCGCTCATGCTTGAAAACCTAAGCCAAGATATATACGCCAACTTGATGACAGTGTCATTCAACATATTGTCTCAACTACTCCCCGATGATATCTCAAGACTCCGGTTGCTAAGCCCGGATGAAGATCTGATAGTGCAAATAGTTAAGTTTGTTTTCAACTACATGAAACACGAGCGGCCTTTGGGCGATCCGAGTCGGGACACGGATAACGGAATTGTTGTTGTTTTGAAAGAGTTCTTCCAAGAAGGTATGGTTCGTCAAGATACGATATTACATTTGAAGGATCGATTACTCGGTTGGATCGCGGAGGAGGTCGATCGTAGAAGGGAACAATTCCCGTCTAAGAAATTAGTTATTTGTGAGTGCTGTCGCGGTGTCAGATATGCTTAGTCCGAAATACCGAGTTACCGACCCGTGGTATAACTGCAACTATGTTCAACTAGTTGGACGACGGGAAACAAAATATAACCCGTGGTTCAACTGTCAGATACTTTTTCTGCTATTTGTTATTACGACCCATGGTGTGGTATGTGTCCGGCTTAACCCGTGACACGATTTTTTTCCAAATTTTCTTAGGCGATAAGGAGAAAGCAAAATAAGTAAAAATAAGTAGAGCAAATAAGTAGAGCCGTGAGTCAAAAGCAGCGCAATCGCGGATAGAGCTCTATATTATAAGAGCGTCAGTGTGCCGCGCGGGTCAGCTAAGCTGAGCGGTCGAAGCTCTCAACGAACAAACCCTCCCGTGGATGTCGTAAAAACTTTTTTTTTCTTTTTTTTGTACTTGGCAAGCAAACAAGCGTAGTACGGCCCACCAGATGAATTTTTCATACCTGTCAAGTTTGGTGACAATTCAATATTAAGGTGACAGCAAGCTGATCTGATGATGGAGACTGAAGGTGGACAACGGAACTCTTTGATGGTAAATAACTGGTCGTGTTTAAGCTCATTTTGATCAGCTCACAATTCTAATTAAACGAGCGAAGCGAGTTCTTCTAGTCCACTTGTTACTAATTTCATCATCAGCATCAGTATATTTCATGAAAGAATGTGTGGAAAAATACATTAAAAAAAAGTCTTTTTGTTTGGATCTGTGGACCATAGGTAATTTTACTATACGGTGTGTATCTGATAGATGGGTGGTTGTTTTTTACTGTGGTCCAACCAGTTGAACTTCGCAGTTGTACCACGGGTCGGTAGCTCGAAATATGGCTTAGATAATGTACTATATACTTTCCAAGTATGGATTTTACATTACAATGAATCTGCTTCGTTTCAAGGACTTGCTCTTATGAAAAACTTTAAACGCACTATATTTTATTTAGAATAATGAACCTTCAACGTTTTGCATAGCGATTGTTGGAAAATGTTAAGTTGCATGCTATCTCGTGAAATGGGACTGATAAATTTCGAAACGAAAATATAAGCTTTCGATAAAAATATATTAAAATAAATATTTATTTAATCATGGAACGATTAGCAAAGCAATTCAAATAGACGAGTAGCCGCCAAATCAAAGTGAGCTATGTCTGCGTTCCAAAAAGTTGCTAAGCACATTTTTTAGAAAGTATATTGAATTTTGAATCTACTCTTAAATAGTACATATCAAAAGATTGTTTGTGATCAAAGACCAAAAAAAATTTTGTCAGTTATTTTCCAGTAGGTGGTATATTATGTATAAAATATTTATAGGGCGGCGCATTCACTTATAAATTCCCAATGAATGTGCGAAAAGTGCGACTCAACTTAGTTTGGTGTTTGACACCCTGTGGTAGATATTCTAAGATAAAAAAAACATACAGCTAAATTGAGAACCTCTTCCTTTTTTTGAAGTCGGTTAAAAATTGAGCGTATGTCATAGTAAAATAATCCTTATTCGCCATAATCAAAAGGATCATTTTCAAACGTCATATCTATACCCCCTGGGTATAGATATGACGGCTATCTCGGATTGTAGACATATTAACAAACTTTATATTTTCAGAACTTTTTTGATCACTATGTATGAAAACGTCGAGTTCGACATTGTCTAAAATCCGAGAATTGGTAAAAATTCAACTAACAGGGGTTCACTGAAGGTTGTTACTTAAATGTTAATTGTTTTATATTTGCATAATCTCTTCGTTCAAACATATTTTAAGTTTAAATGTTCACAATAGATTCCTCATCAAATGTGTAAATAAATTCAAATTAAAAAAAGATGCGCCATTTGCATTTAAAGTTTTAATTTAATTTCAAGTAAGTAACTGAGACTCTTTTAGTTTATTACAACAAAGCTTTATTTGTATGAAAACAACAAAATGTAAACGTAATGGACTAACTTAGCAGTAACGTCAATTTGACACTTTTTCTATAAATCGGACAGCAGGCGAAAACATACCAGCGAACGTCAGTAAACGGCGTAGTTCAAATTGTAACCGGTTTCATTTGCTTCGCAGAGTCTGATCGGGGTATTTGACGTTTAACCAGCTGGGTTACCTTGAGCTCTTATAGTGATTCAGTTCAAAAACTATAGCGTACAAAATATCGGTTCCGTGATGTCCGCAGCTATATTTAAAGGCACAGTAGCAGAAGGTCTATAGACATCTGCGATAAAAGTTATTCAATGATGATGAATGTCGGCGACGAACCGATACTTTGTACTGAACAGTTTTTAAACTGAATCACTATAAAGGCCTATCCGCACACAACAGTGCCGGCACAGTGACGACACGTACCGTCAGTAACGTGTCCATCAGTGTCAGTGAAATATGATATTGTAGCATACATTTTGTACAATGCTATCCGTACTCGTGAGTGTCTAGCGGACAATATTTTGACTGAGACGGTCGCAGTATTCCAAGATGGACGGCAAAAAGTTGATTGAATTGCTACTAAAAATTTACTGTACGCGTCATGTCGGTACTGACATGTATGAATAGCACGTCACGGAACTGTACGGTACGGAACGGTGTGCTGATAGGCCTTAAGGCTCATGGTAACCCCCCAGGTAATATTTTATACAGGATAGTGCCGTAAACGCACCCCTGTGCAGTTGACAGGCTTATTTTGTTAACAAATGACTGCACGCCTATCGGCATTCATTTGTTTTGCATGGTCGTGCGGGTAGACCGCTCCCTCTGGATCTTCTACACACGTGAATGCGCCCATAGCCCATGTGATACATAAAGCACTGTGATAAGGAATCAATGTCACTTCTAGGATAGTAAAGAGCTTCTTATATATAAATATATCGGTGTGATACATAGCTTCGTGTATTCATAATTTATGTTGTAATGCTAAAACCTCAGAGTAAAATTAAACATGAAGCGTATGTGAGTAACTATGTAGGTCGCATAATGTTCACGCTGCGATGTAATTACTCTATAGCATTCATATAGCTCTGAGGATAAATAGTGCCTTCCAATAAAATTGTATTATATACCTATGGTATGTCTAATCTATATGGGGAAATATTATTTATTTATATTTAGGTATATTTGATTTACTCCAAATATAATTTATGCTTTCACCAAAATGTTATTTATGTAGAATAATAAAGTATTTGAGAAATTTATTTATGTAAGTACGTATCTTTATTTTTACCCTTGTACGGCAAAGCAATAGGTGGGTTTTATGATTTCAGCAGTCTTTGTATGTATCATGTATGTAAGTAAGCTTTTCATCTGTTCCCTGTAGCTCCGTAACTACCGAGTGTCATGATTGACGGCACACAATTTTCCAACCTCGAAAACAATATAATTTAAGTAAGTATAATGAGTTTGGTATGAAATAAAGGGCATGATGAGTACATTTGAAAAATATATCACACTTTGTAATACAAGTGCTAATAATTATACCAACTCCACTAAAAAGTTTTCTAAACAAAAATCGTTTATTGAGCTTTCGATTACACCTATTAATTAAGTGAAACTTAATTTTTTTTTCAGCTTTTGCGTACCTAGTGAGGTGTCAGTCTTTAAACTTGTTTTTTTACACCGGTTACCTAAATGTTTACTACCTAAACTTTTCAGACCAAAATTTAAATCCTACTAGGTAGGTTCCTGTACAACATACAGTTAGTACCTAATAAAAAAAAGGCTTTATTGCCACATAAAAATATACACCTATAAATTAAAAATATTCGTAAAACTAGCTAATTTTTAAGTATGGATCCCATGGCGGTATAAGCAGTTAGTAATACAAATACTTTAAAATAAACGAAATGTACCTACAAAATAAATCACGTCATCAATAGAGTGCGTCTAATCTAAAAACGAACGCCCACTAATCAAATCAAATCAAACTTTACGTTATACTAAAATATTCCTTAATTCGTGACCACAAGGACCGTTTTCGATTTATTCCAAAATCCAAAGAGCTCTGCCCCACAGATTACTTTGTACGTACTACTAATACTATACGCGTAATACACACATGTGCAAAATGGCAAATCACAAAAGCCATTCGACGATTGCAAACGAGGTCAGTGGATAACCTTCATTACTATCCTGAATCACTATGCCTGCGCTAGACAACTAGCATGATTAACTGGCATCGTGTATCAGTACTTTATTATTGTTTATGATTCGGGAAATCCCACGTACGGATTATGTAGCTATCACCCACTTGCTCGAATATGTACCTACAAACACGTGATTTAAGGATTAATCTCTCTTAACTTCTATGATTTAAGTGTGTTGTTTAATAAAAAAATGGCGTATTTTTAACAACTCATAACCACTCTGGTTCGATCCATGGTCTTGGTCACTGAATGAAACGGCCTGTATCAGCCTGTACCTACCTACTTGGTTACTTGGTTGATGTATAATCGCAACAAGTACCTAGTTGGTTGGCTCAAGTTGGCTGGCTGGCTGGCTGGCGTTCTCTATATTCCCATTCCCATTGTTTATCGGCATCGCATGCGCATCGGTATTTTGCGATATTCGGTCATCGGGTTCGGTAATTCGGTATTCATTTAGTCACTTCCTTACTTGTGTTGTGGCTTGTGTGAAACTAGTGAAAGTATTTTAAAAGGAACCCGGAGCTATAAGTAGGTATGTAAGTTTAATTATATTTGATGAATTTTCTGAATTGACCCAAGGCCAAGTGGCCCGAGTTTACAAACCGGGCTGACGCCCTGACCGCGTTGTTGCTGTGATGATGCTAAACCATTTACTTATTGTAATGTTTCAAAACATTGCGTAAAAGCTTCCGTTATGGTAACATAACAGCCCGGTTATGCGTTGGTGAAATTGGGCCTTGTCTATTTTATATAGCACTTCTTGTTTTAAATAGATATGCAATTTCTTATGAGTATTCGTTTTTCAAAATCCTATTTAAATGTCGTTTTATACTGAGGTAGGTACTTATAAGATTTGTCCTGGCTGCTGGTTTATTTAAGAGTGTGTTATTACGTGGAAAGAAATGGCGGCGATGAGCTCACCACTTGTCACGTCTATATTCATGCTATTCTTCTGTGCAGCCCAACGGTGAAAAGAGGCCCTTTGATGCACTGCCTTCCCCTTTGGGAGAAAAAGGCGTGTATTTATGTACCTATGTAAAAAAGGTAGGTAGGTATATAATATATAAGTACAACTTATAGTTTCAGATAATGGAGCAGTTACCGGCTTCAAGTGGTCACGTCACCAATTGTGAGGATAAAAAAGAACTCGATATATCTGCCACTGAAATACAACAACAATATTACGAAGCTATGGGCGACGCAGATTGGGAGTTGTAAGTACTCAATATACCTTATACTATAGGTACCTACTTTTAAAATAATTTAGGTACTTACCCTAAGTACTTACCTTAAACTTGCTCATCATCATAGTCGGCATCGGTCCGAAGCACGTCATCTGCTTGGCATAGGCCTCTATCATAATATGCGTAATAGTCTTGAGCCGCCTCAATCCACTGACGTCCCGCAACCGTTACAATGTCATCGGTCCATCGGGTGGCGCTCGCCCTGCACTGACTTTCGGTTCTTGGTCGCTACTTAATAGAGATAAAAACAAAGTATCGGACGCGACTTGTGCTGGTCTGTAACTGTAACAATACATCTACGCGTTCAACCCATCAGCAATAAGTCGCGTACGTGACCTTGAGTGTTCGGACCTCTCGATGGAGAATATCATGTTCTTGGCTCGGACATCCGACGAATATCTGGTTCGTCGGATCAGTCGCGGACGAATCCTTCCGTAGACATTCTGTCAACGCATTGGTTGCTTGTGCACGGGGTACGGACAGTCATGTCTGTCCGTGCGACGTCAGTCGCCATTTGAGAAGGAGTCATAATTTGTGTTGTGATTACAACACCTTTTAGTACTTACCTACTTATAAAGGGGGAGATGGCTGCCGGAAAAATTATCGAAGCAACACTTCTCAAGTCAAGCCACGCACAAATTTGGTCGCGTCCGATAGTTTGTTTCCAGCTTAAAAGCTTTTTGTTGGTTGAAAGCACCTTAACTTGATATTAAGTAGCTAGTAAATATGGAAACAACGCAACGTTGGTTGGTGGACAACGGAACTCATCTATGAATAATAGCAATGATATCAAAATAAACCAAAACACGTTTTCCGCGGTTCGTTAGTTTTAGAATAAGCACCTACATAAATATAGCCCTACCTACCGTGGATGTAATAAAAAGCTTTACTAAGGGGTTTTCCCAGGGGAAAGGCAGTAGCGTCCACCTGAGTAATTAACACCAAACTTCGATCACCAATTCTCCTGCCAAGCGTGGTGATTATGGCAAATACACCCATTGTATTTTACGTGGGAGGCCTCGTCTAGCAGTGGACGTAAACAGACTGATGTTGATGATGATATTTTCACTAAAAAACCTTATTTTCCTTGTAGATATGAGAAGACAGACAGAAAACATCTATTGCAAAAAATTGCTATAGCTCTTTGTGGCCCTCCCACAAAGGAAGGTAATTTATTGGCAATTTCTGATGGCAATGATTTGAACAATGACAACAATTTAAAACTACAAGGATATGGTGTGAGGGAAGAAGAAATTTGTATGAGAGTGTTCAAGAGGATATGCCGACAAGGTGATGCTCTTGTTTTTTATTCTTCGTATAAATAGCTACAGCTTGCTCGCTAGATGTAGCGTATTCTCTATATTTATAAAATCCAACGACTAATTGTCTGTTTATATTATGTAGATAGTTAGATACCTTCATATTACTTAATTGCACTAAATATTTGATTTCTGTAGATAATTTTTAATCGATTTTACATTTGAATACCATCACTGTAGGGTATTTATCGAGGAGGTTTTAGTATATAAATCATCTATGTACCTACCTACCTATCTTAGTTCCACGCAGGCAGATTCGCGGGCAAAAGCAAGTCTGCTGTCAATGTTTTGGTACAGTTTTCTAATTTTCCTTTTGTTTTTCAGCTCAATTCTCTCACAATGGTGAAAACGTGTTGATATCAATTGTGAGAGTTTTACTGGTTACACCAAAAGATGTTGGGATTTTCAAAAAAACTCCTGCTGACCATTGGGATAATTTACATTTGAAAAAAGGGAAAGGCGTCCATATTTGTGTTTTTCACGTTTTTTGTGTGAGAAGATGTATCTCGGTGAAATCTGGAGGTGAGTTAGGACTGTCCACATACATCCGGGACGGGGTCACGCCGTGTTCCGTCCGAAAGGTCCGGCCCTTACATTGGGTGTGTGTGAACTAGTTCTTGCAAAATGTATCGACCTATATATTTTTGCCCTCTGTAAGTCATCGTTATTAGAATATGTTCAGAAAGAGTGCCGCCGTGGCCAAATTGTGAATGAACTACATAATTACAACCATAATTAGGAGCTGGTTTCTTTATGTCGGCATTTTGAATCATAAACTAAAGAAATAGTAACTGTTGTAATAGGATCAAAATGGTACAGACACGCTATTATAATGCCCGCATAATAAAAAAATACAACCGAATTGAGATCCTCTCCCTTTTTTGAATTCGGTTAAAAAGGTAATTTAAGACGATATGTTAAAATATTTCGAATCTCGAATAAAACTTCGTATTATTGCTTAAAAAGTAGGAAATACAAAAATAAATCTTTATATTTTCTAGATACGAAGGATGGACGTAAAACGGATTTTAAGAGCACCGATTTAAAAATAAAACTATCGAGAAAAGTTTTACCAATCGTGTTTCTGTTTTTTATTTATTTAGATTACATCCTCAAGTAATTACTATATTAACATCAAGTTTGTAACCTTTACCGTTGCTTAGTGAGCATGTAACTGTCATTCATTTTGTAAAAACGGGAAATTTTCACGTACCGATATGTTGGTTCTTCGGTAACGTGTAATGACGCGGACACAAGCACTCCCCCCACCCCCGCGCCGGACGAGCCGAGAGGAGCGAGCTCAGAGACGCAGTGCGAGGAAGGACGCGGAGGGAGTGTAGTGCGGATCCTATACCCACCCTGATGAAGACCCTCGATTAGGGTCGAAACCTGTTGGTGCTTCCACCAACATATCGGTACGTGAAAATTTCCCGTTTTTACAAAATGAATGATATAATTCACGAAAGTTACTTTAGTAAAATGTAACTGTCACTTAAGCACAGCAGCGCCCTTAAATCCCACGACGGGTCTCTTTCTGAACAGACTACCTACATATAATTCTTCTTCAATCCTTTCGACTTTATTAACCGTTATTTCAGCCAGAAGCTGTCGAATCTACGTCGACCACGATGGCAGAGTGTACCAAACCTGGCAAAGCTACTTAACTGAAAACCTGTTGCCAAAGGGCATAATGGTCGTCCCTGAGAATGGCGAGTACAGAGGCTCCATTATAATCAGGGTAATGCATAAAAACCGTATTCTAGAATGACATTTGAATATAGTTATCCTTTTCACTCCTATTGCAAATAATACCGCAGTGCAGTTATAGAAGACGGCCGTTTAGTGCTGGCATAAAGTTAAGTAGTGGGTGGTCATGATGGGCATGCTGTAAATACATAAGTACTGTAAATCGTTGATATGACGGGCCTTTATGCACTAAGTTAGGCCAAGAAATAACTTTACCTAGGTGGACGTGCCAAATACTCTATCCTCTATATATATCTATATATATATACATACTTATAAAAATCAATTGCTGTTCGTTTGTCTCGCTAAAACTCTAGAACGGCTGGGCGGATTTATTTGATTTTGGTTTTATGTGTTCATAATTGTCACGGAAAGGTTTAAATGTACCGGGACCACCGGGACCACCGGGAACACCGGGACCATGCGAACGAAGACGCGCGCGGGCAGCTAGTATCGTATATGAGTAGGGTAAGTATATCATAGGTGTCGTGCCAAATACTACTTATGGGGTACATCCTTTGCGGACCTGCCAAATACCACACATAGGGTACATCATAGGTGGACAAAGGGTAAATCCTAGGCGGATGTGCCTAACTAGGTTAGATTTGTAGGTAGGTAACTGGCAGAGTTTACCGGTTTCCGCAGTGCCCAAACTACGTTAGAAACAAACGCGGAATGTCCTAGACAGTTTATACCTATAACCTATAAGTAGCTGTTTATCCAACGACTCAAAACACATTGCAAAAATAATTAAAAAAACAAAGTTGCAATAAATTCGTTTATTTTCTCTTCACAAAGGTAATTTAGCTATGAAAAATATTGCAACAATTTCAAACCTGTGAACCTGTATTGTGAGAGACTGGTAAACCTGTGTCCATAACGCTGTGTGTGATGTATGTGGGTCCATAATAATCAGGGTTCTTCATGCAATGCACTTAATTCCAGCAATTATTATGAAACAATATTGCTAAAAGCAACGAAACCGCCCATTGTACATTTCGCCCTTGTTTAATTTACCAGGAGATCAAAAACGATCAAGATATGGATTCCTCTGAAATGCCTAAAGTCAAGCTGACCATCCTGCCGTCGCCGGCTATGGGTCTCGGAGCAAGAGTGCTGCAAGCGACTGATATTACTTCTACAGGTAGGTACTTTGAGATTATTCTGTCAGAGAAAAAACTGTCTAGTGGATCTCCACTATAAAGTTTTTTTGACTGGATTTTGATCAGATTTGTCGTTAAAACCAGCTGGAGTATTCTCTACATGATGGAATTGGGATGCCTGCTCAAAAGCAATTGCAATGCGTCATATTTTCATTGAGGTTCCACCGAACACCTTGTCGAACATTTCGGTTTAAATCCCCCCTCCTCCCGCGGATGTCGTAAAAACTGACTGAGGGATTACACCAAAGGATCAAGGAGGAGGTAGCATCCACCTGAGCACTTAACACCGACACTGTGATCACTAATCCGTCTACCAATCGTGGTGATTATGGCAATTCCCTCCATTGTATTCTATGGGGGAGGCCACGTCCAGCAGTGGACGTCTAAAGGCTGCTGATGATGGTGATGATGAAGTATACATTTAAATCCAC
Organism: Epirrita christyi; assembly: GCA_951392215.1. NCBI lineage: Eukaryota > Metazoa > Arthropoda > Insecta > Lepidoptera > Geometridae > Epirrita > Epirrita christyi. The sequence continues at coordinate 8,555,622 of OX595846.1, read as the reverse complement.
ACCTTGACAAGTCTTATCCATTAAAATCTACAAAATTTTATGAATGACTTGTATAGTTTTTAAATTAATATTAAACTACGTTTTTTCGTTCCGTTCGGCTCTAGTTTCCTTGTAATTTAAAAACCTACAAGTTGGATCTTCATAGATATGATTGGATAAGACTTATAAATCAAGTTACGGAATGTACGTACTAGATTTTCGAAACAACGAACCAGAAAAAATAATATATCCATAAGATCTTAATTTGTACAACATGAACGCAATAATGATTTTGATTTTGAAAAAAATTGAGAGAGTTGAAGCTTATTCGACCTCAGTGGCACAGCGGGCGAGTAGCCGGCTGAGATGCAAGAGGGTTCGATTCCCCGCTCCGGGACAGATGTTTGCATAATCTGGGATTGGTCCATGGTAATCGTAGCTCCTGATACTCACGACACAGGGAATCCTATTAGTGTGGGATCAGGGCTATGCATGTGACTGTTGGCTGTTATCTTAGATTATGTAATTCAGGCGATAACTTCGACGTGGTATTACTGATCGTATTTTTTTTCTATTTCAGTGGTAAACGTCGGTGCATTAGGCACGTTAGTGGGCGCTGCCTTCGCGACACCCGTGGTCGCTCCCATTTTAGTGGCCGGTGCGGTTGGTACGGGCGTCGTCACAGGCATCTACGCCATCGTACGATCCTCTATGCATTTGGCTGATAGAGGCCAACATGACCAGGTATCAAGACAAACAGACTAGTTTAAAAAGTAAATATAATTAGCCTAAAAGGTAGAATGGAAATGTAAGCGTGTATGTATGGTAGCATTCATCTCCAAAAAGGCGTTATCGATTGTAATGCGATTTATCGCAATCGTTTTGAATGACTTCTGAAAGGTTCTACAGCACAAAAAATTGCCACACATCACTAGGGGGCGCTGCAATAGATGATGGAATGCAAAATAGCGAATTTTACAATAGTCTTGTCGTAGACGGTTCTTAGATAATTTGTAGCTGCACCCTCTTAGGCTTAAGGCGTGTGTTTATGTATGTGTCTAAGATATAACACAGATTGTAAATACGTCAAATGCACTTCAAGAGGCAACTCCTTAAATGTAGGTATTGAATTGCCATTTGGGGTAATTAAAACGTGAAAATATGTATTTATTTATATTGTCACGGATATTTATCGCGTGTTACCTTATTATTTATTATTCCCGACGTTTCGAATGCGTTACAGCAATCATGGTCGCGGGCTGACTGGAGTGTAAAAATATGGTCGCGGGTTTATTTAATTATTTTATTTTATTAATTTGTTTTGTTATTTTTTCAAACTTAAGAATATTGGCTTGGATAACTCCGAAGCTCGTAGCAGTTGGATCAATATAATAATGTCGACTGTGGGCATTTCATTCAGCGCCGCTGCAAAACTTGTAGCCTGGGCCGCTGCTTCTGGTACGAATATTAGGGTGAGTTGTGCGGGAAACAAACTCTTCTATACTATACCATTAGCTACCGCGTTATACTATTAGCTACGCGCTATACGCGTAATAGGGTTTGTGAATATCTATGGATCTATCTTTGTACGAAAATTCATCAAAATTGGCCCAGCTGTTTAGGCTTTAAATACTGACAAACGAATAAGTAAACACGTTTATATCGTTGCTAACTAAATCTAGTTTCTACTTTCAGATTATCATGAACGCCCTTCAGTTTTTGAAGTATACCAACATGGCGACTGGCCTTGTGGGTGTCGCAAATAGTCTGGGAGACATGATTCATAAGGTAGGTTTGTATTGAACACTAGTTTGCGCCTACGGCTTCGCTGTTTGAACCCTCTAAACAGTGGGCCCCTAGTAGGGCCAGCTCTATATGGTGACTGTTGTTATGTTTTAGTTCACGAAATACGGAGAAAAGCCATCTGGCTTGGAGATATTCCAGTTCACCACGTCGGCTTTGTTCCTTGGTATCGGAGTGATGTCGAACGCGACTGCGCAAGAGATTGTGCAAGACGCGCAGGCCACCACCATCAATGAAGCGAGGGACGCACTCTCCAGTAACGTGAAAAGGTAGGTTGAAGTGCGAGTAACTTTTGAAACTATCTCTAGAAACGGGATATTTACCATGATTTTTGAGCTTTATTGATTAAAAATCTACTCGCAAAGACTTCAGTTTACCTGTGATCATGGCGCATGAAACTGTGCCGAAATATTGGAAATCAATAAAGCTCAAAAATCATGGTAAATATCCCGTTTTTAGTGATAGTTAAGTAGGAGTAAGATTTACGCCCTGAAGGTTCCGTATCCTTATTTTGGTCTGCCTTGTCCTATATGTCGAATTGGTGTTTTGTAGAAAAACTACTACAAACTTCATTCGCCCATGTTTAGGGCAGAAAAGTCAATTCCCATGGCCGAATTCCAAGACATGCCTACATGACTAACTTTCTTACCTACACCAGAGGCCTTAGTACGGGTTTTGATAGTTTTTGAAACTATATGAAGTTTCGTTTCCTTCAATACATTTACTTGTAGCGCCCCTAGCGAAAACGAGAAGAAAACTAAGGACGCTGTCAGTAAATGTATGGAAGGAACCTTTTTTTTTTCGAAAACTATCAAAACCCGTACTAGACGTACAGTATCGCCATAGATATAGGTACTTACTATTACTAATAAAGTAGTAGCTAGCAATCGCCCGCGGTTTCACTCGCGTTATTCTTCCGAGGGAACTGAAAATATAATCACTTAGTAGGATAAATATAATCCTATGTTTTAACCCGGGTTTTAATCTGTACCAAATTTCATCAAAATTGGTCCAGCTGTGTTGGCGTATAAGCACGATTAACGGACGACCTCTGTGGCGCGGCGGGCGAAGGTTCGCCTGCGACGCAGGAGATTCGATTCCCGCCTCGGAACAAATATTTGTACAATCTGCAGATATTTGTTCAGGGTGTTCTGGGTATTTTTCTATGTATAATAAAAAATATCTATCTATGTAATGTTGTGTTGTATTAAGTATATCAGTTATCTAGTACCCATAACACAAGCTCTGCTTAGCTTGGGGCTAGATAATGTTGTGTGAAAATGTCCAGCATTTATTATTATTATTATTATTATTATTAGAACAGCATCATCATTAATTTATCTTTATAACCGACTTCAAAAAAAGGAGTAGTTTCTCAATTTGGTTGTATTTTATATACATATTAGAAGGGATAGGATATAGATTATCTATGGTATCGTTTAAGTATTATTTGTGAAAAAGAGTATCATAAAAGTTGATTTTTAGAAAAAACAAAACCCGACTTCTTTCGAAAAGTACTGAATCAATTTTGATAAAAATCATATGGGACCAACCTCTGAAGTACGACCTACCAAGCAAAAAAAGAATCATTAAAATCGATTCATAATTGGCGGAGTAATTGTGTAACAAACATACAAAAAAACATACAGTCGAATTGAGAACCTCCTCTTTTTGAAGTCGGTTGAACATGAATCTTCTATTTGCAGAAAAGCGTTCGACAAAGTGACGGCAGAGAACCGGAGAACCCTTGGCACTATCAACGGCAACGCAGAAACCATACGAGCCCTCAAAGTAATCACCAACAAGAATGACTTCTTCGCCAAACTCGCGCGAATCAACAAAGACATGAACAAGAATAAAGTGAGAGTATCCTTAACTTCCGACGGTAAAACCTTGATAAACAACCAGCATGAGTTTAGCCTCGCCAAGTTGTACGGTATGGGAACGGGAGGTCGGAGCAAACTATTCTCTAAGCTAGGCCCTGCCGATACCTCCACTAAAAATGTACCAACTAGACTCTACGTCTCTACTTACGGTGGTGGCTCATCCACTTTATTTGCCAAAAACCTCAAAACCTATATAAGTGCCGTGGAGATCATTAAAATAACCCAATTTCTCAATAAGCTGTGTAAATCAGACCAAGAATTCATAGCAGAACTTTTATCGCAACTAAGTGCTGAAATTCATGACGCTTTTCTATTAGTTTGCGTCGAAGTAGTATCTTCTCTGATTCCTGGTGATTCTCATTATACAGCAAGAGTGATATATTTCATTTTTGATTACATTAAATCAAAAGTAAGAGAATGTGACCATGACAATGATCATGCGGTTGTAATATTACTGAAGTCTTGGATAAAGAACGGCAGAGTGGATACAGATATAATTTTGACGCTCAAAGATAAATTCATGAAAAATGTTTCAGAGCAAGCTAAGATTGGAGATTTTCATAGCGATCCTCAAAACTATGATTATATTTACGAATTCCGGAAACGGTATAAAAAATTTATGACATTGCACGCTGGAGAAGAAATATATATACGGTGCCACAAGATTATAGTGAAAGCAACCACGGTTGAAAAGTTACAAGAGTGGCTAGAACAGTATTCGCAAGAAAACTGCGACTCGCTATTGGAGTTTGCTTTTAAAATTATATCATTGCTGACTGCTAGAGAGATTTATTCCATAAACTTAATAAACCCTGACGATGACGTTATATTGAGAGTGGTTCATTATCTATTCCACGAAGTTGTAATCACTAACCTACTTATCGAAATTCAAGAAAACGGAACAATACCAGAAACAGTTGTGGTAGACATGAAAAATGATTTACTTCACTGGAGATCTCTGCAAAGACTAAGGGAACATAGAATCTGTGAATCGTGCAATGGAATATATTTCGAAAGTAAATAATGTATTGAAATACTGTGATAATGGCTAGAAGGCTTAACAAAAGATAGATCGTGGAAGAAAATGTTGAGCAAGATTAGCACGCTCAGCTACGCTGATGACATGGTGCTGCTGGCTCCCTCGATCAGTGCACTGCGAAAGCTCCTCGCTGTGTGCGAGTCGTATGTGGCTTCGCATGGCCTCATATATAATGTGAAAAAATCGGGAGTTCATGGTTTTCAAGGCTGGTACCAAGTGTCCTACTTTTATTCCACCTGTGACACTGAAAGGTATTCCTCTGAAAAGAGTGTACCAATTTAAATACCTGGGACACTTGGTAACTGAAGACCTTAAGGATGGAAAGGGAACGCAAAGCATTGTCAGTCAGGGCGAATATGCTGGCTCGCAGATTCGCTCGATGTACAGACCCAGTGAAAGTTACTTTATTCAAGGCGTACTGTACATCTCTGTACTCAGCGAGTCTGTGGTTCAACCATACTCAAAAAGCTTACAATGCTCTGCAGGTCCAACAATGCGTTTAGGGCTCTGTTGCGGCTTCCGCGCTTCTGCAGCGCTTCGGGTATGTTTGCCGAGGCACGTACCGACTCATTTGACGCTATCTGGCGCAAAAAGACGGCCTCACTGCTGAGCAGGCTTCGCACGAGCAGCAACAGCATCCTAAGCGCGTTCTCGGATCGTTTCGATTGTCCTCTGGTTTGGAAGCTCGTCCAGAGGACTAAATCATTGTTAATTATTAAGTACTAACCTAGTTTTTAGGTCGCGTTTTACTAACAAATTGGACTCAGTTGTCTTGATAAATAAAATATTATTATTATTATTATTATTAGCAACCAGGTTTCAACGCAAAGGTCTCAAAACGATGTGAGATAATGGTGCATATTTTAGGCCCATATTCTAGAACTAAACTCAAACTAAATCAAGACTCAAGCATAGATTTTTTGTCAAATTTCAATGAAAAACCGTCACCAAATGTGAATGTGAATGACTTAGGAATAAAACACTATCTGTGGCTATTTAGTATAGGTATTATATTAATAAATAAAAAATCCCCGGAGATTTTTTAATTGTTATTTCTCACGTTCCTCTTGCAGGGGATTATGCTCAAAGAATTTTGCAATGAAATACCTGATGGAAGATAAAATAAAATTATCACGTGCAGTAAAAAAAATGAATAAATGAGTAAATAAATGGGTTGAATAAGGTTTTGCCGAAAAATGTTTCTAAAATTTTCAATTCGCAAACAACGTCTAATTTTAATTTCGCAAAAGGTATGTACTTCATAAATGACAACAAACAAACTCTTCGAAACAAAGTTTTTGTAGCACAAATATTATTGAACACAAAATTTTGTTGAAATTTATTTCGCAATGAGTAAACTTTTTTATTCAAAAATGTTTTTTTCCCTGATTTTATTTTGTATATGTTTACTTCATAAATTTTTTGATCATTATAAATTATAATTTCTAAAAATACTTATCATTCCAAAAATTTGTATTAAATTGATTTTCGTGTCAAAAATTATTATTCCGGAAGTTGTTATTTGCGTTTGTATTAAAAGTTGACGTTGGCGTGAGTTTCAAGTCAGGGTGCTCCGTGTCGGCACTGCCACTCATTTCGAACGTAACTTATTTTTTGCAATATTAAATTTAATGCAGAATTTTGCCAGCTAATTTCTAGAGTTTTTAAGAAACAAAAATGAGCGTATCGTATTTTGCGAAATAAAATTTTTAGAAACAAGCTTCTTTTATGTTATAATGTTATACCAACTAGATGATATAAAGGTGCACGGGTAGGCGTCACCAGCGCTATATGCGGCTTCTAATGTTGCCATACCATGCCACAGGACACTACACTGTGTGCTGTGCGTGAGTGCTTACCATACGAGAATTTCCACGATGACTCTATCGGCGGTATCTGTCTGCGTGCTGGTCACTAGCGTCAGCTTTTTGGAGCCGCGTAGAGCCACAGCCAGCATGGCATCACCCGCGGCTCCTATTGCTGCTATAGCATACCACAGCATAGGACAAGTTGGTATGTGTATGAGTGCGTACCACACGAGTATCTCCACGGTGATAAGAAGGCCAGCGGCGGCTGTCTGCGCGGCCACAAGCGTCGGCTTGACGGTGCCTCGTAGAGCCGCGGCCAGCATGGCATCGCCCGCTCCATAGGCGGCTCCTAACGCTGCTATAGCATGCCACAGTATAGAATAAGTTGGTATATGTATGAGTGCGTACCATACGAGTATCTCCACGGTGATAAGGCCAGCGGCGGCTGTCTGCGCGGCTACTAGCGCCGGCTTGACAGTGCCTCGTAGAGCCGCGGCCAGCATGGCATCGCCGGCTCCATAGGCGGCTCCTAACGCTGCTATAGCATGCCACAGTATAGAATAAGTTGGTATATGTATGAGTGCGTACCAGACGAGTATCTCCACCGTGATAAGAAGGCTAGCGGCGGCGGCTGTCTGCGCGGCTACTAGCGTCGGCTTGACGGTGCCTCGTAGAGCCGCGGCTAGCATGGCATCACCCGTGCCATATAGGCGGCTCCTAACGCTGCTATAGCATGCCACAGTATAGAACAAGTAGGTATGTGTATGAGTGCGTACCATACTAGTATCTCCACGGTGATAAGAAGGCCACCGGCGGTTTTCTGTGCGGCCACAAGCGTCGGCTTGACGGTGCCTCGTAGAGCCGCGGCCAGCATGGCATCGCCGGCTCCATAGGCGGCTCCTAACGCTGCTATAGCATGCCACAGTATAGGACAAGTAGGTATGTGTATGAGTGCGTACCATACTAGTATCTCCACGGTGATAAGAATGCCAGCAGCGGCTGTCTGCGCGGCCACAAACGTCGCCTTGACGGTGCCTCGTAGAGCCGCGGCCAGCATGGCATCGCCGGCTCCATAGGCGGCTCCTAACGCTGCTATAGCATGCCACAGTATAGGACAAATAGATATGTGTATGAGTGCGTACCATACGAGTATCTCCACGGTGATAAGAAGGCCAGCGGCGGCTGTCTGCGCGGCTACTAGCGCCGGCTTGACAGTGCCTCGTAAAGCCGCGGCTAACATGGCATCGCCCGCGTCAGACGCGGCCTCTAATGCAGTGACAAGCAGCGCTGGTGCGGCCAGCCAACGCGCGCCGCGACGCCACCAAGATTGCTTCGGGAAACAAAATGGTAAGTGTCCATGACCGTAATCTTAATTGGGTTTTTTTAATTCGAACATCCTACTACTACGTCGTCCAGTTTGATCTCGATAGACTAAAGACATTATATAGGTAGCAAGTCGGTGAATGGAGGCGGCCCACGATAATTCGTCGTGACATTCTATGGGGAAGGTCTGTCCAACAACGGACTTCTGTAGACTAATGATGATGATATATTCCAATTCATCATCAACATCAGCCTGTAGATATATGTCCACTTCTGGACATAGGCGTCCCCCATAGGTCTCCCCCAACCTCACTGTATTCGTTTTATTTTTATTTTGTTATTTACCATTTTAGTTTATAAGTTTTTCTTTTCTCTATTGGAACCTGTGTTAAGGAGGAGGGCGCTGGCACTGCTTCTCAGTTATTTTTATAACTTTTGCAGTTGTCAACGTTTTTTTTTCATTGTTACGATTCCATGTGTTTTTAGATAGAGATTTATATAAATTTCCTCGACGAATGCGATTGGTCTTGGTTGTCCAACCAACCAACTTCCTGCTACCTTTCAAACTTACGTCTATCGAGATCTCATCTCGTTCGTGGTTGCCATTCGAAAACATTTGCCCGGTTTGTCGGTTATACCTACGGGTTTATGTCCACTTCTGCTGCAAACTAGCCCGTGGAAAGGTCCCATAAATTAACTTAGATGATGATGGTAGAAAAAATGTTTTACCTTGGACATGACGGCGATAAGTAGCAGCAGGGAACTGGTAGCGGTAATAAAAGCACTTAGCTTTCCGTAACCTACAACTAGCCGAATCGTTGGTTTTGTTATTCTGAAAAAAATCAAGGCTCGTATTACAGAACTAAACGGCACAAGCATAGATTTTTAGACGTTTCTTCATTTAAAACTGTTGAAAATTCTATGCTTGAGCTATTTTTGTTTTTTTGACGACCTCTGTGGCGTGGTGGGCGAAGGTTTGCCTGCGACGCAGGAGGTTGCGGGTTCGATTCCCGCCTCGGAACAAATATTTGTGCGATCTGCAGATAATTGTTCCGGGTGTTCTGGGCATTTTCTAAGTATAATAAAAAATATCTATCTATGTAATGCATTGTATTATCTAGTACCCATAACACAAGCTCTGCTTAGCTCGGAGCTAGATAATGTTGTGTGAAATGTCCAGCATTTATTATTATTATTACCTTTATATATATAAAAGCTAATATTAGCTAGTAGCTAATTATTTACTTATTATTTATTATTTGAAGAAGAATGGTGTTAAGTTTAACCTAATACACGTATTTACGTTGTCATTCAAAGACGTCACGTATATTTTGTAACTTTGGGATCCGTTGATTCAATAGCCGTGAGTTTTATAAACGATCAATTTAAACGTCTATCTACGAAATGATATTAAAGATAGAAAATATATTGTGCCTATATTGTTAATGATACATTGCAACGCAAGGCATGCTTTCAAGCTTATTTCAAATGTGGTTACTGTTTACACTTGTACTTACAATACTTTTTACAAGGGGATGAGTGAAAATAGTGTAATCATATACCAACCGCCGAGCAAAGCTGACATTATTGAGCTTCTGAGCGACATGCTCGTCATCCAACTCTAGTTCCACTGGCTGTGAGGCGAAAGCACAAGCGGACATGGACACCCCTAGTAGCGCCACTAGGAGTGCGCGAAGCTTTATCCGGACGCCATCCGAGTTGTCAGCCCCAACATCGTTGAGCTAAAGAAGTAATCATAATAAAATGAGTATAGTTCTCAGAATTAAAAAGAAGAAGCATTTATTTAAACCAGCACCATAAAAACTATTTACTTACCTAAGCAGGAATAGTATATAAGTTAGGTGTTAAGTTAAATATTAAAGGGCCAGCGCAGGATAAAATGCCCATCCAAACGTAATACCACAATCATTTGTAATTCAAACATATTTCCACCATATTATGGCATTATTCGGATTTAGGTAGTAGATATTTATCTAGGTTCCTTGATATTTCTTGTTTCAAAATACTTACTTACCTAAGACGAAATGTAAGCGAATTCCATCTTGTATATTTTTACGACTTTTCCGACATGTTTTCATCTAATTTGTTTCGTATTAAAAACAACGAATTTTCTAGTATACTGTGATTAGAAACATAGCATAGGTATATTGTCAAGTTACAGAATAACAACAAGATATGCAAAATACATTTAAGTTTTTATTCATCATTTTTGGTATTACGGAACACGACCTAATTTGATACAAATTCCGAACGGCTCGTACACCCATCGCGCATGCAGGGGGAGAGGCCTCGGTGCCAAACAGGGATAGCTGATTTTGACACTCATTAATTAGTAAGTAGAAGTGACAACAGCTGGGTTCTCAAGTGGCATCCATGAACCCGCGAAGACGCAGTAATAGCACGAGACCCCACCCAATGAACCCCACGCTTGATCGCCAAGAGATGTCGCGGGAGATGAAGGCGACTTAAGATCGTTCGTTGTGGTTTTCAATGGCATGTCCAGCAGTGGACTTCTTTCGGTTGTTGATGATGATAAAATTAAATACAACATAATCTACATACGATTATGTATAACACGGTCAACTAATATAAATAATTACTTATTTATTACATTACTTGGCAAGCATCCAAGCATACGCCCCACCGATGGAAAGCAGTTACCGTAGCCTATGGACGCCTGCAACACCAAAGGCATCACACGCGCGCTGCCGACCCAGAGACATAAAGACTAAGACTTTCGTAACCCATCGCTCCATCTAGCCTGTTCCATAGCTCGTCTGATGTCTGATCTTTATTTTGTTCAAATTATTGTGCGACTCAAATGTATAGCTACTTACTGTATTAGTGTGACTCTCATGTTTCAGTCGGAGTTGATTCAACAATGTGGTGCTTCCGGTTTCCATGTTAATTCTAGTCCAAGAGCGGGAAACACATTGTAGTGGAACGAAGAAAACTATTCTATGAGCATCGTACGAAATACTTTAAACAAAATTACTTGGTTTCACATCGTACAGCGATTTTTTTCGTAACCGTAAAATGATAATCGCTCAATTATGTCAGTTGTATTTGTTTTTCTATTGTCAGATCAAGTCTTATAGGTTTCATTGTTTATTTTTTATTTTTTTATCATAAAAGAAAACGGTGTCTCGCCGCAGCTCGCCGCCTGAGCGATGCCGTGGCGGGTTTGATTCCCATTGTGGAGATGTCATATCGATATAGCTCCAAATGGTTTGGGAAAACATTGTAAGGTAATATAATAATAAACCAGCATGCCCAAGAATCAAAAACTCGAAGACAATGTGCCACAATTACGCTTAGGATTAATATTTAGTTATTTAGTTCTAATTAAAGTAAATAAATAAACTTGGGTAACTTAGGTAGGTACCTACGTCCAAATGACAAAATGTCCAATGACCAAAATATAAAAAAACAAAGAAGTATAGGCATGTGCAAAAATACAATGTTTGGACTTGCCTCTAAGTACATACCTTAGGATATCCACGCGGCTCAGGCCCGCGTATAGATCTGAGTATGCCCACCATGGGGTATAGGTAAAGTCGTGAGGCTATTAATTTTGCATAAAATGAACGTCTCAGTAGGAATTTGTTGTTTAATTCACAAGTCACAAATACATAGACACCGTCGAAACACACAGAACTCTTGGCACCAGTTGAAAGCCATTAGAAGAATGCCAAATATCTTATGTGTTAGTTGAGTAATAGTCTTGAGATTGATATGGGCAAGACACAGGAAAACATTGAGGATCTTCACTAGGACGATGAGCAGTTGAGCGGCTAGATGGGGCAGGAATAACGCAGGATTCTCCTAAAAATACGTACAACAGTGTAAAATTAAGGTTTGTTTTGGTAAATAACTAAAAAATAACACCCAACAGTCACATACATAGTCCTAACACACTAGGGTTCCCTTGTCGTGGGAATCAAGGAATTACGAGTACCGGAACATATATGGGGAGGCCTTGTGACTGACTTGTGACGCTTGTGATTCATTCTTTGGTGATCCAAATAAATAAATAAAGCTATCTTAGTAAGAACTGCGAATAAAGCAAGTGTATACGTACAGTGAAACACCCAACCAGAAGACAAGCATATTGCAACACTCCCATGGATGTGGCTATGATCTTCAGATCATGTACTAGCATGAATTCATGGCTCGCATAAATGTTATCAACTGGAGACTCGCCTAGGTGTTTCTTTAGGTGGTTCACATTTATAAACTGTAAAAAAAAGTTGGTAGGTACTGAGTTCACGTCTGGGTATAGAAGTAGTTACTTATGCAGATAGAAGACAGCTGTGTACCTAATACAAAAGTTGAGGGAATGAATTTACGTACACGTATGTCACATGACTTTCTACCCTTATGATCGAATTACCTTAAACGCGAGATGCCAATGAGGACATTATACCTAAACATGAGATTTGCCAAAAAAGCTGTTTACCCTAAACGTAAGATGCCAAATGAAGCAGTATGCCTAAAATGTGAAATTGACAAAGAAGCAGTTTGTCTAAAGTGGATGCCTACAAAACAAAATGCCTAAGTGGTTAAATGCCTACAAAGGTGAATGTCTAGGTGGTTAAAAGCCTATACAGGTAAATGTCTATTTACATAGTGGTTCGTTTTTTATGGTTTTTATTTTACCTATCAGCCTTTAAGTAATAATTATGCAGGCTACCTTCTATTCTGACTCATTTAACTGATGACTGTCTCATTCCAGTATAATTCGTATAATATCCTTCAAACACCTACTTCATAAAAAAATAACCACAATAACAGTAATTTTCAATAGAGATTAGCAAATATTATGAGACAATATTTTACTATGAAATCGTCTTTATGGCTGCCAATTCTCTTGATATTTAAGGCTTTGCTAACAGTCAACTGACTTATTTGACTTACCGCTTCTAGGTCATCTTGTATTTAAGGCAAACTGCTTTACAGGTAATTTAAATTTAGACTAACTGCTTCTCTGTCAATTTCACATTTTAGGCATACTGCTTCATTTGGCATCTTACGTTTAGGGTAAACAGCTTTTTTGGCAAATCTCATGTTTAGGTGTAATGCCTTCATTGGCATCTCGCGTTTAAGGTAATTCGATCATAAGGGACTTTCTAGATGGAGGCTACAGGTAAACAGGGAATGAACCAACCTAACGTAACATGTCGATTTCTTTACGAAGCTTTTCGTCAGCATTTGAGAACAGAAAGTAGTATTGCACACGTTTTACAAAAAAAAAACTCTTGATGACCCATGTCGGAAACTCAGGGTCACATTGTCACATACATAGTGCATACAAACACTGTTCTTTACTCTCTGCCTAGAAACTTAGGTTTATTTTTGGCGGTAATGGTAGTGGCAAATGCAGAAGGCTTAAGATAAGGTATGGATCTGAATTCACGACATGGATCAATTTTATTGCATGGATCTTTGCTCAGCTAATCATTGATGAAGGTTGGGCCAAGTATGAGTTGATGACTTACGAAACCGATTGTCCCACAGAAATATGTATAGAAAATGCCTAAAGCAAAGATGGGATGCTGGCAGAGCAATCTAGACTCTTTGAAATAAGGCTTTATCATCGGAGTGAGTAGTTTGTTGAAGGGTAGTTTCATCTCAATATTGCATAGGGTATTAGTAACTCATTGAAGAGCATTGCTAGGCATTTATCTCAACTCAGTATTAACCTACAATTTAAAAATGTAAAGTGGTCAAAAACGGTAAATTATTGCGGTTGGTAAAATCTCAGGTAAACTACAGAATATTTTTGAACGGTGAGTGACGGTCAAAGGGTTGAGAGGTGATGGTGACAATCAAAGAAAATAATTATTATGCCAAAGGGGTACATATTACCACGGTATTACCACAGACCAAAGACAATGTAATTTCTAAACGGTTTTCCACATTATAAGTAGGTATGATTCAAAATGCCGTCAGATAGAAACCCTAATAATGGGTGTAATGTGTTGTTCACAATTTGGCTACGACTGATGGTCTCTTTCTGAATAGACTCTACCAATACAATAGGCACAATATAACTATATACAGCGACCTCTGTGGCGCGGTGGGTGAAGGTTCTCCTGCGATGCAGGAGGTTGCTGGTTCGATTCCCGCCTCGGAACAAATATTTGTACGATCTGCAGATATTTGTTCAGGGTGTTCTGGGTTTTTTCTATGTATAATAACAAATATATATCTATGTAATGTATACATATATTATATATGTATACCATGTATATAGGTATATCAGTTATCTAGTACCCATAACACAAGCTCTGCTTAGCTTGGGGATAGATAATGTTGTGTGAAATGTTCATCATTTATTTATTTATTTTTATATGTACCTATGGATTTTAAAATTGTGACACAGGGGAGAGATAGGAACCCAAGGGGGCTTAGTATGAGTTTTGATAGTTTACGAAACTATATGAAGTTTCGTTTCTTTCCATACATTTACTTGCAGCGCCCCTTGCGAAAACGAGAAGCAAACTAAGGACGCTGTCAGTTAGTAAATGTATGGAAGGAAACGAAACTTCTTATAGTTTACGAAAACTATCAAAACCTATGCAGATGCAGATGTTTTTATTTAATTTAAGTATTTATTTATTTATTCATCTGGTATACATATGGGATAACACACCAATATGCTATTATTTATTGCAACTATACCTGTAAAAGAAAAAGCACCATGGCCAAAGAATTTCCATGGAATTCACTCTATGATGCCCTGCTCCCTTGTTATTATAATGCCTTTACTATATTCATAATAATCTCAGGAGAATACAGTGTTCTTTCTGCGTAACCGTTTTGTCTAGACCATCCATAGAGTTCAAATGCGGAAAAGGGAGTTCTTTAACATTAACCCGTTTTGTCCTCAAGGCATGTCCACTTTAGGCCACCCTCTGGGAAAAGTGAGCTTTCGTTGAGGTTTCGTAAAATGTTTCATGGTTTGTATTTCAAAGATTTAATGGAATTATAAGAATGAACTATTAAACTATTACGATTAATTTAGTACTTACCCGATAGCTGTTTGAGTGTGACATTTATTACCTTCTTTTTTTCCCTTAGAGTGTCCGCTTTAACCACCCCTCCCCTATACTGTTTTGTTCGGGAATTTCATGAGGAAAATGATGAATACAGTGTGTCTTATAATAGTAGGTGTAATATCCGGGTGATGATTCCCCACGCGACATGATGCTATTGCAAAAAATGCAATAAGTACTTAATAACAATCATCACACTACACTGCATCAACTGCATAATGATGCTGCGCAGAGTTTCAGTTCCCGATTTTCATTTTGTTGTGTTGACAGTCGTATCTAAATCTCAATATTCTTGAGTTTATTATTTATTAAACAAGCAACCTCTCAAAGAATATTAGCACAAAATATTACATAAGTTTATCTATTTGTCGATATGGATTACCTCGATCTAATTAATTTTGATGAGATTCACAGGATAGGGAGTTTGAGGCCGAGAAAACGATCTAGCTTGTTCAAGCTAGATCGTTTTCTGGGTTTTTCCGTGAATTTTTCAGAAAAAATCCCAGTGTCCGAATAAAGTTCGTCGTTCAATGCCGGTCCAAAATGGGGATTCTCGGAGTTTTCGAGGTTGTACGGGGTTCTAGGGAAAGGCCGGACCGCCCGCGACCGCGACGGTTCTCTAGTAGGTACCTATGTTATTAAGTAGTTGTTGGATTTTTGGTATCGGCTTTGTATGTCGTTTTTTGTTTTTTAGTGTGCCAAATAAACGTTTTCTTTCTTTCTTTCTTTCTTTCTTTCTTTAAGTATGTATAGGTATTTTATGGTGTTTGATGGGGTTTTAGGGGATGTAGGGATTTTTAGGGGCTGTTGGGGTTTTTAGGGGCTTCTAGGAGTTGTACCTAAGAGTGTCTAGGGATTTTTAGTAGGATTTTAGCTGTTTAAGGGGCGTTTAGGGTTTTTTGTAGTTTCTAGGGGTTGAAGGGGTTCTTAGACCTATTTAGGTATTTTAGGAGCTTATTCCCAAATCCCGAGCTAAGCTCGGGTTGTCCATTAGCTATCCCATTACTAACCTTGATACAAACGTATGCTAACTCACCATAATTTAACAATAACAAAGGTAAAAGCAATGTGTCAGTACGTGAGTCTCACTGAGACGAATTACTGTTGATTCAACAAAATTATATCATAAAATATAAACGTGCAAAATGGTACAATAATAAGTGCAGAAAATGCGTGCAATCACTGATATTAGTGTTATACTTTACACCACTGAAGGCTGCCACACACAGTAGTCTTTTCACATATCAATTTATATTTTATTTTGTGAATTTTTACAGCAAGAGGTTTTTTGATACGGTAGAATTTGATCCTTTTCTAAGACCCCAATTTTATTGTGGAAGTGGAAGTTAAAATGTAAGTAAAGCCTTTATTTTAACAAAGATAAATTATTTTATCTACATAAATGATCTACCATTTAAAATAACCTAATCTTATTTATCTACAGTCATTTCATTCTTTTGTTATACCCAGTTACCTAAATTTTCGCTACAGCTAGGTCAAATCCATAGGTAAAATGACATGGTTATTCTACCGAATCATTAGGATTTTAATATTATGTAAAATGGTAGATAATAGGTAGGTATGTGTGTTTCTGCCTGTACCTACTTAGGTACAGGCATTTATTTGCCTATTTATTTTCTCTGTATCTAATCTAATCTATACCGAATTGTATGATCAATAATTATACCATAGTGGTTACTATGGTATCCTACTTTTACGGAACCCTATCCACGCGAGTCCGACTTGTACTTGACCGGCATTTTACTGTATGACGTCACTAACACTGTAGGGCCTGTTTCGTTGTTTCGCTGGAGGTTACGTTTAAGTTTCTTGCAAACAATGAGGGCTTTTCATCTTCGATTAAAAAGAAAAAAAGTAGTTCAAATTGGTTTGGTAGATGGCGCTGACTCAACTGTATCAATCAAGATTGTCTGTGGTGCACGTGTACAAAACTATTATTCAAAGTAGTCTGTGGCTATTAGTTATGATATTCTGTTTGTGATTGCTTCTTGAGTGTGCGCTAGTGATTTCGTTGTGTTTTTAGAAGTAAATACCACGAAACGAAAATTATTTCTACGTTGTCGATGTTGACATTTCACTTTATTTTGACACTTGACAGTTACGTTACAGAGCAGCGTCATCTATTTTCAATGCTGAAAGCATGATTTGAAACGGCCGTGAAAATCCCTCATTGACATGGACGTATGGTGTAGTGTAACATGGATTTTGTATGGCGATACCGATGAGTGTAGGTACTCTTTGTGAACGCATCAATGATTCCATTCCATACAAAAATCCGTGTAACAATGCACCACACGTCCGTGTAAATTGCTTGTTAAAAAACAGACTTCAGGCACTGTATTTAATATGGTATTTTGGAATAAGTTGTAATATACCTAAGTAGGTACAATACACACTCTTTAGAGGATTTGTTATAGGTAGCTGTGTTGAAACTCCTTTAATGCGAATGACAATATTATCATCGTAACCATCGTACGTCATTGTCATTGCGAAATTGCACTCGTAAATTAAATTTTATTTGTTTGTACTACAATTTCTTTGTTGTTGTTTTATAAATCGATTTTGCAGGTGTTCAAACCTATTAACTCATTATTTCCGACGTTAGTACCTACTTGTATTAATTCACTTATTACAATAGGTGATACATAGTAGGGTAGATACATAAATACCTATAGTGATACCGTAAAAAAATAACTCTATTTACAAAGAGATCAGTCCATCGAGGGACAACGCTGCGTCGCTCGGTTCGTTTCGTGGTCGCCACTCTCGAACCATTATTCCCCAACAGTGGTTTCAAATTCTCTTGAGACCGACGCCAAGGAAGTCGATAGATGGAGGCAGTGGATAATGGGGAGTGCTCTGAGGAACTATTTGAGCTTATACCCGCTTCCAGGTTTTATCATCGCATCTCTCGACATCGGTTGGGAGCTCATCCACACATCATCGATGTGTGGGTATCTCGTACAGCTCGCTTTACGAGATCTTTTCTCCCACATACGTGCAAATTGTGGAATGAGCTCCCTTCTGAGGTTTTTCCGCTTAACTACAATATGCACAGCTTCAAAAAAAATGTGAAAAGGTTCCTCCAAGGCAGGCAACGCATTGGCAATGCCTCGGGTGTTGCAGATGTCAATAGGCGACGGTAACCGCTTACCATCAGGTGGGCCGTATGCCAGTTTGTCGAGCCATAACATAAAAAAAAGGCAGATTACAGGCCGATGATGATGATGATGATGATGACAAAAAGGTTGGCTCTGTGACTGCTTTGCAGGGCTGGCTTACATAATCTTTCGTTTCTTGTACCTATAATAGCGATTTCATACCATGATAAAAGTAAGGAATGCTAACAGCCAACGCAACAATCTGACATTAGACTTTTAAATGAACAGCAGCCAAATGCTGTCTTATCGAAAATTACCCTTGGAGGTTTTATTTCCAGCTAAGTATTTGCTTCATCATTTGGTTTTATTTTCAGCAACTTCAATGGCCAGTAATGAGTGAGCAATACCCGTTGCTATGTGAGGGGATCTCTGATGAGGACAACTACGGCTCCCAGCGCTGGCGACCCGTGAGCCAAAGAGGGCACGCCAAGTACCACGTAAAGGGCGCTGCTGCTATTATGAATCGCTGGCCAGGTGATTATTATTAATGTTCTATGTTTGCACTCCTTAATTTGTAGAGCACTGCTGGTAATAATAATAATAAATGGTTGGATCACGGGTCAGATTCAGAAGGCTGTACTCCTGGACTCGGCACGCGTAGTCAAGAGGTTCCTCTCTCTTCAGCCCTAGCCTCCGACCGCTTGGGCCTTGCTCCGCGGCCGGAGGTTTCCCGTTTTGAGATATGTTTTTTACTATAATGTTTTTTATACTATTATGTTTTTTTAGATAGTCCTTTATAGTAAAAATTAACTTTTTTAACGAGATTTAAAATAATAATCTTTATTTATTAATTTCAAGCACATAATAAGATTAAGATATTAGAATTACAAATTAAAATAACATAAAATGGCTTGTTCGATATGCAAGTATTACAGACAGAACCTACACTAAGTCTGGAGACTTCTGTTCTAGGTTCTGCTTTCCTTCTAGGGACTTCACAATCTGTAGCCATATCAATAACATCGCATGGTGTACTAGCTATTAGTGACCCGATCTTCAGATTCTTAGGTCGTGGATTCAAATGTGCACTTATAGGTTTTCCACTCTATAAAGTGATGTGAGCAATACTCTACATTCTCTCAAACAGTGAAGAAAAACTTCGTGAGGGAACCGGCGTCTTTGAACCAGCAATTAGAAGACATGAGCATAAAAATGCTCTGCCAAGCAGACGGAATCCTTTCACCATACTGGCTCTTCCAACATCGTTCACAGGGTCCTCTTCATGGCCACCATACCGGAACATGGGCACTGGCATTAGCCAGTCCTTTCGCATTAGCGGAGGATTTATCATCAGCCTGTAGAAGTCCACTGCTGGACACAGGCCTCCCCCTAGACATGACGAACGGTTTTGAGACTCCTCCAACCACTGACTTCCTGCGATGTTATGATGTCTTTAGTCCATAGAGGAGTGTGCAGTGGACTTATGCCTACTCTCCTATAAATTCCCAATAATCTGACTCAAAGATCTGACTATTTAAAGTAAACTTAAACCATAGACAACTGACACTGGAGCAGGAGACAAGGGTGGAGGGGTAATCTAAACTTAAATTGCAAGCGAAGCGTATCGCTCGAATTTATATCATGCGAATGAAGATCTACCTACAAAAGCTAGGCAAAAACTGTACGCGCTATTTAAAATTATTATTTTTTCAGAACACTGGACTTTTTTATTGAACTACTGGTGGATGGCCTTCGGTATGATTGCTTTAACAACTTTTATTATTTACAACTGCCTGTTTTCAATGGGTCTGTCACAACCAACGAACACAGCATATGCCAGTTTCCAACCCATTCCTCAAACAGCCATACCATCATCTCCTGGTGTTTTCATGCATGTGTTTATTGATGATAAAGAAGAGAATTTGTATAAGTACATAACTTACGTTGAAGTATTTGCGCATAAATACAAAGATTTCACGTATAATTTAATTATAGTCGCAAACGATACTAGTGACGAAACAAACAATTTAACGGCTGAAACAAATAACGTAGTTGCTCTGAATTCACTCTGGGCTAACGATGCAAACGATGGCTACTTAGCACCAAGGTATAGTAACGTAAAGGTGAAATATATAACCTTATCAAAATACTTGAATGATTCTCCGATAAAGAAATATTGGAAGAATTTGCCACAACAATTAATTCAGTTTTTAGTGCGTGCTATTTCAGTTTGGGATAAAGGAGGAATTGCTGTAAACCCCATAATACTGACACCACGATCTCCCGAGGCTGCCTATATGGAAAAATTTATAACCACCATTAAAAACTTCAAGAAAAATAAAACAAAAAAAGCCCCTGAACAAGAGCAGGACGCACTAATTAAAAAACACAGCAAAATATCACGAAAAGTTAATAACATACGTGATATTATTAATGCTTTGGAACCTCGAGATACCGCATACAGTGCCAGCAAAGAAACACTTCATGCAGTGGAGTCTAGAAATGATTTAATTGTAATTGATGCGGAAAATAAACTAGTACCTGTTACCGGAATAGATCTCACCATTGACGATAAGCAAACAAATATACTGTCTCGCAAAGCAAAACCCCTCGGAAAATTAATTAATTCTAACCTGACTAGTACAACACAGGCATTGCATCAAGAAAAAAATACTTCAAAAGATGTAGAAAAAAGTGAGAATTCATCCAACCTTCTACCAGAATTCTTAAATTACCTTTTTCACAATACAAAAATGAGGAGTTGGAATGATACAACACATTCTATGAGAAAGCGAAGGACTCCTACAATTAATGAAGTCGCTATAGATGTGAACAATACAGATTTACAAATGGAAAAGTTTGGGAATTCTGAAAGTTATGATAAAAACATGCCAACTATTGTTAGTGCTAATGGAATACCAAATAATAGTGCTAAACCAACTTATCAAGACGATGACAAATTATATGCGCTAGCAGTTGATTTGAAAGGGAATATAATTGCAACTAATACACCATGTCATGCATTCATTGGAAATATGTTTACCAATGCAATTCATCATATTAAAGCTGAGAGTTTAACAGATTTTATAAATAAGGAGCTTTCCATTTTTTGTAAGGGATCGTTGCCGTCTTGTCTAGGAATCGATGTTATTTTAGTGTAGTTCGTTCTTGTTCGTTTTGTGTTATTTGTATAAAAATAGAAAGTTTAATTATATTCGGAGTTTTTCCTTTACGTGTGAGACTGAGACCTTAACCTTCCTTCGTGACAATTTCGTACCCTTCGTACCCTAGGTTTTGATGTTTTAGTCAGTGAATAAGCAGTAAGCTGTACGCAAATACACTTTTCATCCCATCTATTCGAAAAGGACGACTTGGTTCGCCTTTAAGTACACCCAAAGGTGGTGTTTTCTGTATGAAGCTTCTATAAGTGCGCCGCAATTATCTTTGCCGCGCACTTTTTAAATTTGGAATATATCGAACTCAAATAAGTGCGCCGCAATTATCTTTTACGGCCCTTTTTGAATTTGGAACATCTTGAAAAGAATCAAACACAAATAAGTGCGCCGCAATTATCTTTTCCGCGCCCTTTTTAAATTTGGATCATCTTAGTGTTCAGCGCCAAAGAAGGCGAACGCAAGTCGCAAATATTGTTTAAATAAATACTGGCTGGTACGACGGCCCATAGTCGCGCCACCGGCTGAATAAAAAAAAACAAATTAGAAACGACGGCCCGCGATTTCGTCATTTTTAACCGACTTTACAAAAAGGAGGAGGTTCTAAATTCGGTTGTATTTTTTTTAATGTTACCTCATATCTCCGGCGTTTATGAACCGATTTGGAAAATTCTTTTTTTATTTGAATAGATATACTTCCAGATTGGTCCCATTTTTTTCAGAATCCAGTTCTGATGATGGAATCCACGAGGAATTGAGGGAACTCCTCAAATATTGTAGGCATAC
Organism: Epirrita christyi; assembly: GCA_951392215.1. Classification (NCBI taxonomy): domain Eukaryota; kingdom Metazoa; phylum Arthropoda; class Insecta; order Lepidoptera; family Geometridae; genus Epirrita; species Epirrita christyi. The sequence continues at coordinate 8,533,624 of OX595846.1, read as the reverse complement.
ATATGGCGATTTTGATATTTTCAGCAACAAACCAAGCATTTGCATTCAGAAAGTATCATAATCCTTTCACCACTATGGTTCTTTCATAATTTTTTTTTCATCCAAATATTTAGTCGAATACAACGGCGGAAGTCTTTTTTTAAATGATAAGTTATTCACGGATTGTTAGAAATTCATGGTTTTGTTTTGAAATAAAATATGAGGTGCCTTTTATTTTCTCATAGTGGGTGATGAAAAGTAGAGTGTAACACTCGGGCGCAAAATATATTTTTGGCTCGGGCGACGTACTTTGAATCCCTCGCTACGTTCGGGATTCTACTAAAGAATCCCTCGCTATGCTCGGGATTCTACTCTAGAATCCCTCACTTCGTTCTGGATTCAAAAAAGCGCCCTCGCCGTAAAAATATTATTTTGCTCCCTTATGATACAATCTACTATTGTAAATGCCATATGTTTTCATTATATTGAGTTAGAAACTTGTTTGTTTACAGAGCTATGACGTAGTATTTAGCGTTCTTTTCAACTCTGTAGCCGTTCCTGAAAAAGACATTCTTGACTTACAGACTTGACAATAAAATGGTCCTAATATGGTAACGTTGGTACTTTTTTAAAGTATGGTACCCTAAAATAATTACAACTAGATGTCGTTAGCCAGAATACGATTGAGAGTACTGATGGTCTAGCTAGTGGGAGGGACCCGATTTCCAATCCAAAGGTTGTAGGTCCAAATCCCGGCCGTGCAATCGCAAAATTGAGAAACCCACCACCACTACTTTGGTGTACTTCCAGTAACCTCACAATTCTGAAATTTGGACTGCTAGGAGTCTTCATGGCACATAAAAAGGAAACAGTCTAAAATTGAGGAATTTAAACTTTTTTACGCCCTAAATGAGATGGTGAAGTTTGTCTGGAAAACTGGCTAAAACTCGAAAAGTGACAATTGCGAAATAGTTTACCTGCGGATAGAAACCCTCACGAGTGCGAGTCTCGCGTTCCTGAGAAAAAGGGTCTTGCCAGTTTTGGTAATTACATCTAAATTAGTTTGTGATGTAACTACAAATTAATGGTTTTCGGATTTTTCCATTTACTTTGCATTTACCTTGCTTTTTGCTAAATTTCATGATTCTAGGGCAAGTACCCTATAGGGTTTGATTCCCTTGCAAGTGTAAAATATGCGGCGTTCCTTTTGATATAATTAGGGAATTCTAAAAAGCCTGAAAGGTTAACTTGTTATGTTCTGCATTGTGGTTTATTTTTAATTTTATTTATTTTGACACATTGTTTTGGTAATAGAAAGATATTTAATTATTTATTTCATTTATTTTATTAGCATTATCAACTAAAAGTCGTGTACAAAATACTACTTATTCATACAATAATATCTTGTTCACAAGTTTCTCTTAACATAATGGCATATAATATTGTAACGCTCATGTTTCACTTGAAACGACTAGATGCATAAATTATTTCAGCGGAGTGCTATTGTTTTGTTTGAGATACTGACTTTGAAGCGAAGGTATAGTTATCTGATTAATTTTTCTAAAACAAACGTTTTCGAATCTAATCATTTCCGTTAAAGTTGCTGACTAAAATAAATTTATATCTAGTAGGTAACCTAGGATTATCAAACTTTGAATTACAATACGAAACGCCTGTACGAATAGTGCAAAAAAAATTCACACTTTTTGCACAATTCATGTACACTATCACAATTTCAGCTTCCTTATTTGCTACTTTTTAGGCTTAAAACGCTACATTTTTTCTGTCAACTGGTATATTCCATCTAGCTTTCCAATCGTTACCAGATCGCTTACAGTCTCTTATGTTTTTAGCAAGTTCACATCGCTTACTAATGGTCCAGAAGAGATATCCTTCGGGACACTGATGAACGTAGCCTCTTAACTTTCCAGATTTACTTCTTTCACATTTCAAAAAGCCGTTTGAGCATTCGATGCCTTTCTCGAATGCGTAATATCCTACTGATGGACATGATTTGTTTTCTTTGTCAACCGTTATCTGAAACATAAATAATTAAGTTACTAAATCTAAATTTAGAAATTTTTATCTAGGTACGATATTATTAAAATACTTACAGGTTCTTTTGAGTCCCGATTTAGACGTTTAAATCTGTGTCGTCTCATTATTTCACCATCACACTTTTTATCAGCCTTTTTCTCATCAAGACACTGTGTTTGACTTTCATCATAAATTGTATTATTAGGACATTTGAACGTAGCAATTTTTAATTCGTGAGTGTCGTCGTCCTCTGTACACTGATAGAACATATTACAGTATTTAGGGTGTCTTCTGAAAGAAGTAGGACAAACAAAGAGATTTTGATCGCTCTCGGTCTTCGGACATTCTTTTTCAGATGATGATGACTGTGTAGTTGATTCTTGTTCACTTTCTGTCGTAGTACTGGATTGTTCAGTGGTTGAACTACTTTCTTGTGAGGTTGTACTTTCAGTTGTACCTTCAGTGGTTGAAGATTCAGTTTGTTCACTTGTCTGCTCTGTTGTTTGCACGGTAGTTGTTTGCTCACTAGTTGTCGATTCTTGTGTTGTAGTTTGTTCAGTGGTATGTTCACTCGTTGATTCTTGAGTCGTTTGTTCACTTGTCATAGATTCTTGAGTCGTCTGTTCACTAGTTGTTGATTGTTGAGTCGTTGTCGGTTCAGTTGTCGTAGATTGTTGAGGCGTTGTTTGTTCACTTGTGGTTTGCTCACTCGTAGTATATTGCTGAGTTGTTGTCTGTTCGCTTGTAGTTGATTGTTCAGTCGTTGTTTGTTCGCTTGTTGTTGATTGTTGTGAAGTAGTTTGTTCACTAGTAGTGGACTGTTGAATTGTAGTTTGTTTACTTGTTGTCGATTGCTGAGTCGTCGTCTGTTCACTTGTTGTTGATTCTTGTGTGGTCGTTTTATCTTTTTCTGTTGTAGCCTGTTCGCTTGTTGTAGATTCTTGTGTTGTTGTTTGTTCAGAAGTTGTAGCTTCTTGAGTGGTCGTTTTTTCTTTTTCTGTTGTGGCTTGTTCGCTTGTTGTAGTTTCTTGTGTTGTCGTTTGTTTAGAAGTTGTCGATTCTTGCGTCGTGGTTTCCTCATTTTTAGTGGTTGTTCCTTCTGATGATGAAGATTCATTTTGTGCCTGTGTCTGACTACAATCACGCGGTGGGTAGACTGATTCTTCATGATTGCAGGTATCTAGCGCTGGATCCCAAATAGTGCCTTCTCCGCATTCAAAGTGATACACTGAAAATCGGTTACCATCACCATCCCAATCAACACATCTATAGAATTTCTTACAGTCATTTGGATTTGGATAATAGCCAGCTTTTTCACAAGATATGTCTTTGCTACTTGCTGGCTTTTTAGAGGACTCTTCTTGAGAGCAGTTGGATGTGGATTGACTGCTGCTTTCTGATGTGCCTGATGATGATGTTGATTCAGGTGAATCAGATGAATTGCTAGTAATTGAACTTGTTGACGATGTTTGGCTATCTGCTCCATTACCTTCTGATATACAAGATGCATTTGTAACGTCCTGAGGATGGTTACAGTTAGTAATATCTTGGTCCCATATTGTTCCTTCACCACAAGTAAAGTCGTATTTTGTGAGTCCACCATTTCCGTCATTGACACACCTGTAAAACTTCTTGCAATCCTTACTATCCCCGTAGTATCCTTCTGATTTGCAATTGTCATTGCTTCCAGATCCAGATTCTGATTCTTCAGATGATTCTGATGATGATGTCGTTCCTTTTGTGGTGCTTGACGTACCTTCTGTCATTTCAGTTACTTCTTCTTCTTTCATTGTTTGTTGGGTGTTACTTTCCTTATCAATGTTTTCTAAACAACTTGCTACTTCGTTGATATGATTACAAGTTTTAACATTAGAATCCCACGCTGTACCTTCACCACAAACAAAGTCATATTTTGTATACCCACCATCTCCATTATCAACGCATCGGTAAAATTTCCTACAATCGTTTTTATTTCCAAAGTAACCTTCTGATGTGCATTTATCTGTATTTGAAGGTTGCTTAGTAGTTGGATACTCGTCGTCTTCTTTATTTACCGTCTGAGATTCGGTGGTCAAAGTAGAACTAGACTGAGTTGTAGAATAGCTTCCATGTTCGTGTGGTTTTGTAGTTGATTCACTTTGCAAGCTACAGCTAGTTTCTCCATTATCATGATCGCATGTTTGTATCTCCTGGACCCAAACCGTGCCTTCTCCACATGAAAACTCATATCTAGTATATCCTCCGTCCCCATTCCTAACACAGCGAACAAACTTTTTACAATCATGAGGGTGAGCGAAAAATCCTTCAGAGGTACATTTATCACTGGAAGTAGATGCTGGTGAATCGGTTTTATCTGTTCCTTGACTACCGACTGTTGAAAAAGTCGAGCTAACTATTGTACTCTCTGATTGAGGTTTATTAGTTGTGCTTTCAGACTGTGTTTCACTGGCTTCAGTAGGTCTAAATTCACTATTTAAACATGACGTATCATCAGATTCATGGTCGCAAGCCAGTATTTCTTGGTTCCAGACTGTACCATCACCACAATTAAAATCATATTTTGTGTATCCACCTCTGCCATCATCTACACACCGATAAAATTTCTTACAGTCATAAGGATTCCCGTAAAACCCTTCTGATTTACATGCATCTGAAGTTGTTTGTGGTTTTTCCGTCTCTTTTGATTCTTCCTTATCTGATGATGTTGTAGTAGAAGTTATTTTCGTAGTGGTTTCTATGCCCATTTCATCATTAATATGACTTTCTTTAGTCGTTGATTGATAATCTTGGCCACAGGGGCGATCTTGTGTTGGGTGATCACATGCTTCAATGTTTTGGTTCCAAGTTGTTCCTTCGCCACAACTAAACTCATATTTAGTTAAACCACCGTTACCGTTATCAACGCATCTATAAAACTTCTTGCAATCGATCAAGCTTCCAAAAAATCCTTCCTTCTCACAATTCCCATCGTTTACTTCATTTGCAGATGGGTTCTCGGTTGTTGATTTACTCTTTTCTGTAGTATGATGAGTTGGCTCTTGGTTATCCACCTCTGTTGAAATAACAGTGCTTTCACTACTACTTTGTGGGGTAAAGCTACCACTTGCACCGCATTCTTTGACAGCCCAGGCATGATTGCAAGCCAAAATACTTTTATCCCAAACTGTTCCTTCACCACAGCTAAATTGGTAACGATCATATCCACCATTACCGTTGTCAACGCACCTGTAGAACTTTTTACAGTCATTCTTATCCCCAACAAAACCGCTATTAGTGCAGTGTTGATTTGATGTAGAAATTTCATTACCAACGGTCGTTGTTGAACGTTGAGTAGTAGAACTACTCTCGTAGTTTTGTGTAGTAGGTTCATTTTCTTTATTTTCATCATATAAGGTAGGGTGTTGTGAAGTAGATGAGTAAAAAGGTGTTGTAAATTCACTGTTGCCACCACATGATTGTACCGCCCATTCGTGGTTGCATGCTTCTATTTTGGAATCCCATACTGTTCCTTCGCCACAAGTAAAATCATAGCGAGTATACGTTCCATCACCATTATCTACACATCGGTAAAACTTTTTGCAGTCTCTATGTTCTTTCATAAAGCCACTTTGTATGCATACGTTATTTTGATGTGATTCTGTACTTACAGATGTTGAGTTCATAGTTGTTGTGAGATTAGGAGCATCAGTATTTTTTTCAACTGTCACGGTGGTAGTAGTTGTCGTTTCTCCATTTGTTGCAGTTGAAGTTGGTTCAGAGGTTTGAGTGCTTTCACTTGAGCTTCCGCTTTCGCCACACTTTTCTACAGCCCAAGCATGGTTGCATGCTTCTATACTAGAATCCCAAACAGTACCTTCCCCGCATATGAATTCATGTCGTGTATATTCTCCCATTCCATTGTCCACGCACCGGTAAAACTTTTTACAATTGTTTGGATCGCCCATAAATCCTCCAGATTTACACTTATTACTGTTTGGTTCATTCTGAGGTTCTTTATTTGTAGTAGTTTTTGTAGAAGTCGTGGATGACAATGTTGTTGATTGAACTTCATTTCCATAACTGGTATCAATATCATCAATGACTGGCTCAGGACCTTCAGAATTACTTTGATTTGCACTTTGAGTGGACGTTGTCATGTCTGCATATGAGGTAGTAGATTTTTCAGTGCTTGAAGATAGTGTTTCAGAATGACTTTGGCCTCCACATTCCTTTACAGCCCATGCGTGGTTACAAGCTTCTATACTTTGGTCCCAAACTGTACCATCACCGCACAGATATTCATATTTTGTTAAAGTGCCCCTGCCACTATCAACACATCTATAGAATTTCTTGCAATCGTTGGAATCTCCCATGAATCCACTTTCGGAGCATTGATTATTGTTATGCGGACCGGAGTTTTGTACAGATGTTGTAGTTTGTGATGTGGTTGATTCATGAATTTGGGTTTGCGATTGACTTGAATCTTTTGAGTGATCTATTTGCAGTTGTGTTTGCATTCCTTTATTTCCATAATCAATCTGGGTTTGCGTTTGACTAACTGCAGAACTGTGGGCTATTTGCGTTTGATTTTGTTTGGTTTCAAAGTCTTTATTTTGAGTTATACGATCACCATAATTAATTTGTGTCTGATTCTGTATAGTTTGGTCGCTGCTACTAATTTGTGTTTGAATCTGATTTACTGTTGAACCGTAGCTGATCTGTAATTGTTGTTGAATCGTCTTTCGTGTTTTTTGTCCATATTCTGCAGTGCTTGATTTAGGTTCTTGCGTAGTTGATCTTTCTTCTGTGTTAGTTGGTATCGCCGTTTCAGATTTGTCAGTGAATGACATTCTTCTTCCGCATTTGGTCCTTTTGACAGCCCATGGGTGATTACAGCTCTGTATTTCCTCATCCCATACTGTTGGCTCACTACAAAAGAACTCGTATCTCAAAAAGCCACCCCTCTGGTTACCGACACACCTGTAAAACTTTTTACAGTTTTCAGTATCTCCCGTGAATCCGTCATTACTACAGATTACAGTATTCTTGGAACTTGTTGTTATTTTTGGGACTGATGTGGTTTTAGACCAGTGATCTTCTACTTTCTTAGACGTCCATGGTAGATTAGTTGACACTACGTAATTATATCCTGGATTATTATCATTTGTATCTGCAAAGTTAACAGGTGTACTTGGCGATAGGTAGAGCGTTGTTTTGAAATAATTTTCAGTTGATATACTTTGACTTGTAACCCAGGGTACTTCGTTGTGTGTGATTGTGCTTCCCTTGACTGCCGTTTCATTAACAAGTGCTAGTACATTAGTGTTAATAGGTCGTGGAAGTTCTTTCTGTGGATCTATTTCATTAACGAGAGTAGAATCTATGGTTTCAACAGTTGGTTTCATCATACCACCACATTCAGCCCGTCTTGTGCTTTTTGGGTGGTTGCATGTCTCCAAGTCAGGGTCGTAAACTGTTCCTGGTGCGCATTGATACTGAAATAAGAAAGAGAGAAAGAGATCTACAGTCAGCAGTTGTTGAAGTTTATCACCGTAATCTGATCAGCCCCATATTGCCTATCAAACTTTCGAATACATTTTTACGGTTAATTGCGCTTTATGTTTCCAATATTTCTGCACTTGGAAAAGAAGCTACAACACGCGGCGCAACGTACTACGAAATTCAAATCATTAGCGATTATCAGTTTGATATGCAAAAGGTCTGTCTGATCATAAACATCCGGAATTATGTTCTTATGTTTTTAAATTTCCATGACATGATAGTAGGTAGTAGGATAGGTACCGACTGTATAATGATTACACGTCCACTCGTATCTACCCTTTCAACTTCAACTTACTCTGAAAACGTTCAACTTTCCATTCCTTTCTTTCACACAGCGGTAGAAAGAGGCACAGCTATGGGGATCTGATTTGTATCCTTCACTATTGCAAAGATAAGGCTCTGGACGATTTCCAGAGTATACTTTTACTATTCTGCCGCTTACTCGAGGTACTCGGTGCTCGTCTATTGATGAATCTGTAAAAAAAATATGTTTTTAAGAGTTAGTACTTAATTTTGACACGTCTGGTTATGTGTAAAATCTATTTTTAGGGTTTGTACCCCAAAAGTATACTAATGCTGTGAGGCTTTCGTAACGTTATTTTGGCCTTGCTTGTCCATCGATGTCGTATTTCAGCAATTTATAGTCTTTTCCGTATAAACGTCAAGATAGCAAAATCAAAATTACCACAAAGTAAATAAAAAAGGGGTAGGCAGAGTCTCAAAGAGCCTCTTTTCACGAAAAACCAACCATTTATAAATACAAAAAATCAGAAAAAATCAAAATTTCGAAAAAAAAAGATATAAGTAGGCTACCATAGTAACCACTAGAATTGGTAAATTTTGGTATACTTTCTATACTACTACATTTACATTTTTCATATTGAGTTCATTCTTTTTCTATGTCTTATATCTATGATTATATTTAACAAGTTTTGTTAAAAAATCTTTGTTGGCCCCCCAAATTGGCTTCCGAAATCAGAATTTGAATACTTCCGTGATTGGGCAACCTAACTCTATATAAGGTATATGTACCAAATTTATTTTTGGTCCGGTAGATTTGGAGAAGTTAGGCTGTGACAGATAGACAGACAAACAGACACCTGAGTGATCCTATCATGGTTCCGTTGGTACCCTTTGAGCTACGGAACCCTAAAAACGGACAAATGCGAGCGAGACTAGCGTCTTGTGGGTTCGGATCCGTAAATTATTATGAAATCGTCAGACTTTTTTGAGTTCACCTTCACATTTTAGGAATAAAAAAGTAGAAATTCCTCAATTTTAGACTTATTCCTTTATTTGTGTCACAAAGCCTCCTAGTATTTCAGAAAAACCACAAAGATAGATTTTTCTTTTTTCCGATTTTTATTCAAAAATCAGACATTCATTGCCATGTCTTTTTAAATGCCTTATTGAGTTAAAAACTAAGTTGAGTTGAGTTAGTTTCTTACGGCACTTTAAATTCTCAGACCTTTGAGTAGGAAAAGGTTCTTGACAAACGGACAACAAAGTGATCCTAAGAGTCCCGTTTTTCCTGTTGAGACGTGACACGGAACCCTTAAAAGCTCTAAAGAAGTAAAGAAAAAGGAGGAGAATACACACCATTGCCTGCATTTGCTCCGAGTGAAGATGTTAGAAGGAGCAGCGATAAACTGTATCTTGTAAACATGTACATGTTGGCGATTGCAGATTACAAAATCATAATGAGTCCTGAAACAAAGAGATTTTAGTTTACAAAAGTTCCACGGTACAGTTCCGGCATGATAAGCTACGGTGTTTGTTTTTCGTACGATTGCGAGCACTGGGCTTTCAATATAAACTGTCAAAACTGTATCTACTTGGCTTTTCTTATCTCCACCTTCAAGAATCTATAATCTACTATCGGCTCCATCAGAAAACCTGAAGCCTGTAGCGGGAAATCTTTCAGATAATCAAGTTTGTTGCGGTCATACACCAGTAAGTCAAGTCGAATTCTCGAGTCATCGATCTCATCGGTCCGATAAATAGTTAAGGTAAGTAAAATAATTTTGACTAGCTACAAAATATTTTAATATTTACGGATGAAAATAATAATAAATTAAATTATTAATAATAATCTTTATTTGGAACAATTAACATAGTGAGAACAATTAACAAACAACAAATGAAAAGCGATGATACCTGCAGAAGTAAATAATACTGTGTCGCAAGTATAAACGCCTTCCTTCATATTGTGGAATACAGGGATCCAAAAAATCAAATAACAGCAAGAAAAAAAAAAAACATTAATGCATAGAATAATATGATGTTTCCACATTATTGCTCAGTGTCCAGTGTTGTGTCTACTTGATTTTAGTAAGTAATATAAGTATAAGTTCCACGTTTACATCAGAATTTGTTTCCGAATCAATTTTTAATAGGTCATCAAACCATTTTTGGGGTTCCGTACCCAACAAGATAACATAAGTAGGTAAGTAATCCTTTAATAGGATTACTTTGTTGTCCGTCTATCTGGCTGTCTGTCTAAACCATTTTTCTCAGAAACAGCAAAAAGTATCAATTTGAATCTTCTAACTCAATGCATTAAAAAGATATGGAAATAAATATCTCATTTTTGTATGGAAATCGCGGACCTCACGATTCTAAATTTTGGATGACCAAGAGACTTTGTGACAGAAATAAAGGAAACAGCCTATAATTGGGGAATTTTGACTTTTCTACTAATAAAATGCAATGGTGAAATTCTTAGGAAAAGTGGTTGAAACTAAAAAAGAGCACTGACGATTTCTAAATCATTTACGGATCGGAACTCTCAGAGCGCGAGTCGTGCTCGCATTTGTCCGTTTTTTTTTTAAGATTTGAGTTCGATTCTTTCTTTCTATTGCGAGAGAATCAAACTCAAATACTCGAGAGGCCTCGCTTGCCTATTCAACAATTTCCCTATTGTCGTACAAACCGCGGTCACGGTATCCATGATCGTTGATCTGATACCGGGATCAGTCGGTAGGTACGTGTCCTTCATTTGCATGTAATACAGATTACTGGCAAAATAAAACGAAACAAACTCAAAGACATTTTTCAATCGCAAATATTATTAGCGAGCAAGGCAACTCGTAAAATGCAAAAATACAGCTTGCAGTCTTTTAATTGGCACCTATATACGAGCGTCTAGGTACCAACACTGGGCATTCATCTTGTAGTTAAGAGTCAGTTTTAAATTTAAAATAAGGTTTTTGCATTCGTACTGAACAATCTTCGTTTTGTGATTAAGTGTGCGGCAAGAAGTTGGTGGATGGAGGCAGCTTAAGACCGTCCATTGTGGCGTTCTCTCAGGGAGGCCTTTATCCAGCAGTGGACTTATACAGACTAGTGTTGATGATGTTGATAAACTATTAGTACAGCCTATTAGTAGGTAGTAGAGCTAATAAGTCTACTAATGCAGATAAAAAAATAGAAAATTACTGGCACTCGCTTGCTCATTCCCTAAGAATTCCCTTCAATATCTACAGAGAATTTTCTAAAGGTCACATGTGAACAACCGCTTAGCCCCAGGCTCGTAACAAGAGATAGGGATGTAGGGGTTCAGCACCCACCTCGCAAAATAGGAGAGTAAAATCTTTAAGCATTGTTTTTAGAGTAGGGTGCCAAACCAACCAACGGGCCCCATTACTAAGCCTGCACCACCGTCCGCCCGTCTGTTTGTGTGTCTGTCTGTCTGTATGCTTGTATTCTGTCAGAGGGGCAGCCATAAGAGGTAGCCAGTTGAAATTTTCATAGATAAGTGTTAAGGGAAGAGCTCCAAATAGGGAATAATTGAAGTAATAAATTAAATAATAACTGTATTTTATCCTCCGGTAGTTAAACTAGCATTTATAATTTTTTGACGTCACCACTGCCAATGAAAAATTGCATGATTGTTTTGATTAAATAAATAATTAACTCACGTTTGATAAAATTAAGTATTTTCATAGGAAATTCTCTCGGATATCTTTTGATGAATACTTTTCGAATTATTTGATTTAATTATTAATTATTGTTATGAATCAAGAAACATCAACTCTCGCTCTACCGTAACGAGAGAAGAAGTTTAACTAACTTTTCATAAAACATTGAAAGTGTTGGCGTTGCCTGTGAGACAGAGATATTGGAGAAAACAACCCATTATGAACCCACCCTAAGTACCTACTTCTTATTCTTGTTGTTGATTGAAATCCTTTGAATAAAATTAATTTCAGAGCTCTCATGGGATTTTTCTGTATGTGTATAATAAATAACAATAACAATAGAAAGTTAGATACCTACTTTTAGAGTAATGGGGTATGTGACTTAATTTCGGAACCGCACACCATGCATGGCTCGATTAGAGACGCATGACAGATTTGTTTCTCTTGTCTCTATACCCTTATCAATTTACTACTATTCTTTTCCTTTTGAAATATATATATTACATATAATAAAATCTTATCACACTCTCTCGGCTGAAACACATATTTATTTTGAATAACACAGGTATTTATCGCGTTTACCTATATTTATTTTAGCATCCAGTGACCATGATTTTTGTAGCATAGTCGGGACGTCGGTAAAATAATTAAAAAGGTAATAAACGCGATAAGTATTGACGATAATTTCAATAAATAAATATCAAAGTCAAAGTCAACAGTACTTTATTAATTTATATCACAGGGATCATTTTGTATTGTCGTTTGAACTAGGTGAATTTACGCCTGTTCCTCGTGCGAGATACGGTTAGCTTGTGTAATACCCCGTTTAAACGAACTCAGCACTTCAGTAACAAAATAAGTGACAGCATTATGCGTCCCTCTTCCAGATTCGGTAGCTTATCTCACCGATTGTATTTGTCGCAATCGCAACTGGTATCTCACCGCGTTTTCTGAAATAAGTTTTGTGGCGCTGCCTGAATAGCCCCCCCCCCCCTCTCTACTCGTCCTTGCAACGTCCCCACAGTAAACCTTCACACAGATCAACTCCTTATTTATTTGGTTCATTGGCATGGATAATTACATTAAAGATTGCAAATAAACTAAAACAACGCAGGCTCTGCGTTTCTTTTACATCGAGAATGTAGCTTGCTATTACTGTTGTGGGTACCTGTTGGATTATAACTCGTAGGAATGTGGACGATGCAAGCTAGAGTTTGTTTCTGTATGCGAATTATAATAATATAAACAATTAAGTACCTGCCAAGTAAGTAGCCTAGTAAGTTTAATAACCTGTTATGTATTCCAGAGACCGTAGACAAAGTAACATTCTAATAGCGATGACGCCAGTAGAAAAGTCCAAAATGTATGGGATTGAGTCACGTGGTCTTTTGTATTGAATTACGACTGTAGAAATGGAATCGCTTCGAAGCGAATGCCGTTTGGCTAGGCCCTCTGGTGTACAATAAAGTGTTAATCTATCTATCTAATCTATCTATCTATCTATCTATCTACCTATAGTAACATACACTTTTTTCAACTAAAAACGAGCTGCTGTAGGAATTATCATATATATTATTGCTTTGGTGCGAATAGCCGGTGGTGGTGTAAATTGCTGACCCCGACTTATAACCCTAATGGCCGTTATCGAATCCCGATCAAGCAACAATATATTTTGCCGTGGTACCAGCCTAAGAATAGACCCTTCCATCTCCTCCTATGGATGTCGTAAAAGACACTAAGGAGTTACACCAGGGGATGGGCAGCAGCATCACCTTGAGTACTCAACAACAACACAGCGATTACCAATCTGCGATTATGGCAATTCCTCCCATTGTATTTTATGGGGGAGGTCTTGTCCAGCAGTGGACGCCTAAAAGCTGATGATGATAACTTGAGCAATGTTCGTATAGCACTTCTGAGAGATCTCAAATGGTGATGGAAAACATCGCAATGACACCAGCGTGTCCTAGAGCTGCAAATTCGAAGGCATGTGACATGCGCGTTGGAGGACCAGGTCAGATCCTTTCACACTGGTCCTTTTACCATCGGTCACATCACAAGGACCTATTCAGGGCCGCTATACCTACCTCAAGCTGACTTACCTAATGTAGGATGAACAAAACTCTATTAAAAACAAGACGCGGGGGGTATCAGGAGCTTTCAGATTTATTGAAGAGATGTCATCCATTTTTTCATTTCCATTTCTTGTGTTTTTTAACCGACTTCAAAAAAAGGAGGAGGTTCTCAATTTGTTTGTATTTTTTTAGGTAATATCGTGTAATTTTGGTGTCTTTTTAACCGGTCTCACTCGGCTTATTTGAAAAGCACATGTTTTACTAGAAAATTACTTGGCTAGACTGCAACAACTTGAGTTAATTTTATTGACACTCGCAAAATTCAGGAAACTTAGGTTCTGTTCATTAAAAGACGAAGAAGGGTGGTATCGTTTTATACCTACTATAGCATACCACTCTATGTTACGGTTGGTCCAAAACGACTCAAAACGTGACATATTTATAGCTAGGTGTTTATAGAACCTTTAAAATTTGAATACTACGAGAAATATAATTAATATACCTATTTATTTTTGAGATCTGGAAAACGGCTCAAACGATTTCGATGAAATTTGCTACATGGGGGGTTTTGGGGGCGAAACCCCGATCTAGGTAAGTCTCATTCCTGGGAACACGCGTTTTTTCAAGTTTTCCGAGCAAAGAACCACAGGGCTGTTCTTTATCTCGCGAAAGGTTTGCAACAAGCTTATTTGTGCAATCAGGGCTGTCAAACGTCGCTTTTCACATACAAAAATTACCGTTTGACAGCCCTAATTGCATATTTTACGCCTGTTGCAAACCTCACGAGATAGAGAATAGCTTCTTTGTAGCAAAATAGCAAGTATTAGCAAAATATTTTTTACACTTGATATTATAAAATATCAAGTGTAAAAAATATTTTTTTGCTTCTTATATAGACCGGTGTCCAATTGTAAATGCAATCATACAAAACGCAATAACAACTGGTTCCCTATTAAGACTCCCTTTCCAGCTGATGTGGTTTGGCTACATTCTTGCAGCACAATCACGTAGGTTGCCAACTGTCTACCGGTGCTTACCGGCGCGACGAAATACTATAAAAAATAACTTTCAGCTATAAAGTATAATGAAATCGACCTTAATCGGTGCTCAAAGTGGAAAAGAATCGGTGCTCTTCAAGTCGGTGCTCTTCAAATTGGTGCTCTTAGTGTAACGATCGATTTCATGCCACCGCGATGTCATTGGCTAATATTTGACATCGCGGTGGCATGATCAACTATCGTTTCGCGTCTCGATACCTACTGTAAGATATTTGTGTTAACTCCACTGAGATGAGATTATACCACAAATTACATAAAGACGGCGCGCGCCGCCAGTAGGTATTCTGTGATTATACTGTGAACTTAATGTTATTTAGTTACGAGAATTGGGCATCTGGTAAGTGCCGGTAGGCAAGCACTGGTAAGCGCTGGCAATCTGCTTACTATGCCCAAGTGGCTTGGGTAGACTCGATCGAATCCCGATAATGTCTAGGAATAAATTGGCTGCATTCAAAGCACTCCCAATGCAGCCGCAAAACGTTGATGTCGGATCGGATAGAGACACTGCGACAAGTTCTTGCTCATGCCTATGAATGTAATGCTGCAGGTTCATCTCTAAGTGAACACTTTTGTATATTATCTTATATACGTTCATAATCATGATTGAGTTGTTGACTCTTGTTTTTTCTCAGGAGTTTTTGCAAGTAGCGCGAAGTTATTTTTTAACCGACTTCCCAAAAAAGGAGGAGGTTCTCAATTCGGTTGTATTTTTTTTTTTTTTTTTTGTTTGTCGAAAAGAAATAGTTTCCGCTATCTCAATAATTTACTGTTGATGAGGAGAGGTGAGCAAAAAGGTGAAAAAAATTGAGTTTTATGTCATTTGCGAACCCTTCCACCATAATAATGGAGATAAACGGAGAGCCATAAACTCTAGCATAAAAAATATATAATATACGTAAGTATATAATACATATATACATACATGTATAAACTTTAACTGATTTTTTGTTGCCAAATAAGTATATAAATGATCATTTCGCAAAGAACTTACTTTGCTGAACCAATAACATTTATGAAACTATTAATTTCTCTAATAACAAGCTGAAAAAATATAAAAGAGATGTCTTGTATTTTTCTCTACCAACCATACTCTACAATTTAACACGTTTGAACGCTAATTTGTCTGCAGCTTGTTTTACCTAGTTCAGAAGTCTTGGTCCATGTTGTTGAATAAAACAAACACTATAGAAACGCCTTATCTGCTTTGCAAGCAACATGCTCTCAAGTTTTACGCAAAGTATCCATGTCAGTTTTATCAGCGCAGTCTCCATTTATGCCTTTCTAGGTAATAACTAGGTAAATCTTATCTCAAATTGCATTTACTTTTTTCTTTATCACTGCATTTTACCCTTGGTTTGCTTTTTTCCTTCCTTCCTTTGTTTTTCAGGAAATTACCGTATGTAGCATATTAGGAGAAAACGTGTCTACAGAAAATGAAATTCCAGTAGGTGGTTAGTCCAGTCTAAAACTGCATGCCCCTTGATCGTATATAGAGGTAGTATGCTACGAGACCCATTTTTCAGTTGTTACTATACTCCAAGCTGATACAAAATGTAATCAAAGTTTAAATTGCTTCGGTTTTTCTCCAACAAACCACAAGTTATCGAGAATTCTGCGGTAATCTAACAAAAACATGCATCACGCATTATTTTCTTGATTATTTCCGCGTTAACATCCTGTAAATGGACTGACGAACAGAAATCATCACTCATCACTTAAACTGATATATTGTTTTGTAATTTGAATTAGCAGCGTAACTTGGCGTGAAATTGGCGAATCTAAATACCTAGTAGGTACATTTATAGAAAGGAAATTAATCATTTAACGCCTAGAACTTTATATATTTTGTGTATTTGTTGTTGCGTTTGTAAACATGAAATAAAATAAATGGAGTGAGAGTTTGTATTTGTCAGAAACTAGGAAAATACTTAAGTTATAATTTAGAAACTAGATCATATTCACTGCTACTTTCTTGTCATACTTAACTCCATCATCATCATCAGCCTGTTAGAAGTTAATTTCTGGACATTGGCACGATGCTGGGTATTGTGACGCCTCCATCCTCCGACTTCAAGCGACTTTTATAATGCCAACGGTCCATCGGGAAGGGCGGCTTCCTACACTGCATCGTCAGGTTCGTGGTGGTCACCTATATACCCCAGCGGTTGTTGGTTCTGCCAGCTATATGGCCTGTCCATTGCCACTTCTACTTGCTTTTAAAAAAAGTTATGTCGGTGATCTTGGTTCTTCTACGGATCTTCTCGTTTTGAATTCTATCACGTACCGTAGTGTAACTTCAACAATAGCTCTCTCCATAGCCCATAGGTGTGCCAGGTTTTGATTGAGGAAACTATCAACGTCTTTTCAAACCTCAGCAGTGCCATTCTAAACTTCGGAAACCTCATCCCTTTCTGGATTCATCGGGCTATCTACATGAGGTGTTACATTACAAGTTGCTGATCAAGTGAAAAAAGTTGATCAATAAATTATATTGAATGGCAAAGCGGGTGTCACCGAACTGATGCGGCTCGCTAGGCATGTCGTAGTAAGTTCACGGCCAAGGCTATGCGACTGCTACGCGCGCTCGCTGCGGGATAATGCTGAATCATAGGTAAATTACTTTCACAGTGTTCTTACTATGTATATACAAATTAATGTATGTTTCTTTGTTTGTCCCTTATGCGTTCCTAAACCACTTTTCCTATAGCGATGAAACTTTAATGAGTTGTTGCTGGGGAAAGTAACACGCGCGGACTACGCGCGGACGAAGCTTTATGTTTACTAACTGTTTATTTAGGAGCTGGCTAGCCGTTTGATTTACACTCCCTATCTTATGTTTTGAGGAAATTTAAAGTGAATAGTAAACCTTGGCACAAATATTTATACGTTACATAGGATGGTATGAGCTCACATCTTTCAATGTGACAAAATCAGATTGGTCGGATTACGGAAAGCATTCTAGCGATTATAGTATATCTTTGCCTGGGCACAATTTTGCGTGGCGTATAAGAGTCTGAGATGGTTTCTTTCTTCTGCTAAAAGTCTAGCTATAGTTATGACTAGCTGAATACCCGTGCTTTGCTACGGTGAATCTACTTTCATAAGGATACCTGGGCGACCGAGCTTCGATCAGAAAAATAAGTAAAACGCGTTTTCCCAGAGATGAGGCCTAGCTATATCGAGTTTTTGCACCCAAAAACGCTCTTATATATATCATCGAAATCGTTACAACCGTTTTCGAGATCTCAAAACATGTGTTCAGGTTCAGCTAGTAAATAATACTTAGCTAAACTTCACCCCAAAAGAGAGTTAATTAGGTTTCGACTATACCTACCACTATGGCCCGAATAGTCAAAATACTATCAAATATTGTCCAATAACCATGCATGATATTTTAGATCCCTACCTACCTTATTCCGCATTTTTTGCTAAGCACATCGGCTCTACATAATCACAAGGCACGGTATAATTACTACAATTAAAGATGTATGAGTTATAATAACAGTTGTTATTGTACCGGATGTGACCTATTTGTGATCAAAGGATTACTTTATGACCGAATTAATTGGTTTAGCTTGTGCAACTTGATAAATACGTAGTGTCACGCCATCGTTGGATAAGAAGAGGTTACTTAAGTGCCATAATAACCCTTAGCTTATGGCCAACTTAGCAAACCGTCCACTATTTTTCACGACTTTGTAATCGGTAAACTTCGCAATCAGTCAACTTCTTGATCGGTCTAAGTTGACCGATCAAAAGTCGTGAAAAATAGTGGACGGTTGGCATAAGAGAACAAATGGAATATGATGATGATGAATCCTTTTCCCACAATGGTTCATCTATTAACTATCGCAGTCAAAAGCATACCTAACTTAAGTCTCAATATCAAGAAAAAACCAGTGTAACGCAAAATGAAAAGAATGTCTGCAAAGACAATTATATTTATTAAGCCTTTATTTCCCAACGGTAAGAAAATGCTCCCTTTTTCTTACCGTAAAAAAAAGGCTCTCGAGGGGCGATCGCGAACCGAATAACGCAGTGCGTAAACAAAGGCAAGCTACGAAATTTTAAAGGTTGCAGGAAGTCAGTGGGTGGAAGAGACTCAAAACTGTTTGTCGTGGCATTATTTTAGGGAAGGCATAATATGTTGAGTAGTTGACTTCTTCAGGCATATTATGATAATGGTGATTTTAAACAGGCCGATCATGGTTTTGATTGTAATAAGCAGACTCCATATCTTGCCAAAAAATTTAGTTTACTGGTAAAAAAGGTCTCGAATGGTGATTACAAAGACGTAGTGCAGGAAAGATTCGATAGATCTACGAAATTTTAAAGGATACAGGCAGTCGGTGGATAAAGGCGGCTCAAGACCGTTCGTCATGGTATTCTATGGGGGAGGCATATGTCCAGCAGTGGACTTCTACCTGCATGGTGATGACGATTAAATGATGACTAATAAAAAGCGAAGTATTTTATCGCTAGCATTACAAGCATTCCCAAACAAAGTCAAACAAGATTGAAACAAAAATGTTGGTATTCAAATTCAATTGCCAAGTACATACTTACGTAAGTAATAACAAGTTACGCTCTTTTATCAGTATATTAATCTTTATACACTGATAGACGTAGGTGATGCAAAAAATCTGAAGAATTTGGTGGGCGGTACCTACCTACGTTCTTCATATTTCGTTTGTCATAGACAGAAAATGATGATAAAATCCATTGTGCGTGGTGTGGACAATGCATGCGGAGGGATAGTGTAATGTAACGAAAAAAAAATATTAATGTGGATATACATAGAAGTACAGTAAGACAAAAAAAAATATGGAAGGATTGTGTTAAAGATGATATGGATAAGAAAGGAGTGACTAAGATGACGGCTGACAGGGTAGTGGAAGAAGAAAACATATTGTGCCAACCCCTTGCTGAGCCTAGTACCTTTACCTAGTGGGCACTAGGCAACCTAGTAGGTAGGTAGTACCTGTTACCTAGGTTTTCCAACAAGTATAAAATAATTTACAACCTTTGGCCGCGTTTACAGTGGTTGATATCCAATCGTACCTATACAGGGTGTTTTTTTTAAATGAAACGTGCCCGTACCTGGAAACAGAAAGAGGGAGGCCATTTTGAAAATTTATTGCGATAGTTTTATCAACGTAGGGTACCAGATTACTTACAATTTGTATGAGAAAACATTTTATAAAATTTGACTAACTTTTGCTGCTCAGATTTTTTTCTTCCGGTACAATGAAACAATCCTTACATGAAACTGAGTCGATACGCATAAAAAAAATTTTTGATCAAAACTACTCATTTTTATGGAGAACTCACGCTTGACCAAAAAAATAACTATGCCAAAATCATTTTCATATAAAATGAGCAAATGGTTCCAAAGACAGTTTTCCCGTATCTCTTTTGGATTCGGATATCCCCATACTGTCCCATTTAAAAAAAACACCCTGTATAATATTATGCATACACTGAAATTAATAAACCATTATATAGTATCAAAAAACCAAAGTGTCTAGTTAAAATATTACAATGATGTAACTATTTTTATAACACAAAAGATTAACTCATCTGGAGCATCCTTATAGCGTTCATTCATAAAGATCAATGTAAAAACTAAAATTACATCACAAGAGAGGAAGACGTTGCCGATATTTTGATTGCATCTTTAAAAAAAAGTTTCCTGTTATGAGAACTTTATGACTTATGAATAACTTAGCCGTTTTTTTCTCCGCTAGAACAATAGAAGACGTTAGAATAGGTACAACGATTAAGTACCTAGTATATTTGTGGAATTTGTTAGATCTGTAGATAGAAACAGCAGCTACGAATTTTATTATGGTATCCCTCGGGGTCTCATCACAAAAGGTATGTACATATATATGTTTATATGTATAGCCCTGGTATACATATATACAGACCAGGTTTAAAAAAACATTCGCAAAACAAACCATCTGCTTTCGTAAAAAGGTCGATATTTAAGTCTAAACTGAGGCCTGGTCAGCTGGTGGCTCAGCTTTAAACTATCTTTCGTAATGCGACTTTATACTTTTGGTCCTATAGTTTTTTGACAGAGTTCAAGTTAAATAAAGTGCATTGCTCTACAACAAAGTACGTAAAGCGGCGGCGCGTGGCTCTACAGTGGACCCTGATAAAGCTCTTTGGGTAGGTACATATCAGATATTAAATAATCAAAGTGTGAATTCTTATTTTCTCACAATGAACATCTTGCCTTGACCAGTAAATTGGCTGACTATCATGTACCAGGATACCTCGGTGCAAGTCAATCTTCCCATTTGATCACGACTGTGAATCACGCCGGAACGATCAGATGACTTCACTCAGTTCAAAGGATAATTTGAAATGCGTATCTATCTATAGATAAAATACGTCATATCGACCCGCATATCGATGATGGAACGGATTTATCATTACCTACATTATTGTATTTTTAAACACTTTCATTACCTTCACTTCAAATACTAAGTAGTTAAAATTGTTTATTTCAAATCTTGTAAGCCGATTTGTAACCATTTCTCCAAGTCCATCCGTCCGTCCGACGAGTTAAAATTTTGCATACCTGTCCAATTTCGCGATGATATTACCATATTTTGGTGACAGTGAGCTGATGATACAAACGGAAGGTGGCCAACGGAACTCCTTAATGGATAATAAACTATTATAAATTACAAGCTGCGCCCCGCGGTTTCACCCGCGTGAACAATGATGAAAATTGATGATGATGATGATAAAAAGTAGCCTATGTGTAAATCCAGTCCAGGGTATAAAGTGTCTTCATTCCAAAGTTCACTCAGATCCGTTCAGCGGTGAAGATAAACATACGTTTACTCACAACTTTTGCTTTTATATAGGTAATATTAGTGTGACTATAAATTAGTAGATCGACCGTGGAAGGCCAGGCCAACCCATTTTTCTGGTTACCTATTATTTTCATCATCATCATCAACCGATAGACAAATTTAAATAAAGCTAGTTTAGTTTTTTTAAACACGCTTTTTTGATAAGACTTTAACGTCTGAAAATTCGGATGGTTAGTTTTTCATGTGATCATTTTAAGGATTGGCGGAATGCAAACTCGCAATCTATCATTACCAAGCATTGAGTTTTTCGAAGAATATATTTCTCGTCAGCTTTGCGTATAATTTTCATGTTTTTCTAGGACCAGTATGTAATACTTAACTAGAGATGGCAATCTTCTAATTACAAGTGTTATCAAATGATACATTTTAAAATTGCGTAGCATCAGGCAAATATTAACAAATTATAGAGGATAGTCGCTCACGGCTACGCTCACATCAAAATTAAATAGGCACTTAGGTAATACCACGTACCTATGTATACTACAGTGTTATTTTATTATCAGTATACATACATCAATGTGTTTATTTCAGTCCAATACTAAAAATACACCTTCCAAACCATACATTTTAGTGGCTACGGATAGCTCGGTTTGTATGAATGGTGGACCACAGATTATTGATCACTGACTGGGTTATTTCTCGAGGTTTGTAAGTATACCTAATGTTCTCAAAAAACAAATTTCAATAACTAAAACCCGGCTACGCAAAAGCTGTAAACAAGTAATTTAAAAATGTAACTAGTAAAATTACGAGAATTGGGCTTCAAGAAAAAAGCACGATCCGTCTACTAAAAGTGCATGCCCCGCGCCAACGCGACATCGCGGCGATTCGCGGCATTGCGGCACCGCTTTTACATACACACAACTACTTACAACACAACACTGTGTCAAGTGTGACACATTCGTGTCACACTTGACACAAATGAAATTTGAAAAAGATCCTTGTGTTTGCGGAATAAGGAATATTTTATGTTGACGTAATTAAATAGTTTAGATAGATAAATAGTTTAGTCGGTGGATGGAGACGGCACAAGACCATTCATCGTGGCATTCTAAGGGGGAGGCCTATGTCCAGCATTGTACTTCTATATGCTGATGATGATGATGAATAATTTAACGATGGCATTACTAAGAAACTAAGTTTTTGTCATGACTATAATAATATCATCTAGGTATGTAACATTTTAATCTGATATAGATCACGCAACTATTTGTAAAGAATTCAACAGTTATTGTTGTAAAAAACATAACCTATGTAGCTGTAGGTAGATAGCACGCATTCATGATTCATCAATCATTCGCACACGTGTGTAAATAAACCTACTCATATTGTAGCAGTAGGTACCTAAGGTAACCAATAATTTTCTGTAGGTACCTACCGTTTAATCAGAGATTTGGTCTGCACAGTGTAAGGTCTTTACAGTTTTGGTTGATTTATTTAATTGCCAAAATGTGTACCGCCATAGCCTTCATCACGCTCCTAGAAGCCGAATAAATCAATCCTCGAAGCAATTGGTCGGACTAGACCACTTTAGATGGTATCTGACCATCCGGCGATTCAGTAGGTTGTGCAACCGATATCTGTATCTAGCTACTTTCTTATTGTTTCGTCTTAATTACGTAGGATGTGACTTCTGATTCTGAATCTGGTTCAATGGCATGTTATGGTTTGGTTTTAAAGGTTAGATCCAGTCTGGTTCAGCCAAGTAGGTACCTAGTTATCCGTTAACTTAGTACTTGAATAAGTTTAGATACCCTAACGTTAAGTTTAATTTGCCTTTACTATTCGATTTGTTTTTATTTTTCATCATTGACGGTGTTCTTAGTGGAACGCTTCGATTGATCGATTATCTTGAAAATCTTTTTTGATATTAGGCACTTATGTCATTGACTGCTAAGCTATATTGTTGAATTTCGCAAAAAAAATACTTTAATTTTATTACTTATTTAAGTACTTTGTTTTAAAACTTAAAACTGATACGCGAAATCTGAAAACTGTATCAAAATGTTGTAAAGGAAGGCCAAGCTTACGATTTTAGAGTAAAGGCCTTCAGTTTAATTAAAAAGGTGTAGGTCTGTAGTCAGAAGCCCAATCTACGATTTTTATTTAGAAAAGCCTCCGACTACAACTGTTAATTAAGTTGAAGGCCTTTACCATAGAATCGAGGATTTGGTCTTCCAATTCTCCCTAAATAGGCCGGGAGGCCTATTTTCAGCATAGTTGTCAGAATTAGCAAGTTGAAGTGGCAATGGGCAAGCCATATAGCTGGCAGAACTGACAACTGTTGTGGGATAAACGTTGTTGAGTGGTGACCACAAACCGGACACGACAACGGTCCCGGCCGCAATCTTTAGATATAATTTATAATTTCTTTAGTTCATCGAGAGGCAGGCCTTCCTTTACTCCGTCGTCCGGTTTGTGGTCGCCACTCGACAAACCTTTATCCCATAACAGCTGTCACTTCTGCGAGCTATATGGCCTCTGCATTGCCACTTTAACTTGCTAGTTCTGAGAGCTATGTCAGTGATCGGGTGTCGGTTCTTCTACGGATCTCCTCATTTCGGATTCTATCCCGTAGTGAAACTCTGAGCACAGCTGTTTCCATAGCCCGCTGCGTGAATTGGAGCTTGTGTATGAGGCCAATAGTTAGCGACCACGTCTCAAAGCCGTAAGTCACTGGTAACACGCACTGATTATAGAGTCTATCTATTCAAGACGAAAGTCTGTAATCTTTCGTCTTGAGGCTCTGCGTCTGCGGTATCTGATAATATAGCGTATAGTTTGTGTTATTAGTAGTGACTATGGCAAATTCCGCCATAGCATTCTATGGGGGAGGCCTTATCCAGCAGTGGATATCTAACAGCTGATGATGTTGTGAAACACTTCATGTTTCATTTTGTTATACCAACATAACCGTAACGTAAAAAAAGCTAGTCGCTTTTAATTTACAAAAATGGTTTATGCTAACGAATATTATGCTTAATTTAGCAAGGAGACAAAAAACAATGAGTAGCACGTTCATCCAGTCATCACATAAGTACTTAAGTAACATGAAACAAAACATCCTCATTACGGACGTGTGGTCTGAATTCTGATACCGATCTCGGTGTAATTACGTTTCTGGATTATTATTGGTACCTATTGACGTAGAGTTCATTGACATTGGCTATAGCTAATGAATGGTTCGCAGTTTTAACCTAGGAATGGTGTTTCTAGTGATTATGTTAAGTGATATTTAGAAGGTTTTATTCACATCATCGTTCTCTCTACATCTAGAGTTCTGTCTGAGAGTGGAAATGTAATTCTTCATTAAAACTGCATGCCATTCTTTTTCATTTGATATTTGGTGCTCTGCACCTTCGCATCAGAATTGAACCCGTGACCTTTGTATCAAAGACAAGGTAGCTCTACTTTATTTTCTTAGTTTTGGCCCGCATTCCCAGGAAAGTGTATCAAAGACAAGAAACGCTTTACCTTATTTTCTTAGTTTGAGCCCTAGTTCCCAAACTAAGAGAATAAAGCAGAGCTTATCCCTGTCTTTTCTGGTTTCATTCTAGTTGGGCAGAAATTAGTATACCTACTTAGGTATAATAATCATTGTTTCTCATCCTGGGGGTCGTGACCTTCGAATGGTTGGCCATGCCCTGATAGGTAGGTATACGGGGGTCGCAATGAATTTTTAGTACCAGTATACTGATCATTCGTATCATCTGTAAGTAAAAGCTGTTTGAGGAATGCTCGCTTAGCCCTGCAAAATACTACATTTTTTGCTTTTTAAAAACATACACGTGCCAGCACTTCACTTCGCGCCCACTTCTGCTGCACTGTTAGGCTACTTTATAGGTTCTAAAACACTATTCACAAACCTATCCTAGCAATGCCAATGATTTCGTAAACGTTTAAATTTAAAAGGGGTCGTAATGTTTTTAATTGGTTTTTTAGCTTCATAGAACACAAAAAATATGATAGTTATTGTTCCTGCAAATCATCGAGGAATGTTATTGTATCGGTGAGATGCTGAGTGATGATCTCTCCCATGTAATAAGTACCTAGCTATGATAAAGGCTTGAACCCACCACGCCTTAGACATTGTCTCAGGTGCTCTGCTGTTGTGTATACCTACCTACTACTTATTAGAATTACTTCATTCGTTTCATTAACCATTTGACCATATAGTAAGATATTGATATCGCTGGCAATTAACATAATGTGATATAGAGTCAGCTCTAGGTCACGTTATTAGGTAAATAATACTCGCCAAATAAGTTTGCGGTTGTGACATTAGCTTAAAGAAGGTATATAGGTACCATACAGTCAATAGAGTCTTGAGCCACCTCGATCCGCCGACTCATAGTTCACACACACACAAACACAGCCACGCACATAGCTCGCAGAACTTAACCGTTGAGGGAAAAGTTCCTAGAGTGGCGACCACAAACTGGACGATGCAGTAGTGGAAGGCCCACCTCCCGATGGACTAAGTACTGATATTATAGAGTCGCAGGGGATTTGTCCTTTACCCTGTGATGTGCCGACTAGCAGCGATGCCTTTGTATGCTTAGGTATGAGTCAAGGAATTTTTAGGTACTAGGTATATCCATGGTATGAATAGGTTTAGAATACAAACGTGGCAAAAATTATATACCTGATTTTAGTTCATTGACATGGGCATTAGAGAAACTGCGAGTAGGTGCTATACTTTTATAACTGTCAATGTAAACATAGGTACTTGTGGGGTGCAAATTACTAAGTCAAATTAGAATGGCCACCATAACAAATTACGCAAATAAAACTACATAGAAGACAGAACGGATTATTATGCCTACGCATGATAGTGGAAAATGTAAGTCATAGGACCAAATACCTTTCCTCTAACTACTAATCTAAACTTCTATTTAAACGATGGATCATCATATCGTCGTTTGTAATGATTCAAAGTTTTTTCATGGATAATTTTTGCCTAAGATATGTAACGTATAGTAATTTTCTTTAATTTTTTTCAGAACCTCAATTAAATTTAATGTCGAATCTGGTATTCATTAGCAGAAATATAAAAAAAACGGCCACACATTTTTGGATACGGGCGTTTTGTCTTGTTGTTGGTCATGTTGTTGTGTTGGGGGTGTGTTGTTGTTGTTGTTGGCAGCGCAGCCCTCAGTTCAAGGCATTCACATTTTAACATTTCATGGTAATGGCTGAAGCACGATGACTGTTTGGTATCTAAAATGGAGAAAGAACATCTAGTTCTAGGTCATAAAAACAGCATTTCCGGCGCCAAGGAGTTACTTTGAGTAATTTTTACGTACACTCTCTAGATTTTATATGACTGTGCAAGCGATCATTTTGAGTTTCGCATTGTTACTTTTTACGTTACAATAGTGTTTAATTTGTTTTTTTTTGTGTTAAGTAATACTTAAACTGTTAGTATACTATTTATTAAGATATAGTGAATGCGTTATTACCAATAACTATTAGAAAGTGCTTTTTGAACACATGTGTGACAGGGTGTGACAAATTGATTATTTTCTACATTATTCAACACAAAGGTAAGTTTTAAAAATTTGTTAAAAACAGTTATCTATTCTGATAAAATATACAATAATTACTTACTGCAAATAGGTTCCATAAAATACATAACAAAAATATTTTCACCGTGATAAAAGTCATCGGTACATCAGCACGTTGTTTATTTTATGAAATACCTAACTAAGAATTTTCTCTCCAGGTGAGTGATAATTCTGACAAAGCACTTATTCGTTCAATTAAAAATTATGGTAATATAGTAACACAAAATTTGTTAAAATACCAAAACACTCAAGCGGTGAGTTTTATTACCAAACACTAATTATTAAAAAAAAAACAAAATTAAATGTCGACAATTCTAAATAGATGTAAATCTACATATGATTACCAGAAACTTATAGGCTAACTTATGTCATTAAAATTCTTGTCGTAGTATCAGTGTTATGATTGCTTTAGTAATTATGCTATTTGACGATTTATTTATATACCTACCACCTCAATCACCAATATATTTTTTCTCTCTCCTGCGTCTGCGCAAGCCTAGTTAGTTTTGTTTTTGTAATTTGCTCAAAGCGAGGGAAAAGTAAAATAGTCGTGTATGTGTGTGTGTGTAGTAGTAGTAGTAGTGTAGTTTTGGTAAGTCTTGGAATATTCAATATAAAAAAAAACATATCAATATTTATTACATTTCATAAAATATGACCATTATTACCATGTTACGTCTTTGAGTATGGAATTGCATTAAATAATTTGAAATAATTATGGAATAATGAATTATAATTATGAAACTAAATCTAAGACAAAATAAATATCAAAATATAAATCAAAATGTACCTACAAGGTACTTTATCATACTCAGCCACCATATTAGTCCACTACAAGACATACGCCTAGGTTCAGTGGCCAAATACGCACCAC
This sequence comes from Epirrita christyi, assembly GCA_951392215.1. Lineage (NCBI taxonomy): Eukaryota > Metazoa > Arthropoda > Insecta > Lepidoptera > Geometridae > Epirrita > Epirrita christyi. The sequence continues at coordinate 8,505,683 of OX595846.1, read as the reverse complement.
TGAGTTGATTTTTAGCTCTTCTCACTCACTTTCTGCCCACCACCACCTTTCCTAAGTTAATAACCTCAATCCACCTGGCCGAGGAGTGCCCCACATTGAGTATTATAGATCGTGTGCTTTACTCAAGATCACATTTACCCAACGGTTATTGTTTTTTCGGCCTGTTAACTGTCCATTCTGTATTATATCCCATATTCTCGGGCTTATCGGATCTTATCCTTTAGAGAAACTACAAGCATAGGCCGTTTTATAGTATAATAAGTGACTATGACTTTGTTGTTGCCTATATAGGTATTTTAGGATTAAGAAAAAGAAGTAAAGTCATGGTTCAAAACGATTTGAATGTTGTTTGTCACATTTTGAAAAAGACGAGGATTTTAATTTGTAATTTATCTATCGAATCGGAATTATGGAAAACTATTGAAAGCACAAGATGATCGAACGCTCGTATTGATTTCATCCCATTTAGTAACTTATTCTTGTTATTACTTGCCTATGCAATTTCTGTGCATCTTGTGACCAATAAATCCTGTTAAATTTAAAGAAGAAAGTGTAATATGTACCTATTTGTGTTTTCTGACGAATCCGCCTGCTAAGAGCATCATAAACCATGAAGACAAGGGTATGGAATATTTCAAATGTCATAACCCAACTCGGCCCATCTGAGAAAATGAATGGGACCAATTGAGAATGCATAAATTGTAGTTGTATAAAATCACATTCAACCCGGAGGTTGTTCAGTTCAGTACCAAGAATATTGATGCTGAGAATATTGAATAGGATCCTAATGATGACAATAATAGTTAAGACACTGAGAATAGAAAGAGAACACCACTGATAACGAGGCCGCCCCGACACACTCCGACATATAGGTAGGTTAGGTACCTACTAGCTGTGGTTTTTAATAATAAATGAAATTGAAAATTGCAATTTATAGTGGACTCACATAACAATTATGCTGGCAGTGTTGTCTGCATGTGTGTTTATCAAAAAATATATTTGTGTATTTTATATTTTTTTTTAATATATTTGTTTCATATCTAAGAGTACCTATTGAATCATATTCAGCAGGACTTGAATAAAAATAATAAGACAAAAATGTAACAAGGGTGCCTCGATGCGCTTCAAGACGATATCGATTGCAAAAATAGACATGCACCGCAATGTTGTATGAACCACGTCGGTTTTATGTATTCCTGAGAAAATTTTGCATTCCTGTGGTAAAATCGTCTGCAGATTAGAAATAGATACGCCTTCCACATTTGGCGATACTGCCAAGTAGGTTTAGTCGTCTCAAGTTCAATGCCAAGAATTTGCCTCTTCAATGACACAATTAAACTTTCCGTACACATCTTACGCATACAATTCAGGTTACCTCTTTGGCACGGGCTAGATTATCTTAATTTTCTATTGTTTGTGGTTTAAGGTAAGGTTACCAGCTATCATATGGTCATTAACACATATGAGATTCTGCAAAGATAGGTAGCTATCATTATGGTCATTCATTATACCATATAATATATTATATCATATATTATTAATCTGCGTTATTTAAAAAAATACCACCTTGCAATTCGATTTATCATAGTCAGCAGAGGTACCTACCTAGTATGATCTTAACTTAAGCTCCAGGCTTTCAAGGACCGTAGTAATATAAGTAAATTGAACTGGTTTAGGGTACTAGGTACTCTGGACGTGTTCAATAAAGAATATTAGTATTTTATGCGTGGGGGGATGCACGCAGAGTTTACTTTGTGAGTGGACGTATTCCAGGAGTACATAGAGAAGGGGCAACGTTTGTTAAAGTATTTTAATTATTTAGCTCGAGGGTTTATACATAAAGGTTTATTTAGTCTTACGTATATTGAAAGTTTATTTATTCGTTCGAGTGAGTTAATAGATAGTTTGTTTATTTATTTTAAACGTTGGTTTATGGCATGATTTTTACTTTATTTTTATTTAGTTATTTTGTATTAGGAATACTAACAGCACATAAAAGCGTAGTATACATCATTTTGAATTAAAAGGCTAAAAGTCTTCACTTTTAGAAACAGTAGAAATGAAAGAGTACAAGTTGACATGAGTTTGACAGTAGTCTCATCAACAACCGTAAGCTTGATACTGCTAAATAAAATGGTATGATTCTATTAAAAGAATCAATCTCAAAATGAAAATTAATTAATTTTGAAGTGTTAGGTTAGGTTGCAAATAACAAAATTAAAATTTGAATTTTGCGCCATTTGGTATTTAAACAATATTTTTGCGGCCACTCTTTGTTATTTTAATTTACTCTTACACCCCTTTTGCGACTTCCTGAGTTTGTCCACATTCTTATCCTTTATTTGTCAATACATATAAGAAGGTTCCAGTCGGGAATAAATGGGACAAAAAGTTCTTTATAAATACGTGCTTATGAAACTGTTGCACCTGTCCAGCCCAGCATATGCTAATGGAGCTGTACGTTGGAAATTTTATAGTCAGACCCATTATTATAATGCAGAAAAAATGTTGGTAATAAGCTGATCGGTAAACATCTTCCAGCAGAAGTATGTAATCTAGGGAAACATTATCGTTACTTGGGTGTAATAGTGGAATATAAAAGATAATGATTACTTTTCACAGCTCTACCTTCATATTGGACAAAAAGACATAATGATAGGATGAGTAGGTAGGTAGGTCCATAATTATACTTATATCAAATAGTGAAAAGATTTTTTGACAAAGTTTTACTGCAAATGAACTTTCTATACTAAAGTCTGAAACTGAACTTTAGTTTGGGTTTGGAGTGTTTCGCCATGATGAACATTAAGGTAGGTATATCATGGCCAGCAGGTTATTTAAATGGACAAATTCAGGTCAAATCCACACTGTACTTTATTCTAATTAGGTACTCCCGTTTTGCACTGTTACGTAAAGGCGCTATATAAGATTTGCATCACAAATCACCAAGAAAGGCTGATATCACAGCGATAGCACCGCGACACGAGTGCAAATGAAGATAATCCATCGCATACCATTGTAAAGAGCACCGTATAGTAATAAGACTAAGACACAGTCACTTCACCATCATCAGCTCGTTTAAGTCCATTATTGAACTAAATTTTGCCTAAGTCACGCGTTTCTATGTGATCATGTAGCAACCAAACTTGATTGTAGAAACCAGGCTTGATTATTTTTATTAAGTGAGGTGACTTTAGACTCAAATCAAATCAAAAGAATTTAATTCATTGAAATCACAAGGATCATTTTGAGTCGTCTTATAAACTAAAATTACTCGTGTTCCAACGCGACCAAGTCTAGAAGAATCAGGCAACAAAAACGGCATTCTTTGATGATCTGTCTTACCACTAGGTGGGAAGTGCCTGTGTGGTGACTCGGAGCAGGGAGTTGGCTGATACATTGTAACTAAGAACTTATCAACTCTACTCTTACTTATTTTAACAAATGAATTATCTTTATCTTAGGAAGGTACTCAAAAGTAAATAAAGATCAGCAAAAGTTTATAAGAGTGTAAGAGTGTTAATAAGTCTTAGAATAATTTTAGTCTTTATTCTAGGTAATAAGTATAAGATACATGAAGTGTCAAATATGGTGGCAGCTTATAATATTGTCTTACATACAAAAATAAATGGCAAAGTCACTGTTTTTCTAAAATTGCTCATCAGAAGTTTCAAATTGCTTGAGAAATTACAATATAAAGGAATTTAAAACTATTAAAGGGTTTATAAAATACCTGGGCAGTTTAAAAATGCACTTATCACAGTCACTAGCAAGGATAGTTTTGTTCCCTGGGTGTCTTAAAGTATTTATTTACTAGCTAGGAGCTAGTCTCATTATCGATCGGATTAACATGAGCCGAGCGGTCGTGCGCGTATCCAGTATCTCTGCGAACACGACTCGATTCGTCTTGTGTAGATAGAACAACCAGTCATTAGAGTTAGGGACTGTAAGGTGTTTGTAGTTTTATGTGCTCAAGCTCACTGTTCAGTTTCCTATTCACTTACATACTCGCTAAAGCTGAAAGCGACCCAAGAAAACATTTCTTGCCCAACCGCGTAACTGGCTCCCGGAGATAGTGATTTTCTCAGTGAACTCTTTCAAAAATACACTGGATAAACATATTAATAAAACAGTGCACTAATACACGCATAAAAAGATAAATTTAAGTATCAATCAGTCCGTAAAAATTTTACCTAGTTAATGTTAAAGAACTCCCTTTTCCGCATTCGAACTCTATGGATGGTCCATTATGCGTGAAATTTTACCTAGTACCTACATATTTTCGAAAAAATATTAGGTAGGTACCTAACTGCCAAGGAATAAATTTTACAAAATTATTATTAAGTTCAAAAGTTATTTGGTAACAATAAATAAAACGGGCAAGTGCGAGCGAGCCTCACTCTGAGGGTTCCGATCCGTAAATTATTTCGAAATCGTCGAGAGTCCTTTTCGAGTTTCAGCCACATTTTCCTACAAACTTCACCATCCCAATTTAAGGAGTAAAATAGACGAAATTCCTCAGTTTTAGACTTATTCCTTTATTTTCGTTATTACAACCTCTCATTCCAAATTTCAGAAATTTCAGGTTACTGAAGTGATTCTAGAGGTTTTTCATTTTCGTAATTTTCATTAAACATTTACATCACTCTAAACTTAGCTACAAACTATTTGGTATGCCTAAATTTAAAATTGACAACTTTAGGCGTTAATGCCAAAAAAGGTCTTGAAAGTCTGAAAGACGGACAACAAAATTATCTTAGCAGGGTCTTTTTAAGGGTCCCGCTTTTTGCCTGTAACGGTTTTTTCCTGCGAGGTACGGAATCCTGAAAATTTATAATTTTGTATCTAATGTGTAATATTTCTAAAGGCGCTTTCCTTCATTAGATGTTTCTGGTTCTATGGCGTTCAGTCAGATAAGGTGGCTCTGTAGAGGGCCTGTCATAAAAGAACCATTGTAGCGAAAGGAATTCAATGTTAGGTAGGTACCTTTCATGGCCAGGAGCAAATTAAACCAACGACACCGGACAGAGGAACCCACGAGCCTTCATAACAAGCCCTACATCACGAACTGCATCGGTAATGAACTGAATTCACGTGTTATACGAGAAAATGGAATTCATTTGTGCTTACTTACAAACTGTGCATTATTACGGTTAAATTTGGCGCAGGTTTATCGTAAAAAATTTTTAAAACCAATATTTTGTAAAAAAAAAATGAGACGTGTTTCATAGAGGATTTAGCTGTGTGATCTTTGAGATTTATATACCTAGGTATATATCTTTACACTTACTTAAAAAGTTTGATATCACAATATTAATTTTCTACAAAACTTTTACCCTTGCATACAAATATGCCCATACAAAAGACTTCAACGAGCTCCTTTTCTAAGTGTGGGAGTTTTCATGAATATTGGGTGATTATTACTTAAATAACGGTTATTAGAAACAACTATAGAAAAATATTGCTTTCACTTACCTTTGCAGCTTTTAGCACTATTTATTTTACAGGACTTTTTTTCAATTCGAATCACTGGTCACGTCTCTATTTAGATTATCATAAATTAAACTGAATAAGAACTGCAACTGACTGAAATATTCAATGTTTTAAAAATAAAACATTTCAAAAAGAGAACACTCCCGCGGGCGCGTTCGTTTGAAAATGGCGGGCGGGTTTTTGTAGGGGCTGTTGGATGATGCGTCCTTGCGTTGTGGACAAGGTCTTGGCGATCGCTGTGCGCGAGCCGGCTCATTCGCCTTTATACCTACCTAGAGTCATCGTAACGTTTAGCAGAGCCTTACACAGGTTAACGTAACGTAGTACAGCTATAAATAAATCCCTGGACAATTACTGCGGCTCGCTAGTTTGTCTGGATCTGTAAAAAAAAATATAACTAATCTCCGTGCTAATCTCATCCTCATGTTTTATTAACTTGTGCTACACGTTCAAAGCAGTTCCAACCAACGTTCTGATAGGTTTTGTAGATGGCTTACAAAAACGAGTTGTTGGATTTAAAATGATTGAGGTGTATCCTATATCATTGGATAATGCTATCTAGATTATTAAGGCTTTGGACTGTTTGTTATTATGTTAGTACCTACCTATATTATTATGGTTGGTATAAATAAGTATACAAAGTCACGTAGGTAGTCAAACTCCAAGCATAGCTCTCTTCATAGCCCGCTGTGTAACTTTGAGCTTGTGTACGAGGCCAATAGTTAGTGAGCACGTCTCAGTGCCGTGTGTCGTCACTACGTGATAGAATCCTAAATGAGGAAATCCGTAGAAGAACCAAGATCACCGACATAATAGCCCTCAGAATCAGCTAAGTTGAAGTGGCAATGAACAGGTCATAGAAAATAAATAAATGCTGGACATTTCACACAACATTATCTAGCCCCAAGCTAAGCAGAGCTTGTGTAATGGGTACTAGATATACAAATACATTACATAGATAGATATGTACATAGAAAAGACCCAGAACATCCTGAGCAAATATCTGCAGATTGTACAAATATTTGTTCCGAGGCGGGAATCGAACCCGCAACCTCCTGCGTCGCAGGCGAACCATCGCCCGCCGCACCACAGAGGTCGTCATAACCTCTACGATGATAATAGCTCACAGAACTGACAATCGTTGGGAAATGAAGGGATGACGACTTTAGAGGAGGGTAGAGGGTGGACTAAAAACATTAAAAAGGTCGCATTTCCAGCAGTGCAGTTCTACAGGTTAATAATGATGATGATGATACAAAGTCACAGAATATGACGACCTCTGTGGCGCGGCGGGCGAAGGTTCGCCTGCGACGCAGGAGGTTGCGGGTTCGATTCCCACCTCTGAACAAATATTTGTACGATTTGCAGATAATTGTTCAGGGTGTTCTGGGTATTTTACTATGCATAATAAAAAAAACTATCTATGTAATGTATTGTATTAACTATATCACTTAACTAGTACCCATAACACAAGCTCTGCTTAGCTTGGGGCTAGATAATGTTGTGTGAAATGTCCAGTATTTATTTATTTATGTAGAAAAAAACGAAGCAAAAACAAAGAAAATCTGACCCGTATTCGTTATCAAAACATTCAGGAATAAAAATGTCAAAGCCAGATAACGTTGACCCACATTCTGGCAATGAGCTGCCGAAAGGCTGTGAGGTATCACTTCGGATGCACGACCTGTCACGATTTAAGATTACTACACTTACAACTCAAACAGATACGCTAAGTACTTGCAGCCATATTCACAAACATCACATAGTAGACCACCTTATACCAGATAAGCAAAACTAATTTACATACGCCTTGTCCAACAAATGACAGTAAAAGAGTAAAATCAAAATGTTGTCAAATTTTAACTAGACCATTTTTTAGCTTTTTTTTGAGTTCATCAAGTAGTTTTAGATAATATAAGATTAGAAAGTTTGCAGTTCAACAAGAGACGCATTAAAGTCTGGCGCTAACTGTTATGTTAATTGTTTGTGAACATGGACGACAGACTACAACGCAAACGCAGGATCACGTTTATACCGCTAACCGTTATTCCCATATTTTGATTACCAAAAAAAGGATAACTTGAATAACCGCATACAAAAACATTACAAACCTTTCATTTAATTGCTCAATTTTTCACATCCTATGTTATTTATCTTCAACTTTTTTAGTAATGTTTATTAATGTTGTAAATTATTTTGCTCCAAATGGTTTGCAATGAAGTTCACAAATCGATAATTATTATTGAAATCGGTTTGTCATTATATTGAGTTATTCCTACTAGGGTCTGGGTTATAATATAAACAAAAAATGGTAATACATTCAAAAAACAAAACTTACAATAACTTTATGTTTTTGAGCTTGTATAAAATTCCAGCGGATGATGATGATTATGAAATTAGTAACCACAACATAAGCTGATTAAAATGTAATAATATGCTAGATCGCGCTATGGATGCGATTTTCAAAGTTTATCAAAAAAAATTACAGAAAGTTTGTGCTCGACTGTTCGCAGATCTAATGAATAGTATTTAGTTGTAATTAGCTTTAGATACTGTCAGTCAGCATACAGAACTATGTCACAAAATTTATTTTTCAAAAGAAGTGAGATCGACAAACTATTTCTAGTACTATAGAAACAAAATGGGGCCTAGTATTGAACCCTTGCAATCTTCTAGCAAGATTTTACCCGTTGGTACTAATTAGCTTACAAATAAACATACCTACCATACAATCATACTTCCCAAGCAGGCACGCAGGACTGCAAGCTTAGACAAGTAACATTCGACAGGCGTCCATATAAGCTACGGTAACTAATTTCCATCAGGTGGGGCCGTATGCTTCTTTGCTTACGAAGTAAGTAATAGTAGGTATTTACTTATAAAAAAACAACAAGTCAAGTTAAGAATTATAAGTCCAACATAAGTGGGACTAACTCATTTTGCCATCAGAAAATATTGAAATGCTCTCCTCTAAAGGGGCTACCTGCAACAAAAATTAAGTTACCGTTGTTTTAATAGTAATCATGATAAGAAAGGCACGTACAACTGAAAATAACTGGATGGTCAAACTGACGATCATGTATAATGATGATGGCTTCATATATCAATAATAAATACCTACCTACAACCATAATAAGTAACTATACCATGATCATGTAGGATAATAATGATGATATAAAGGAGCAAAAAAAGGCGAGGACTCAATCATGTATGAAGGGCTAAGTAGCTACACCAATCATTTAATTCATTTCATTTCATTTATTCAGGAACAATTTTACAATCGTATTTGAAATTTAGGTAAGTACATAAAAAACACAAAATATAAAATAACAATAATAGTGGTCATCAGCTTGTGGAAGTCCACTGCTAAAAATAATAAAAATAATTCATTATGTCAAAAAAAAAAAAAAAAACAGAAATATGTCAGATATTAAAAAATGTCACTTAGATGTAATTAGTACCTATTAAAATTAATTAAAACTTGAACTCATCTATGGAATAGTAGCACCTTTCCAGCAAAAGCTTTTTTAGTTTCCTAATGAATATACCTGGACTATCAATAGTTTTCATATCAACAGGTAGAGAATTATATAATTTGACTGCCTGATACCGACAACCATGCATCGCAATTTTTAATCTAGGGCACAGTGGGGCCTCTAGATCTTTTCTTCTTGTGTTTAATCTTTGTACTCTTTGTAACGACGTTTCATACTTAGAGGGATGCCGGATAACATCCACTAGAACCACTAAAATGTAAAGGCTGGGAAGAGTCAAAATTTTTAGGCTCCGAAAGTGATCCCTACACGATTCCCACGGAGGTCTACCTAAGACTACCTACATTGCTTGCTGGATCAATGGCAATCTGAAAACTGGATTTGAAACATTTTTTAAATTCTTACATAGTTCTAGTCTAAGTACTATTATATCACTTAGAGATTTATGATATATTATAGTAGTCTCTACTATTAAATCAAGTGATTTACATTGATGGCACTTTTCATGCAATTCGTCCTTACAATCGTCTTCGTCATCGACGATGAGGTTATTATTCTATGCTCCGTCACGTCCTGAGGCGAAAAAGTGGTTCTTAGAGCAAATTAGAAAAATGGAAACAGAATTAGGTATATCAATTATTAAGTATCTCTTGTCACCCTTACCTACATTATAATCATCTAATAGGTAGGTAGGTAAAAAATATATATAAAAATCGACTGTTAGGTAAAAATACACATTATTCAATCTTCCAATTCGCCAAGTAATTGATCATTATCGTAATCATTTATTCATTTAGGTACACCTTCGACCAATCACCAGCATTCACAGTCACAGTGTGTCAGGAGCACGGAAGAATGAATGTCAATGGAAGTAAGATTTAAAGCCAGCGTTTTTTAATTGTATCCGTCTCATTCTTATCAATGAATGAGAAAAATGAAATGAAGAGAATGTTGGAATGAGAAAAGCATTTAGAAATCTGTTCTTATTTTATTTGCATCGTACCAGGTACTTGGGTCCATTTATGACGTCATGATACCACATTACATCAAATTGAAGAGGTCCAGCTAAATATCTAAATCACCTTGTGATTTAGGACATTTTCGTGTATTCGGGTTATGTTTACATGTGAACGTCGTTTTGACAGGAGAGAAAAATTATAAAATTTTGTTGTAATACTGCGACTTACAATTAAAATTACCATAAAAAGGCAAGCAAACTAACAACAAATGGCATGTGCAGTGCCGGGATGTAAATCCCATTCCTCCACGAGACAAAACAATGATGTGAATATAAGTTTCCACCGGTAGGTAAGTTATTTTGTTTAGGTAGGTAATTGTAGATTAGGGGTTTAGGGGTCAGGGTTATATGTGTTTGGGGGCTATTTGTATACCAAAGTACCATCACATAATCCTGTTTTATAAGGATTCCTAGTCATTTTTATGCAAAAAATACAAATAGTATTGGTTATCATAGTGTTGTACCAATGCACCTGATACGATCGACTATCGATAGATTTTACGCATATAAACTACGAGGCTATCAAAATGGGGTGGAACCTTTTCAAAGTAAATATTTTAGTCTTATCGTTGCGTTTTTCTTACAGGAGTATTCCTTTCAATTCTTTCCTCAAGATATTATTCATTAAAAAAAATGGCTAGAGGCTATTAATTAACAAACCAGATTGGATCCCTAACGATAGACGAATCTGTACCAAACATTTTATTCGAGAATACTTTGTAAAAAAAATGATGATTTGAAATGGCGGAGATTAGAGCCTGATGCAGTACGCACGCTCTTCTTACCACTAAGTCAACGATCCAGTCATCAAGTCAAAGTAAGATTCTACTCCAACGTTAGTTTTCAAGTTAGAATAAGTATATTTTTGTCTAATGTAATGCTGGTTTATTTATAGTAACATAACATAGCGCCCAATAGTCATATACGTTATCCTGATGCCACACTAGGATTCCCTGTGTCGTGGTTATCAGGAACTACGAGTACCATGGTACCATAACACCCAGATCCGGAACAAATATTTGCAGATCATACAAATATTTGTCCCATAGCGGGAATTAAACCCGCAACCTCTTGCATCTCAGCCGGTTACTCGCCCGCCGCGTATATATCTGCTTAAATTGTTTATAAATGTCTAAACAAGACTCGCTCGTCACATCTTTGCTACTCACTCACTTGACCATCGGTCGACTCAGCTTGAGTTTTTGAGTTCTGAACGTTCATCTATAACATCTTCATCTTACTTTACGGCATCCACGGGAGGAGAAGGAGGGGTCTATTTTAGGCCGGACACACCACGGCAGTTATGTGTACCTATCTAGTAAGCTACTGTAAATAAAAAATAGTGTGTTTAGATATTATGGTTTTATTTGATACCTGCCTCGCGTATGTGCAAATTTTGTATTTTGAATATAGTACCTAGGGCCGGTTTCTCGTAACTGTTGGAAACCATCAACGATGAAATTAACTATTTAATCATCATCATAGTCAATTATTTTATCGACAAAAAATATTTACCTACGATGTTCCCTTCACTAGGGAAAACTTCAATTGCCTATGACAAATATTTAGCGGTACGGAAAGGAAAACAGACTGTTCTATGACAATACATTTGTCTATCTCTAACATAGTGCCTTCTAGTATAGGTGTAAGAAGCAACACACTATAAACATCAGCAGCTATTTTAGTTGTACTTCCATTGGATTTCTTCTTCCATGGTCAGGAGTGTGCTGTGTAAGTCAGCTAGGATTCTGGTTTTTATAGGTCTGAGCATGGAAGAATAAGAAGAATAGGTCTGGGGTAGTTAGGTAGGTACATACGTAGGTAGGTACCTATACCTACATTCAATTTATTCGCCGGACAAAAATGTAACTAACGGGGGTTCACTGAACGGATTTCATTATATTGTCAACTCATTTATAAATATTATGTATAATTTTTATTTTCTATTCGCTTCTACCTAATCTCTTCGTCATCATTTTAATTGTAGGTATCAAGGTGGTGTATTTGTCGTTGCGCGAGTCAAGTCAAGTCAAAGTCAAGTCAAAAAGAATTTTATTCATTGAAATCACAAGGATCATTTTGAATCATCTTATAAACTAAAATTACTCCTGTTCCAACGCGACCAATCCTAGAAGAATCAGGTAACAAACACGGCTTGGCATACATAAATGGTCCGTCTTACCACTAGGTGAGAAGCGCCTGTGTGGTGCCTCGGAGCAAGGAGTTGCTGATTTATAGTAAACGAGAACTTAAAAACTATAGGAAGGTAGTAAAAATTAAATAAACATCAGCAAAAATATGCAAGACAGCACACGCTACGCTTGTTATATCTACGCAGCTTGTGCATTAGCATGTTTTATGCTTGCAGCATGGTTTTATGTAACATCAAATCATATGCATGAATCGATATTTAACACGTAGGCTCGTGGAAGACCTCGGGCCACCTAGACAATAGAAGATCGAATTTCCTTGACCTATGCAGGCCGACTTTTGCGCTATTCTGATTTGATTTAGCGTCCGGCCATCCCCGCCACCTTAATGTAAAAAATTGCTTGAAAATATAGAAACTGTACAAAAACACACTAAAAGTATTCTTCCGTGACAGTAATAGTTGCCTGCTCGATTTTGCCACAGAGTACCTACCTTATTTAAATACGGGGGTTCCCCCAGAATAAGAACTAAAGCAAGGGGAACCCATGGAAGATTCTTCCATGGGGGAACCGATTGCCGAATCGCGGCGTCGGCGTCGGTGTACAAGCATGTTGGGCCAAACGTAGTGGTAGGATTTTTTATTTGGTGACGGCTTGGATAATTTTATTATAATTTTCTTATTCCATGTACTCTAACCCGTCCACTCTCTCAGAATAATGACTGAGTCCACTCAAACCATGGGTAACGGTGTTTTTCAGTGTTTTTCTTTAAAGTTTTTCTGCTGTGTCAGTCATCAGTCATCAGTCAAGTAACATCAAGTGTCAACGACATCCATCAACGTCAGTCAATGCACAATACGTCAACGCTAAATTTATCAATTTTTCGTTTTTGCCACTGTGTTAGTAATTTTCTTCAAATTAGTTACCCGTGTAGTAATTACAATCCTATTCTAAAACCTAAACCCGTGCTATTCATCAATAACCAAAATGCCACGAGGTAAGAATTTACATTCTATGTTGTTTTTCACAATGTCGTCCAATGCTATTATAATGTGGTGAATGTGCGTATTTTCGAGTCAAATTTTCTTTATGAAACGTGTTTTCAATAATTCTTATTCTTGGCTAGCTGCCTACTAGCTGTTTACCGCTCAAATATGAAAAGTCACTCATGTCTCGTTCATCATAACCTCTTGTATTTCAGGTAAATACACCAATCACAAAGGCCGTAACCGCAAGTTCACCAGTCCTGAGGAGTTGGAAGAACAGCGTAAACAGGAGGAGCTAAAACAAAAGTAAGTGAATGATGCAATATACACTCAACTCTCTACCCAAGCTCCTTTCCTAGAAATACATCTTTCTGTCACACTTTTTTTGGCTGGATTCAATTCCAATCAACCTATTAATCCACCAAATTTCATTCAGTGTTCATTAAATTAGCGGGAAAGTACCTAATGTTCCCAAAATACCTACTGCTTCTATTTGCTCAACATTATTGTTTGACCTCTAAGTAATTGATGACCAGACACTATGAAAACCAATCAGAGCATAGTTGAATGTACAAAACAAACGTAATCTCAATTAATGTCTTTCAGACTATTTTATAATAGAATATAGTCGAAATAATTATTGATAACAAAAAATAAACAAAACATGATAATTAAAAGTACAATGGGCGACCTTATCGCTTAACTAGTAGAGTGGCGGGAAAATAGAAGATGGAATTCCCTAGACTTTGCGCTAGTTTCAATAAAGAATAATTTTTAAAATTTTTGATTGAAACAATTGTATCTCCCAAAAACAAAAACAAACAAAAACAATCGTATCTTATGCTATTAGTCTATAAAGTTTTTTTTTTTATCGGATCTTCCGATACTCTACCAATTAAAAGCGATAAGATCTTACATTACGGGCTGATTATGTTATGTACTTCTAGCCAGAGCTAGTATATTCACTAAATTTCAAGATAAAACATTTCAGGTGGAGAAAGGAGCATGGCGGGGAGAGTCCAAGTGAAGAAGAGTCTGAGGACAACAAGTCTGGCTCCGGAAGCAGCGATGAGAGTGAATCTGATGAAGATGTGAGTATCCTTTTGACCCCTGATTAATAATCCCCCTGTGCTAACCCTGGGGTAGAGTTAGCACAGAGGAATGGAGTAGGGTTAGCACTGGGAAACAATGTGGTAGGGCTAGCACAGGGGAATAATAGGGTAGGGCTGGCACAGGGACAATGCAAAATAAACCCTACAGCAGTTTTCAAAGTTCATTGACCTTTACTAAATTTTATTGAACAGGGTTCTTGTCTCATTTTTGTCACTGTAAAACTATTGAGATTATTTATTTCGGCACCAGTTTAATAAATAAACAATTGATTATCATATTGACCTCTGCAGTAATGACCTGTGGCCTCCGGTTAACCGGATGAGATGAAAAAGGTGCGGGTTCGATTCCCACTATAGGGCAAATCTTTGCATGATCTGCAAATTTTTGTTCTATTGGTGTAATTGGTATTGGATGGAATCAGGACCATTGGGTGTTATGTTATGTTAGTGATGCTTGCAATTTGGCAAGACGCCAGTTTTATAAGAGTTTCAATTACAACGTAAAGTATGGCTGATGAATCCGTCAATGGTCTCTGGTGTTATCCCTTAGTCAGCTATTACATCACAGGAGTCAGAATGGTCTATTCTTAGGTCACACTGACTAATAATAAAGCCTGTTATTTCTAATCTTTATATAGAATTCAGATGTTGGCAGTCATTGACAATGAAAATGCTCATGAAATGCATGAATGAAATGAATGTGTTGCTTTTGGCGATTATTTGTGTGGCATTTCTATGATATTAGTGCACACTTTGCAAACTACCAAATTTGAAATGTTTTTGTCAACATTTCAGCATCCCACCAAGGCTAAGGGGGTTTCAGGCCTCATTGAGGTAGAGAATCCCAACCGTGTTGTGAAGAAAAACAAGAAATTATCCAACTTGGATACCTTGGGCGACGCGGAGAAACCCCAACTTTCAAGGTGAGTTTAATAACAATACAGTGACACCCAACAGTCACATAAATAGTCGTGAGTATCAGGAATTACAAGTTTACTATGGTATAACAGCCAGACTTGGAATAAATATTTACAGATCATGCAAACATTCAAACTGCACCTTTCGCATCTCAGCCTGTTACTCACCCGCCGTGACAAAGGAGTTCCGGAAAGTGCATTGTGGGACAGTCAACCCCATTTACTGATGATATTTGGGCAAAAATTGGTGGATGGATTGAATTGTATGGAGGCTTCCAAATTTTTGTCAACAAGCAATTTTTACAGCTCAGTACAGATTATGTGCTTACTTACTACAAATGTAATGCGCCTCTGCAACCTTTCCCCCACATGCATTCGTCTGTTTCGAAAACACGAAGATTACCGAGGAGCATTACTATCGCGATTGTAATACTGTTGTTATTGTATACCTGGTATTGTTCATGTATGTTTAACTAAACCTAAGTACAAAAATACCTAATTTTTAGATAAATTTATCTGCACTACACAAATGTTACCTGGTAGAGAATGCTTCCTCTATGGACATGATTTGTTTTTTGTGCAATAAATAATAAGTATTCTATTATATAGTACTTGTACATACTACCTAGTTTGTAAAACATGTTTTTCAAATTTTATACCAATTTTAATAAACATTGACTTTGTTAAGCATGCTTGATAATCCTAACATCTTTTTTATCTTGCAGGCGTGAACGTGAAGAGGTCGAAAGGCAGCGAGCCGCGGCGGCGTACCAAAAGGCGCACGCTGAGGGCAAGACCGATCAGGCGCGCGCTGACCTCGCGCGGCTAGCCATCATCCGGCAGCAGAGAGAGGAGGCCGCCAAACGCAGGGAGGCCGACAAGAAAACCAAGGATGAAACTCCCAAAAAGAGGTAAGACATTCTTTTACAGTGCTATGAAAAGACCTGAGGGCCTAGCCAAACGGCATTCGCTTCGAAGCGATTCCATTTCCACAGTCGTAATTCAATACAAAAGACCACGTGGCATATCGATAGCTATAACTTCAATCCCATACATTTTGGACTTTTCTACTGGCGTCATCGCTATTAAAATGTTACTTTGTCTACGGCCTCTGTTTTGTTTGGAAAAGATTAGGGTATGACCGACCAAGTCATCATCATCACCAGCCTGTTTTAGTCCACTGCTGGACATAGGCCTCCCCCTTAGAATGCCACGACGACCGGTCTTGAGCCGCCTCCATCCACTATATCCCCGCGACGTTTATAATGTCTTTAGTCTATCGATTGGAGGGCCTTCCTCTACCGCGCCGTCCGGTTTGTGTTCGCCACTCGAGAACCTTGAAAGACCACGTGACATATCGATAGCTATAGCTTCAATCCCATACATTTTGGACTTTTCTACTGGCGTCATCGCTATTAGAATGTTACCTTGTCTATGGCCTCTGTTTTGTTTGGAAAAGATTAGGGTATGACCGACCAAGTCATCATCATCACCAGCCTGTTTAAGTTCACTGCTAGACGAGGCCTCACCCACTGAATACAATGGGGAGATTTGCCATAATCACCACGTATTAGTGATCGCAGTTTGGTCTTAAGTACTCAGGTGGATGCTGCTTCTCATCCCATAGTGTGATCCCTTAGTAAGGCTTTTATTACATCCACGGGAGAAAGAAGGGTATATACTTAGGCCGGACACACCACGACGACAGAACAAGTACGCGCTTTTTATAACAGTAGACATAAAAAGGAGGTTGGCCGACATAAAAACTAAGGACGAAACTCACAAGCAGAGGTAAAGAACAACCATATTCTATTAGTTATCCTCTTAGGGTGGAAAGATCGCCAGAGCGCGCGTAGACCTCGGTAGCCTAGCCATGACAGCAACGGGAAGAGACCGCCAAATGCATGTAGGTTTTCGATTTACATGCTTACATACAAAAATCTGTACCGTTGGGGAATAAAGGTTCTCGAGTGGTGACCACAAACCGGACGACGCGGTAGAGGAAAGCCCTCCACTCGATGGACTAAAGACATTATAAACGTCGCGGACATATGGTGGATGGAGGCGGCTCAAGACCTTTCGTCGTGGAATTCTAAGGGGGAAGCCTATGTCCAGCAGTGGACTTCTACAGGCTAATGACGATGATGATGATGATACAAAAATCTGGCAAAATTTAAACCATGTACAGTATTGTATTACCACTATTTATCATCATTCTTGCCAGCCGGTAGACGTCTTATGCTAGGTAGGTTCACAAAGCAATCGGCCCGTGACCGCGGTTCATGTAACACATTCGAAATTTCGGGAAAATAAATAATAAGGTAATACACGCGACAACTACCCGTGAAAATATCAAAAATATGTATTCTGATTGTGAAATGTTTTAAAAAGGTACTAAGGTTAGTTTTAAGTAAAGTTGAAATGAACCTAAATAATTTTTTTTTTCAGGTAGATAGCCAACTGAACCATAGACTCTCGCGGGATTATATAAACTTTTGCTGTTTTGCACACCATGTCAGGCTAAGGCTTACAAAATCTCAGTTTATTAAGTGATCTTTTATCATACAATTTTATGCTGTTGAAACTGTCGTCAATATTTACAATGCATAATAGTAATATACATATATATTTTAACAGCCATTTTCAATGATCATCAATCTTATGATAGACCTAATAAAATGTACCTAGTAATTGTGTCATACAGTTCTGCCGATGGATATCGGGCTGAAGTTGGCCGTTACGAAGCGCAGACTAGACAAATTATTAAAAAAAAAACAAATGCGCAACTAAACGGCTAACTTCAGCCCGGCCAAGATCCATCGGCTGAACTGTAACTTGTTAGATTTACTAAGCATCCTTGAAAAAGAATTCTAGAATTCCTAGATTTTCAAACATCCTAAAAGTAGATGTTAGAATTACCAAGCATGCTTAACGAAGGATTCTAGAAATTTAAGATTTCCAAGCATCCTTGAAAAAAGATGTTAGGATTATCAAGTATGCTTAACAAAGTATATTGGAATTCTAAGATTTCCAAACATGTTTGAAAAAAGATGTTAGCATTCTATGATTTCCAAGCTTCCTTGAAAAAAGATGTTACGATTATCAAGCATTCTTAACAAAGCATTCTAGAATTCTAAGATTTCCAAGGATGCTTAGTTGGCTGTCTAAGCAGTTAGCAGGACTATCGCTATATATTGATAGAATATTGAAAATGGTCAAAGTATCTGTGACACCTTCACATATAGTGCCACCAGATTTTCAATTTTGAATGTCAACGTTGTCCCTATACCTGCCTGTACCTATTGTCCAACACTTACGAGCTCTAGATTAAAAATACTGAAGAGCGCGCGTATCGCGTGCCAATCGTAAGCGTACAGAATCGTTAGCGTATAGGTACAACAAAACTGCGTCCTGCAACGGAACTGCCGTAAAGGACGTCATATATACCTTTACACTACCAGGACATTGCATGATCCAAGAACTGTCAAATTGGTGGATTTTATTCTCCAAGAACTATCAAATCTGGTGGATTTTATTCCTCTTTGAGTCATCTGTCAGTAGACACTCAATTCTATTAAAGTCTGTTCCACCAAAGAAGTTCCACGGCCATTTGAAGAACTAAAGGTACCTTAACATAGTTTTTTTTTGCTTTCGCTTGTTATCTAGCGCCCCGTCACGGGACTTCTTTCGTGAGCAAACTCCACAGATCTTTTTACTTGGCCTGGTTTTACCTAGTTGACTATTTTAATTCAATTATGAATGTGAGTTAGGAATAAAATCACTTTATGTTGTTGATCGTGAACTATAATGTAGTAAAATTTACGTAATCTGCTATTGAATTATGACTTTTAGTCGGTGTTGTTGAATTTTTTGTGAACTCTCTGTGTCTCAATAAAATGTATGTATTTCGAAATAATTTTCATTGTAAAAGTATATTGTTGTAATACTGAATAATATTCTACATATTTAGCAATGAGAAGTCATAATATATTACTATGATGTAAAACTAAATATTATTATATTATTAAAAAATTATGAAGGGTATAAATTATGTGTTTATTTATTATATCCTAACACCCCACATTCACTATTTTAACTAGTGATTTTAACAATGGTTTTTTTTTTCATACAAAATTTAAACGACCACGAAACTTACCGTGCTACTAATACATACACGCCGAAGTTTGCTCCTCATTTAAATATTAATGAATTCAAGTCAATAATTTTTTTTAGTAATTTTATTTAACAACCTACCTACCCAAAATAGGAGCAAACTTCGTTTGTATCCAGAGGGCTGAAATACCCTAGCAGTGGTAGGTAGGCTGCGCCTAAAACAAACAAGTAATCTTAATATAAAACTAGTGGTTCGCCCCGAACTGAGACCTCGCGATGACACCTTTATCAGCCCGACTAATTTAAGAGGGGAAGAAAGGGTTTTGTATTTAACGGCTATGTAAGTATGTTTGTATGGATGATCCATCAGAAATCTAAAACTATCGAGTCAATTTCTCTAACATGAAAGAAATGTGAAGCAAAATAAAAGTTTTTTTTAATTAAGCAGTGCCATTCTAGCTGTAGTTTTGCTACCTAATTTTTAAAGATTTAAGTTCTCTACTCTAAAAATGCATATTACAAAGAAAAAATCCTCAATTTTCGACTTCTCCCCGTGGAACAAAATATACTTAAATAATAAATTTCAGCATTACCAGAGAACTTGAAGTATCTTCGAGATATTTTTTTGCATATTTTACTTTCTTCACCCTTCTAACCGATTTCTAAAAACATTTACTGAGAAAAAAATTTAACCTCTATAGGTAATTATTATACACATCATCGAAATAGCCTTTGAATAGGACTAAGCAACAGGGCGTAAATACTACATACCTGTTAGTATTTAAAGTACTTGACGAATTAATTGATGACGTCCTTTTGACGAAAACATAGAACTCCAACGTCATTCATATTCTTAGAAATGGGAGGTCAACAATGGATGTTATATTGGTTATTGTTTTTTATGGTTCAGGTTTCTAATTTCTTCAATTTCAGACTTTTCCCTGTAGTTGTGACACAAAAGCCACAAGCATACTAAATTTCAGCATTGTGGGACTGCTGGAAGTACCCTAGAATTTTTGATTTTTGCGTTTTTTATTTTCCCTAATATCTCGGAAACTACTAAGTTTAAATACTTATTAAAAACAGTTTTGAAATGTCCAACTAAAGCGCTTTCATTAGACACCCCACTTGATCTGACTGTCACACTTTTATTTTTTTTACCCCCTCTTGGACCCCAATATCTCAGCAACCCCCTGACGGATATAGCTCATAACCTTACCTACAAATTGTACCAATACTATCTACCCCCATACCAAATTTCATGAAGATCGGATTAACGGTTTGGAAGTTTTCATCGGACAAACATACATACATACACACATACATACAAACGCCGATTCTTCCAACTTGACTCAGAGAACTCGCTTCGCTCGTTCAATAATCTTCAGTCAGAGTAAACCCTCGAATAATTTGTACCTTCTTATGTGAGGAATAACAAATATTTGCAGATCATACAAACATTTATCCCGCAGCCCGCAGCAAGTATGTGTCTCAAGTGTTTGCTTCTATTTTTAACAGACTTCCCAAAAAGGAGGAGGTTCTCAATTCGGTTGTATTTTTTTTTGTTAGCTCATTTCTCCGGGGTTTATGAACCGATTTGGAAAATTCTTTTTTCAATTTAGGAAGCAAACTTCGTTCGCGTACAAAAAGGCGTAAGCGCCCTACGTGTTTGTTAAAAGTGAGCTTATGCTCACTTTATATGACTGCTATATGACTGTTATCACTTATCAGTCATATAGTCGACATCGCCTTATAGAAACAGGAATTCATGTCTTCGCCTAGAAGTTGGATGCTTACCTTACCGGCTGATAACGATACTTTATGATATTTAGGTAGGTACCCGACCCGTGTTAACTGGATAAGGTTGACAGAACCAAGAATCCTCGCTGTTCGATTGATCGAACCATCAGGGTGAATCGTCTCGCAAATGGCGCGAAATTCATTTTTTCTTTTTTTAGTTTTTTGCTCATCACAGCTCTTCAACATTTCTTATGAAAGCGAAAACTGATTTTGCGAAAATAAGGAGACCCCACACACATACTAACGCACACACACACACTCATATTTTTTTTTTGTGCAGGACATATCCTTTGTTCTCATATTATTTTATAGATAGTACTTATCTCATAAAAGATAATATATTTAGCTACGAATATTGTTCAATTATTTTTACAGTGTTTTTTTGGTTCAGGGATATCCGTAGCTTAACTAAGGATATTTATGAGATACTATCAATTAAAACATTATGTATTGGATCTCTTAGTTTTCGCAAAGAAGTGTTGATGAGCTGTGACAAGCAAAAACCACAATACAATTTAATTTTCGCGCCACATGCGAGACGGTCCACCTTAAGTTCCGCGTGGTTTAATCTATCGAACAACGCGATCGGATCTCGCGGCCGAAAGGAAGTCTTTGACCCGGAATAGAAGACTTTATTTTATTGGGTCATGGATCCGGCCGGATCCGTACCGGATTTGGTAAATATTGCTGGATCCGGTAGGTGCCCAAAAGATGCCGGATCCGCATTGCAATCCCTAATCATGAGCCCCAGAAAAGCGGCTTCACTAAGCTACGAAAGCAACCTCACTCCATATTTTGCAACCTCAATTTCGAAAAGTGAGAAGAAACATTATCGTTACATTTGCCTACCGAGCAGGGTTCATACTTTACGCATCATTATCTTATGGTGGGGTAATGGGCCGTTCTGCGGCTGAGATACGAGACTGAGTTTGTTGACTTTATTTTTCTTTAAAAACTTAGGCTTGTGAACGTTTTCACAAACGTATACCCATCTGCGAAAATGTAGTTTTTAATGAATACCGGAATTAACTTAATAGATGACTATGCTTCGACAATTCATAAGTACTTACATCTTGTGGAGTGTAACAACGTTTCAGGAAAGTTTCACCTGTCAACTCCCCTATGTCAGTGATTTTCTGATATAAGTAGAAATCGTGTATACTCTGATTTTTAATTTTAGACAATTTTTGTAAACAAATAAATGTCAAGATATGCCACTGTGTGTAAAAGTGTCATGTATGTGTGCATATGTGAATTTACACGTATGCTACACAATCATGACACTTATACTCACAGTGGCATATCTTGACATTTGTTTGTTTACAAAAATTGTCTGAAATTAAAAATCAGGGTATAGGTACCTACATCTTCAAGGTTTATATTAGCAAAGCATTCGCTCATGTGCAACTGAAAATTATCTAGGGGGCTGAATGAATTGATAATATAGGTATAAGTAATGTTTTAGTAGGTACTGGTAATTCTCAAAGTTGTAATTGTTTTTGACGCAAGCATCAGACATTCCGTGAAAACCACAACACGCCATCCACATCATCACCTTCATCATCAGCCGTTAGACGTTCACTTCTGGACGAGGCCTCCCCCATAGAATGCAATAATGGAATTTTCCGTAATTACCACGCTTGGCAGGCGGAGCGGTGTTCGCAGTAGGTATCGCTGTGGAGTAATCAGGTGGATGCTGCTTTCCATCCTCTGGTGTACCTAATCTT
The DNA here is from genome assembly GCA_951392215.1 of Epirrita christyi. Taxonomy (NCBI): domain Eukaryota; kingdom Metazoa; phylum Arthropoda; class Insecta; order Lepidoptera; family Geometridae; genus Epirrita; species Epirrita christyi. Next base: position 8,482,873 of record OX595846.1, on the reverse strand, counting down.
TTAGTCGGCTTTTACGGCATCCACGGGAGGAGACGGAGGGGTATATTCTGAGGCTGAAGACTCCACGGCACATTATACCTACTTTATTGGTTGTTTTTTTTTTCGTTTCTCTTCTTCCGGGCTACAACAACCATGTCTACGTAGGTACATTTCAGTGCAAAACAGCTCGTCAGTAACATAGGTATCTAACGGATTTCATATAGACTACATAAATTCACGTTCTTTCATTCGCTTGACTCTGAAGACGTCGTTTATTTATTATGCGCATGCATGAAACACTTTATAAAGACATTCTCGCGAGAGGAGAGCGCTTTTCTTTGATGCCCGGACTTTTTATTTTACTTTTGCCTAGGTAGGTACTTATATAAGAATAGACCCCTCCGTCTCCTCCTATGGATGTCGTAAAAGCCGACTAAGGGATTACACCAGGGGATGGGCAGCAGCATCCACCTGAGTACTCAACACCACTGCGATCACCAATCCGCCTGCCAAGCGTGGTGATTTGGAAAATCCCCCCACATTGCATTCTATGGGGGAGGCCTCATCCAACAGTGGACGTCTACATGCTGCTGATGATGATATTATTATTATATACCTAACTGTTGGCCTTTTTATTTACTATTTTACAAAAAAAATTGCCCAATCGTGCCCGGGCCGTAATTTTTTTCGTAAAAACGCTATGTCCTCTGATTCCTTTTTGCATCTTTGCAGGGTTTGTTTTATCGCTTGGGTATTTTTCTGGTTCTCCTTGATCGGTCTTTTCCTCTGATTGCCATATCCTTCGCCTCTTCATAGGTTCATGTTCTTGTCTCATAAAGTCAAAGTCAAAAGTCAAAGTCAAAAAGAACTTTATTCATTGAAATCACAAGGATCATTTTGAATCGTCTTATATAAAATTAAATTACTCCTGTTCCAACGCGACCAAGCCTAGAAGAATCAGGCAACAAACTCGGCTTGGCTTACATAAATGGTCCGTCTTACCACTAGGTGAGAAGCGCCTGTGTGGTGCCTCGGAGCAAGGAGTTGCTGATACATAGTAAATGAGAACTTAAAAACCTTAGGAAGGTAGTCAAAAGTAAATAAACATCAGCAAAAATATGCAAGACAGCACACGCTACGCTTGTTATACTTATAAATAATAATCTAATACAAACATGTAAATAGGTAAGTACAGATATTGCAAATTACCATTTTAGCAGTCGAGGGGCAGAGCGACATCAGGCCACGCGGCTTTATCATTAATATAGTCATCAAGAGTGTAATACGCTTTCTTAATTAGATTCATCTTTATGTAGGATTTAAATCTTCGAATAGGAAGTTTAAATGCACCTTCTGGAAGTTTATTATAGAACCGTACAGAATTCCCCATAAAAGACCCACTTACTTTCTTTAATCGAAATTTTGGTATATTTAGTTTGTGTTTATTTCTCGTGTTAATACCATGCACGTCACTTTTTATCATAAAACTATCCAAGTGTTTATGTGTATGTAATAATATTTCATAGATATATTGCGATATTACTGTAAGAATATTGATTTCTTTGAAACGCTCTCTCAAGGAGTCACGCGACTTCATTTTATAAATGGCACGTATTGCCCGTTTTTGCAAGACAAAAATAGCTTGGATATCTGCTGCTTTACCCCACAGTATGATACCATATGACATAACACTATGGAAGTAGCTAAAATAAACAAGCCTAGCTGTAGCTTCATCAGTAAGCTGCCTTATTATACGAACTGCATATGCAGCGGAACTAAGTCTACCAGCAAGAGCCACAATTTGTGGTGCCCACTGCAACCCTGCATCAATATTAAGCCCTAAGAAAATGGTAGACTTGACAAGGTCAAGTGTCTCCCCATTTATTTTAATATTAGTTGGATAATGTTTTACATTTGGCAATGTGAATTTGATGCATTTAGTTTTTTTAGCATTAAGCAAAAGATTATTAACTGTGAACCACTCAAGAACACGCGATAGTGAATCATTTACATCATCGTAATTAGATTTAGATCTATCAACTTTGAAAATCAAAGAAGTATCGTCAGCAAACAGAACTATGTCACATATGTCTTTCACAAAAAAAGGGAGATCGTTAATGTAAACTAGGAATAAAAATGGGCCTAGTATTGAACCCTGTGGCACCCCCATGACAATAGTCGATCCTGAAGACCTTTCACCACCAACATCAACTTTTTGGACTCTATTGGATAAGTAAGAATTTACAAGATCAATTGCCTGATTTTGTATGCCATAATGTTTTAACTTGGAAATTAAAGTATCATGCCTCACGCAGTCAAAAGCTTTGGACAGGTCGCAGAAAACTCCGATCGCGTCCTGCGAGTTCTCCCATGCTTCAAATATGTGTTCTAAGAGCATGGTACCAGCATCGGCTGTCGAACGACCCTTAGTAAATCCAAATTGATGACTATGAAGAAGTCCGTGGAGGTTGAAGTGTGACAATAACTGAGTAAGAATAAGTTTCTCAAAGATTTTACTTAACGCAGGCAATATAGAAATTGGCCTATAATTACCTGGATCTTTTTCATTACCAGACTTGAACAAAGGAATTAATTTACTATGTTTCATAAGATCAGGAAAGACTCCCTCGTCAACACATCCATTGAAAATATAGGCCATACACGGCGCAATATCAATAATTATAACACCTAACACCTTTGTAGATATTCCCCAAAGGTCTTCAGTATTTTTAATATTAAGTGACTTAAATGTCTTAACAATATCAATGGCATTAACGTATCTGAAACTAAACGCGACCTCACACTTATCAACACTTAATTCCAATAAAGTAGATGCTCCAGAGGCAGTTGATTTTAAAGATTGAGTCACAATATTAGGTATACTAGAGAAAAAACTATCAAAGGCATTTGCGACCTCAATATTATTTGATAATATTGTATTGTTTACGTTTAAATTAATTTGTTTACTACGAGGTTTAGCTTTACCTGTTTCATTATTTATTAATTTCCAAGTTGTCTTAATTTTATTTGTTGATTTTTCTATTTTATTTCTCAAATGCAATGATTTTGCTGCATGACAAACTTTTTTGAAGGTCTTGGAATAGTTCTTTATGTACAAGATAAACGTTGGATCGTGCAACATTGATGCTCTAGCCGCATAGAGTTCATATAATTTATTCCTACTTCTATAAATACCGGTTGTAGCCCAATCAGCTAACCCGACATTAGCTCTAGCTTTACATTTTTTTAACTTAAATATCTCACTATGTTCCTCACATATCAACTTAAACAAACTAGTAAAAAGGTCATTCGGATCATCTACGCACGGTACAAGGGGCATTTTAAGTTCAATACTGCCCTGGAACTTCTTAATGCGACTTTCTGTGATAGGCCGATAAGTGAATTCCTTAGGTTCATCTACAAAATTACAAGTAAATATAGCACTGTGACCATAGTGATCTGAGGTGAAATGTTTAATTACTGATTTATCAATTGGAACACTACTGCAATAAATATTATCTAAACAGGTGGATGTTGTTAGTGTCACCCTTGTAGGTTCTTCGAAGAGGTGATTTAAGTTAAAGCATTTAAATAAATTAAGCAGCCTCTCAGATAGAGGATTAACCGGAATATCTATATTGAAATCTCCGCAGACTATTAGCATTTTATTACAAACAAAAGTTTTAAGCAATGCTTCTTCCATAGTGTATTCAAATAATGCGAAGTCTGCGTCAGGGGGACGGTAAACGCTCACAATGATATGCCGCTCTAGCTCAACACAAGATAGCTCAATAGTCCTCTCAATAGTGAGATTTGCAACATCTTTACGTTCCTTGCATTTTAAAGTATTTCGAACAACAATTAAGGAACCCCCACGTATGGCGTTTTTGCGTTTGTATGAACTTACAATATTATAATTCTCATAATAAGGGAGTAAATCAAATTGTAACATCCAGTGTTCAGTTACACACATAATATCAACATTAAAACGATTTAAAAATAATTCTAATTCTAAGATTTTGCTGGGAAGGCCTTGCACATTTTGATGTACTACATGTAATGTGCCCGGCTGTCTCATTGTCGAACTCGTCAGTTTAAATGACTGTCAGCTACTCCTACTTGTTTGCCCTCATTAGTACTACTACTAACTACGGGCTTGTCGGTGAACTGCGTTATAGTACTTATAACGGGATCAAAAATATTAAATGCTAACAATTTAGCAATTATTAATTTACTATGCCTACTCAAATACATAGTATCTTGTGTCAAAATAAAATTACTAATAAAATGATTAGTATCAAAATACAAAACGTCTCTATGACGACATGTCAAATTATACAGCATTAAATTAAGATTCCAAATTTTTTGATTATCTTTAGTACTCAAACATTTTGAGTAAGGGAAAGCACATAAAATTAATTTTCCCAGTCCTGAATCTAGCTTTTGTAGCAAAGTCTCAACTAACTTAATAATATCCAAACGCGTTACACCACTACTCTCACCTAATTGTACTAAAAGAGTGGTGTTGTTGTCAAAGCAATCCTCCCTCTTTATAGTATCTATAAGTTTGTTAATAGGGGCATTAGGAAAGCAATTATTTGTCACAACTTGCCCTAACAGGTCACTAAGGAGCAAGCCCATCCCAACACCTATATTATCTGAATACACCACAGTCTTCCGGGTCTGACAACAGGATTTAATCTGTCTAACCGGAGACTGCGTACCAGGTGTGGAAACTACTTCAACCTGAACAGTAGGTTTAGCCTGACTCTGCGATGCACATGTTGCAATGTGTGTTAAAGCACCTAAAGCTGATCCAGAAGGCTCTGATAAAGGAAGGTCCGTCTGTGAGCTACTATTACATACTTGTACATATGTGCTATCATCACTCAGTATCTCTACGATATTATTCATTTTCTGAATATTGTCAGATGCTTCTCGTTCAGCTTTTTTATATTTACACGTTACATCATGAAGTGATGTTTCTAAACTTTTAATTTCCTCTGACATATCAACTAACTCTTTTGAATTTCGTCCTATCAAATTATAGCAGGAATTAAGTTCCTCATTTAAATAACATTTTTGCTTAATATGCTTGGCATAACTTAGGACATTTATAGATACATAGAGGCCGATATTGCTGAAAATATAGAATTTTTCAGCTTCGCAGTCTTAAATTTTTTATTATTGTTATTAAAGCCTCACTTGAGATTTGAATATAACTTATTTTATCCATAGATGAGTCTAAAACTAATTTCCTCAGGCGATGTGGTTCGCACTAGTTCATAAACTTATAAATCTCAAAACTGTCAAAACCGTTTTTCGTCCGGGGAAGTTACTACCACCGTACCTATTTCTGCCGCCAAGCAGTAGTGTTCGCATTGCTGTGTTTCGGTTTGAAGGGTACGGGTGCCGGTGAAATTACAGGCACATGAGATTTTTCATCTTTATGTCTCAGGGTCGGCAGCGCGCGTGTGATGCCTCTGGTGTTAAAGGCGTTCATAGGCTACGGTAACTGCTTTCCATCTGGTGGGCCGTAAGCTTGTCTGCTTGCATAGTAGTATAAAAAAAAACCTGCAAAAAATAAAGAATAATACTTAATGTACTTACCTACCTAAATTAAATCGCCAGGGTCAAAGCTTTTTCTGAAGGGTTTCAAAGAGGCTCCCACGCTAAGAGAGGCTGCTGGACAATGGTACCAAAAATTACCTACAATGATATACCTAGCACGTAATAGTTATTAGGTAATGGTATGTAGATGTACTCTAAGTACACAGTAATAAACGCACATAGGTACTAATGACATAAAATATATAGGTTGTGCTAATGAGTATTAGCCCCTTGAGATGTCATTTTTGCAAAAAAGTGAAAATCCCAAAAATGACGATTACTGCAAGTACAATAAGCAGGGCAGTATTATAATGATGTGCTATTTTTCAGTATCGCCCATAAAATCAGCAGGTAAGTAGGTTAGTAGGTAAACCTACAAAAAAAGAGAAAAAAAAAGTTGCTTTACTCGCCCCCTTACCCATCTCATATTCAGTCTCACAATTTCGGAGCATCGCAAAGGTTCGCCTTCCGATAAGCGTATGAGATAGGGCTGGACAAAGGCTGATAGATGTAAACGCTAATGCAAGATGGTATCGGCAAACCGTAAGGTACCTATTGAGGCGTCTTCACAACGACGACAGATTTCCTATCCGACAGATCAGATCATCAGCGGTGATCGATTTCGAATTGATCCTTATCTTACGAAATACTTACCAGATAGAAACCTCTAAGTACCTACCTACTTACAATAGTCGTAGAACTTTTATCTAGCTTATGAAATTGACCACAAGTAAGTACCTATAAGCACCCCCGTATAATTATAAGGTACCTACTCTGTGATAAGTATACCAGTATATTTATGGCGGCTTACAGCGTAGACTCGTAGAGCGCAGCAGCGTAGAGCGTCTGTCTACGATTTGCAGACTGATACTGATAGAGAATAACTTTTCATTAAAAAACCGACTTCCGCCATTGAATTCGGCTATCTGCATGTTTTTATTTACTAAAGGCATTACAAAACAATAACTTGCTGCTAAAAATACCAAAAATGCTATATGTATGCCTATAACATTTGAGGATTTCCCTCGATTCCACATGGATTCCATCATCAGAACTGGGTTTTGAAAAAAATGAGGCCAATCTGGAAGTATAGCTATCCAAATAAAAAAAGAAGTTTCCAAATCGGTTTATAGACGACGGAGATATGAGGTGACATAAAAAAAAATGCATCCGAATTGAGAACCTCCTCCTTTTTGTGAAGTCGGTTAAAAATTACATCATTTGCATGTAGACAGACAGCATGTCTTGTAAGACGACCTCAAGAATGATATCCCATCGCGACCAACGTCAAGCGTGATGAAATCTCTCTGTGGAAACTTCACAGTGGGAAATCTTCCCACATTTTCTAAAAAGACGTCATATATTTTTATTTAATTTCAATTTCTTGTGTTGTTTGAGTAATATCGTATAATTTTGGTGGCATTTTAAGTGAAGCCTATCTAAATATTTTCAGCGTCAAGGAACTTGTAACTACAATGCGATGCTAACTTGCTTGAATTTCAGAATGCAGCTAGGTAGTTACATCTGTGAAAGCTTGCCCCGGTAGGCGAGGCGGGGACCGAGCCTTCAAACTATGCTAATTTAACATACCTACATCTCCCTAGCCGGCTATGCAATTATAGTAGGTACTTACCGTTGGTACATTTCAGCCGAAAAGTTTTCACATTAATAATGTAACATGAAAACTCCTCTTCGTTCCTAGGGGATCGAATTTTATGACTTTTAGGCATGACTCTAATAATAAATCTATAAAAATATCTCGCTTCTCAGTAAATACCTCAGTAGGTACCTTACTTTAATGCAAATCTGTCTATTGCTTTCAACGAAAACAATAACTTAATAAAAAGAAAATTAATTTGCGGGTCCAAGAAATCCATTGGCCTGAATCTTGACGTGTCTTGAGTTATTAACTCAAAAGTTACATGTAACTTTTCATTAAAAAACCGACTTCCGCCATTTAATTCGACTATCTGCATGTTTTATTTGCTAAAGGTATACAAAACAATCCTATCAAATAAAAAAAGAATTTTCTAAATCAGTTTATAAATGGCGAAGTTAGGAGGTAAAAAACATTAAAAAAAACAGTTTTTTTTTCATATTTTTTTAAATCTTTTTTGTATTTTTTTTTTATTTTGGTTACTACAATGTGAATGCAAGAAAACAATGGGCAAAATCATCAGAATTCTTGTACATATATCAGTTTTATGATAGATTTACTAATTTGGCCACAGTTAACTTTTTAGTGATGAGTCACTTTTTTAAGCATTTTTTTTTCAAGATAAGATAAGATAAATTTATTTTTAGCAAACACAATTACAAATCACATCAGTAAACACAGTTATAAAATATGACATTCAATGAAAACGAACTAAAGCTACACTTTATATATAACTAATGTTTATTAATGCTACTGACATTCCATTAGGTCCCAAACTAGGCGAAGCCTGTATCTTGGTGACCCAGGGGTTTATTATCCTAGTTCTGAGTTGGTAAAGTTACCCAAAAAAAAAACAGTATCAAACAGATTAAAAAATAATGAACAATTACAAAAATAAAAAGTGACTCAAAGTAAGTTATAACTTTTGTACCTACGTATAATTATGAGCGAGGGCAAAGGTAAGTATGTGTGTGTATATAATATATATATGTGTGTGTGTGTGTGTGTGTGTGTGTATGTGAGTGTATGTGAGTGAGTGTATGTAGCGCATGAGTGGGAGGGTTTTTCGGTGTGAATTGAAGAGAATTCTACATAATGATTGAGGTAATTCCTTCTGTAGAATCGTAGGATAGAGTTAACAACCACGTTTTGATGATCTTTTTGGCCTTGCTATAGTTACAGGAAACTAGATCACAATTTTTGGCAATTCTGTTGAAAACGTGCCTATTTAAGAACCACGAGTGGCGACGTGCGAAGACTGATCGTGTTTTGGGAAGTGTTAATCTAGGGGTTTGCCTTCGTTTGCGGTCGTCCAGTTGCGGCTTGAGTTTGAAAACTTTGAGAGCTGCTTGAAGGATGAAGAGCTTGCGAACTGACAAAACCCTTGCCTCCTCGTAGAGCAAAACTGTTGAGAAGTGACGAGGTTTTCCTAGCATAACCTTGAGGACTGCTCTTTGTGCCCTCTCTAATTCGATCAGCGTAGATTTGCAGGCCCCACCCCAGACTCCAATGCAGTACTGAAGTAGCGATTGACATAGTGATATAAAGACAAGATGTCGAGTCTCAAGGTTTGTGGCGCGTCTAAGGAGTTTCATGAGGTATATCAGTTTTCTTACTTTTTTCGATAGTGTTGAGACATGTTTCTTGAAATTCAGATTTTGGTCTATTAATACTCCCAGATATTTTACGTTATCAACTCTGTTTATAGCGCAACAGGGACAAGAGATGGTTTGATTAAAGTTGGTACAGTTCGTGGAATGAATTTTTATGTGGTTTAGCTGTTTTGGAAACGTTGCCCTATTGATATGGAATGCCACAAAGTTTGTTTTTTTGACGTTTAGAGTTAGGATGTTACGATCTAGCCAAGAACTAATTTTGGACATACCTAGTTCCGAGGCTCTTATAGTTTCTTGCCAATTGAGCCCATAAAACAATGCAACTGTGTCGTCAGCGTAACATATTAGTTCAGCATTTTGGATTTCCATACGGAGAATATCATCCATGTAGATTGTGAAGAGAGTAGGGGCGAGTATACTGCCCTGTGGTACGCCGAAGTCAATTGCTAACTCTTCACTTGTATGTCCCGCAATCTTTACGCGTTGGTATCTATTGAACAGATAGCTGTTGAACCAGGCCAAGACTCACAATTCAAATTGTTCACATCTCTTCACAAATAACAATTATCGCAAATTTGATAGTAACAGTGAAGAAAATATAAAAAATCACATCACTGCACTGGTTTTTCTTCAAAAGTATCAGATTTTGTCAACATTTTGAACATTTCGGCGGGTTTGAACCCCCTGGCTACGCCCATGAGACTTACGTCCAGCAGTGGACTCCAGGCTGATGATAATGATGATGCATGTTATAGTCATGTTGGATTCATAACTAACTCAATTATTCAAAATAGTCATGTGCATGAGTCGAAACAACATTCAAAACAACATCTGAAACATTTTTATGACCGACATTACAAACTCGAAACTAAAATGATGAGGTAAAAAGCCTATGGCTTAAAAAAATCTACATCAACGAGCACCTCACCCTGAAGAATAAGGACCTCTTCAGGCAGGCTCGGGAGGCGGCGAAGCAGCGTGGCTTTCGGTTCGTCTGGGTTAAGCACGGTTCCATACTCGCCAGACAGCATGAGAAGTCAGCGGTGTTCTCCGTGCGCTCTGAGCAGGATCTGGCAAGGTTCTTGTTGCCGAATAAGTGATGCCCTTCTGTTTGCGGTATTTACACCCGAAACATTATCGTTTATTATAATTTGTATGGTGTTACTGAACATTTTCGTGTGCGGTCTAGTAAACTACAAAAACGTTGTTACGTATTCTTGCGAAAGTGCTTTTACATGCCAACCCGTGTGCTATAATCAAAATATTGACTTTGTTCTGCGCGGTCTCTTATACATTAATTACTCTATGTGTTTACGTCTAAGTTGGATAACTTTTTTTCTACTAAGTCTAACCTTACTTGTTTATTCCATGATAAAATATGATTTGTCGACCAATAATACACTACATTCGAGCCACACTGATTCATATCACATAGTATTATTATGCATTGAATCACAACAAACTAAATTGCATTATCTTACTACAGCGATCATGACCTCTCATCTACGTTTCTCTAATAATACCTATAGTAAGCTAGTTCACATTTTACTCGGTAAAAATGTATAATATTTCGATATATTATCAGAACAGTAGAGGACTTAGAACGAAGCAGCATACTTTATACACGAACGTTTTGGCTAATTGTTATGATGTGATTGTACTAACGGAAACGTTTCTCACTCCTCAAATTGCTAGTAGTGAGATTTTTGATTCCCGTTATGAAGTATATAGGTGCGATCGGGACCGGGTCAGTACCGGGAAGAAGGACGGAGGTGGCGTGTTGGTGGCTGTGCGCCGCAGTATTCATGCGGAGCGCGCATTCCTCGCCCCTACCCTCAACGATAGTTGTGATAGTGTCCCTTTATCTGCGTCTGTAGAATACGTATTATTGAAACTTCAATCTAAAGGTAAGTACTACATCATTTGCGGCGTATATATTCCACCTGCTCAAAATCAAATTATTTATCAATCATTCTTGAGTGCATTACGGTATGAATTGAATAATTGCCACCTAGACTTGTTTTATATTGTAGGTGATTTCAATCTACCATTGATTGACTGGCAGAATAGCGATTTACTTGTTAATAGTTCAAATGTAGCTACTGGTAAAGATCTTCTGCTACACCAATACATTTTTGACTACCTACTATCAATTGGTAGTAAACAATACAACTTTATTGGAAATAGTATGAGCCGTACGTTAGACTTATTCATATCAAACATGGACTCGTGTACCTGTGAGCCTTTACATAGTAACCCTTTAGTACCTATCGACAGTCTGCACCCACCTTTTTATGTATTGGCTACTTTGGATATTCCTTACAAAACCTTGCATATCTCCGCTACACCTAGATACTTTTTTTTGGAAGCGAATTACGCTGATATTAATACGCAAATTGCGGCACAGGACTGGAATATTTTATTACACCGGCTACCCCTCGATGAATCGGTTAGTGTATTTTATGAAAAGTTATTTGAGATCATAAGAAGGTGTGTTCCTTTACGTTTACCAAAATCAAGTCACTACCCTACCTGGTTTTCACGACCTCTTATACATATATTTAAAGATAAAGAGAAGGCATGGGTCAAATGGAAGAAATATAACACCGCATCTCACTACGAGGAATTTTCGTTATTTCGACAAAGATTTAAATCTCTTAGTAAAGAATGTTTCGAAAACTATATTGCTTCTATTGAGGAACGGCTAAAGAAGGATGTTAGGGCTTTTTGGTCATTTGTTAAGTGTCGCAGCAAGAGATCAGGTATTCCGGCTTCTATGACGTACGGTGATGCTGTGTCTGATAAACCAGAAGGTATATGCAAGCTTTTTACTCGTTTTTTTGGATCAGTGTATGAGCCAAGTGATTTGAAGCTTATTGACTTAAAAAAGTTAACTTTTAATGATAACTGTGACTTTATACTATCTGACTTACATATCTCTAGGGAATCGATCTTAAAAGAGCTCACCATTTTGGACACTACCAAAGGGCCTGGGCCCGATGGTCTATCACCTTTTTTTATCAAGCACACTGCCGAGTCTCTTGTCTGTCCCTTACACATACTTTATAATAGAAGTTTACGCGAGGGCATTCTTCCAGATACGTGGAAAATGGCCAATCTAACGCCCATATACAAAAGTGGTAGTAAGAATGACGTCACCAATTATCGACCAATATCTTTGCTGTCCACCTTACCAAAAGTCTTGGAGCGTCTAGTGCACAAATACATTTATCCGTCATTACATAAAATAATTATTGAAGAACAGCATGGCTTTGTTAAAAATCGATCAACTATTAGTAACCTCATATTATATAACAACTCACTTTTCCAGAGTATGGACAAACGTATACAGGTTGACTCAGTCTATACAGATTTTTGCAAGGCTTTTGATAAGGTGGACCATAACCTCCTTCTGGAGAAGCTAGCATTCAATGGTATCCGCGGAAATCTACTGAGATGGTTCTCCTCTTATGTAAGAAATAGAACTCAACGGGTAGCTGTCAACGGATTCACCTCTGATGAAATAATTAAGGTCTCGTCAGGAGTGGCCCAAGGATCCATTATAGGACCATTAATTTTTGTCCTATTTATTAATGATATAAAGCAATGCTTTCTACATTCTCGTTTTCTACTTTATGCAGACGATTTGAAGGTCTACCGTGAAGTTACGACTGTTAATGACTGTTATAAACTACAGGACGATCTGGATCGCCTTGCAAACTACTGTACCATAAACAAACTGCATCTAAGCCTATCTAAATGTAAAACGATCACTTTTACAAAAAAAAACAATGTTATTGATTTTACCTATTCATTGCATGATATTCCTTTGGAAAAAGTGTCGCTAATTAAGGATCTAGGTATACTCATGGATTCTAAACTTCACTATGATGCTCACATAAATCATATATCTAGCAAAGCCTTTAAGATGTACAATTTTGTAATGCGCACTAGTATTCCTTTCAAGAAACCTGCATCATACCTACTTTTGTATAAATCGCTAGTGAGATCCCAGTTAGAATTTGCCACTTCTGTGTGGAACCCCCACTATAATAAATACCATGATCAGTTGGAAGCTATTCAACGCAAATTCTTGCGTTCTATGAATTATCGCTGTTTTCGTTCTAGGTCCTCCTATGATAAACTTCTTAGTAAACTCAACTTACACACTCTGAAGATGAGAAGATTGCTCCTTGATCTTATGCTGTTATTCAATGTATGTCATTGTAAGTTCGATTGTAGTGGTTTAGTTAATCAATTATATATTCATATACCTTATCGCTCTTATAACCGACAGGCTCGTAAACAATATTTGTTCGCACCTATCCCTCGTAAAACAATCGCGGGTGAGCGTGCACCGCTAAATAGAATAATGAAACTGTTTAATAATCATTTTACAAGCACTGAATTGTTCGCTAACTCACCTGGTCTATTTAGAAAAAGTGTAATAGATACACTTGTGTCGATTTCACTGGATGAGTTTTGACCTCAATTATTACAATTATTATAATTAAGTACCTACATACTCATGTATCCTCGTCATCTTAAATGTTTATACATTGATTTGTGTAGCATTTCAACTTTGACTGACTGGCTGGCGCCTTGGCTGGGTGCTGTCCTCTCTCCCTTTCTAGTAGTTGTGGTCGGAATGCGAGAGGGGGACACTACTTTGTCAAGGGGTCAATCAGCTTTGGCAGTTGAAATGCTATTCATGCTATTGTCCACACTAACTTAAATCATGTGTTCTTTCTTTTTGCCCTATAGTTTAATCATACCTAACTTGTGGACAACGGGGCTGGTTACTCTCCTAGAATCACTGTGTTATTTTAGTCCTATATTTAGTACTATGCGAGTGTAATTGTTTGTTGTCCTAAATAAATAAAAATAAAAATAAAATAAAATGGCTACTAAAATGAGGGTAGCCTAAAAATAAGCGGAATATTTCATGCAACAAAATTCTCAGCGTGCGGTCCGCTTCGCGCGCACAAAGCGTAAACTAAAACTAATTACATTGCCTGAATGCAAGTGACTGTTGGAACTACTCTTATATGGCTGCCTAAAGCGAAATTCCAATCGTTGATTTTATTTTTAACTAAATAAATCAAGTAAGTATAATATTTTGATTAATGGATGGATAATATAATACATTATAACTACGAGAGTCACCTCTCTGTCTATATACCTAATCAAAAACTCAATAATATAATCAAGAGATAACATTTGCTTGACAGAAAAAGCAAATAGAAAATAGCCGAAAATTGGAACATTGGTTCTAATTATCGGTTATTTTCGATTTGTTTTCAATATGACGGAAGTTATTAGTCATTATAATCATTATAGTTAATAGTATAGTCATTATAGTTAATAGTATATTAGTCGGTCAACAAATGGACAGATATTTTTTTTTATCCAAACTACAGTGAACCATATAGTATCACTTTATTATCAGTAATATGGTAGCTACTTTTCAATTCTGACAATAGATTACTCAGGTACCGATAAACTTTTAAAAAACTTATTTGAAACTAGCATTAGCTCGCGGCTCCGCCCGCGTGTAACCTCTATTGGCTCCGCCCGCGCGTAGAACCTCTTATAAATTATAGCCGATGACAACCATAATACTGAATAATGTAAAGTTTCATCAAAATCAGTTTAGTAGTTTTTGCGCGAAAGAGTAACAAACATCCATCCATCCAAACTTTTACATTAATTAATATAACCTAGTGGTTTTTGAGTTCTGAAGGTTTATCTCTCAGAAGTTCATCCATACAAACATACATACATAGACGCCCCTCCCTTTCTTTACCCTTCCTCCTGAAGCGATTATAATGATTGGGAGATTTAAGGATGATAGTAAAATTTGCTGTATTTTACGAGATACCTATTCAAATAAAATGCCCTCAGCGAGCGTTGGGGCGCTTTTTAGGGATCCGTTCCTCTTAGAGTTTCACTCTAACCACTGTTAGTTTCACTGGAACCATTGTAGATAGATAAAAAATACTTTATTGCACAAAAAAAACACAGGCGAGCTTAATGCTGATAAGCATTTTCTTCCAGCTAACCTTTGTGTAATGTAGAGTGGGTGGTAGTGCTATATGGAAGTAATACAAATCGAGATAATAAAGTTAACATAATTAATTACCTGCTTCAAATAACTAGATATTTACCTTACACATTATAATATATATATTATTATAACCATTATAGGATCACCCAGGTCTGTCAGTCTATCTGTTGCAGCCTACTTTCTCTGAATTTACTGGACCAAAGAAGCTGAAATTGTAATAGTAGATTATGCACTAAGGGAATAAAGCAGTGTCTTATGTCGCGGGCGGCATATTGAACCGAGGGAGTTATATAGAGTCCTGAGTGAAGCGAGGGGTTCAAGCTGCCCAAGATAAAGACAGGCTTTATTCCAGAGTAGCATACTCTACTTTTCACACTTTCTGCGAGACAATAAAAAGCCAAGGCTTGTTATGATTTTTGCGATAGTAGATTATCAATTATAATCTCTAAAGCATTTGTTTTGATAAACTTTGGAGTAGAATCACTATCGTTTGTAATTTTTTATCAACATGAATATTGCAATCAAATTTACTGAAAATCACAGCACCAAACACGCGCACAGCGTGTTGTCATTCTTTGTAAACGCACCTTTTTCTTTTATTTTGAGTTCTGCTCATGGTGGCCAGTTCGATTTTCGAACAAACCTCTTTACAATGCCATATGGGCATTTTTTACTTAGAGTTTTCCACGAGTCTCCACATGAATTTGACGTTCCAAATTCAAATCACTTTAATCCCTAGGGAGTTTCATACAACTTTATATCCCTAGAGAGACAATGCTTTACTTTACGTTGAGGTTGCATGATTTGTAATTGGACATTGTCGAGCAGGTGGTGTGAAAATTCATATTGGTACCTACATACGAGTATATAGACTTAGGTGACCCAATCACGGACGTATAGCACAATTCAACAAATTCTGAATTGGTGGGTTAATTTTGGGGGCAAAATAGAAAAAAAAACTTGTGTCATTCATCATGTGACATATCAAATTAAAGAACTAGTTATAAGAAATAGAAACATATTTTTTTATAATTTTTAAATACTTACTACTTTGTTTAAAAGATATTAAAGAAAATATGAGAAAATTAACCTTCCCCCGCCCACCCTTTCTCGCAAACTACGAAGCCATGAATATTGGGCCTCACTCATACTTTATAGGAAAAATTAATGAGAATTCTAAATCTTTAAATTCCCAAGGGAAACAGAAATTACCCGTAATGAAAAAAAAAGTATAAAGTTGTGTTGGTTGACTAATAAGTTAATTGGGTCTAATGATTACCTATTATTATACTTGTATGGAACCCTCTTCACGCGAGTCCGACTCGCACTTGACCGGTTTTTGTATAAAGATTTGTGTTTGCTTGTGTTTACAGCAGGTACCTGTACCTACGTTCTGTTGGGAGTTTCCAATCGTTTTAATGGTAGGTACCACTCGTATTGATGTAGGTAAATACGACTTTATTTCAAGTTTATAGTTTTGCATACAGCCAAATTTGACAGTGAATTTAAATAACTAGTGGTTCGCCCCGAACTGAGACCTCGCGATGACACCTTTATCAGCCCGACTAATTTAAGAGGGGAAGAAAGGGTTTTGTATTTAACGGCTATGTAAGTATGTTTGTATGGATGATCCATCAGAAATCTAAAACTATCGAGTCAATTTCTCTAATATGAAAGAGATTTTGTGAAGCAAAAAAAAAGTTTTTTTTAATTAAGCAGTTATAGTTGTAATTCTGCTACCTAATTTTTAAAGATTTAAGTTTTCTGCTCTAAAAATGGATATTACAAAGAAAAAATCCTCAATTTTCGACTTCTCCCCGTAGAACAAAATATATTTAAATAATAAATTTCAGCATTACCAGAGAACTTGAAGTATCTTCGAGATATTTTTTTGCATATTTTACTTTCTTTACCCTTCTAACCGATTTCTAAAAACATTTACTGAGAAAAAAAAATTAACCTCTATAGGTAATTTTTCTACACATCATCGAAATAGCCTTTGAATAGGACTAAGCAACAGGGCGTAAATACTACATACCTGTTAGTATTTAAAGTACTTGACGAATTAATTGATAACGTCCTTTTGACGAAAACATAGAACTCCAATGTTATTCAAATTCCTAGGAATGGGGGGTCAACAAAGGATGTTATATTGGTTAATGTTTTTTATAGTTCAGGTTTCTAATTTCTTCAATTTCAGACTTTTCCCTGTAGTTGTGACACAAAAGCCACAAGCATACCAAATTTCAGCATTGTGGGACTGCTGGAAGTACTCTAGAATTTTTGATTTTTTCGTTTTTTATTTTCCCTAATACCTCGGAAACTACTAAGTTTAAATACTTATAAAAAACAGTTTTGAAATGTCCAACTAAAGCGCTTTTATTAGACACCCCACTTGATCTGACTGTCTCACTTTTTTTTTTTTATCCCCTCTTGGACCCCAATATCTAAGCAACCCCCTGACCGATATAGCTCATAACCTTACCTACAAATTGTACCAATACTATCTACCCCCATACCAAATTTCATGAAGATCGGATTAACGGTTTGGAAGTTTTCATCGGACAAACATACATACATACACACATACATACAAACGCCGATTCTTCCAACTTGACTCAGAGAACTCGCTTCGCTCGTTCAATTAAATGGCATTCGATAAACATGTACCTAATATATAAATAGTCATAAACTTCACAATTGTTAATAAAAATAATCATTCTAAACAGATCCCTTGGCAACAGGATCTATCAGTAACTACTCACTAAAATTCCCTGTAGTGGGTATCCAGAAACTATGAATACCATGGTACCACAACAACCAGACCCTATAACAAGTATAAGTATTTATTAACAGATCAAGCATTTGTCCCGCAGCAATAATCATACCAGCACCTCTTGCAGCGCCGGCTACTCGCCTGCTGCACCATGGAGGTCGTCTACACAAACCTTTCATTTTGTTGGTAATCCTAACCGATTCGCATATCACTTAAGTATTTTCCAGAACACTTAGCTTCAAAACAAGTTACATGTATTCATAATCTGTTTAAAACTCGAATAAACATTTCAAATGAAAACTCTTTTACCAAATTAGTTGCGAAACTGAAATTAAAACTTTTAAGTCACAAATTGGCTAAGTTACGTTAAGGTATCACCTAACCTAATTGAACAGCTAATAGGTAAACAAAGTGTCTAAGTTAGCCAGCGCGCCAATACATAATAGATAAATTAAACGGTCGAGAGCTGGGTCACAGTAAAGTGAGTAGGTACCTTACAGAACTCAATCTCCACTCCAACACTTACGTCCTGATGGACCTCCCAGATAAATCTCGTCTATATGAGATGACGTCACATCTCGTATGGCGCATACAAAATTATAGGTTTGATGCGAGTAATGACGTCATTGGATGACGTAATAATTTGGCACGAGATGTTGCTGAGAATCATCCCCGAGGCTCAAATCTGTATATTTAATAAGTAACTATTACACGGCCGTGTGGTGTACACTACACGGATTTTGGTATGGAAATTGAGGTTCTCAAAGTGTCCGCAAGGGGCGCTTTTCGGTATTGCTATACAATAATCCGTGTAATGTACACCACATGCCCTTGTAGTTGCTTGTTTAATATGCAGGCTCTTTCCTCTGGTGCTATACAACGATAACTCTATTATTTAACAAGCAATTTACACGGACGTATGGTGTAGGTATAGTGGTCTGTCCGGCCTAAGAATAGATGTCTCCTCCTCCCGAGGATGTATTAAAAGCCTTGTTAAAGAAACTAACTAACTGTTCTTGCTAAGGGATTACACCAGGGGATGGTCAGCATCTTACATCTGAGTACTTAACACCAATACTGCGACCATCAATCCGCGTGCCAAGCGTGGTGGCTATGGCAAATCTCCCCATTGTATGCAATGGGAGAGGTATTGTTCAGCAGTGGACGTAAACAGGCTGGTAATGATGATGATGATGATAGTGTATAGTGTAACACAGTTTTTTTGATTGGAAATTGAGGTTCTCAGCGTGTACGCTAGGGGCGCTCATCGGTAACTCGATATAAAATCCGTGTTGCACTAGGTACACCATACGTCGGTGTCAACTTAGACCAAGCCTCCTTGTCTGCTGCTGCACTGTTAGTTGTATAGCAAGACGTTTACAATTGATATAAAAATAAAAATATAATTGGATAAAAATAATAGTGGAGGGGTCATGTTATCGTAAAATAATGACCGTAGAAACACATAGTTTTTCAAAGCGTAGCAATCAGTGCGGTCTCACACACACGCCATTGTAAGAAAACAAAAGACGTTCCACGTCGAAACCGTTTGCACCGCGCCCATCGATCTCACGATGCACAACTGGTGAGAAAGAAAATTCTCATTTAAAAATTGTGTGGTAATAATAATGATAAACAAACATGATACAGAGATGGCGACCACGTCTTGGCACTCAGTGAGGCGAGGCGGCGCCCTCTGGCCAATTATAGAGCGAGTATTTTGGTATAGAAAATGAAGAATATAAGCCGAAAATGGCGTTAGAGCGGTTTCGCACTACGTCCGATCAGAGTCCGATCCGTATCCGTGAAAATTCGGATTTATAGAGAAATTTGATGACGGAAGCCGGATCTAGTGCGTAAACCACATATAAATACAGTTCAGAAACCGCTTTTATAGAGGCTCTGCCAGATCAGGCCATGTTCCAGAGTGCAAGCATAAAATAATTTAGCAAACCTGGGACGAATCTTTGTTTTTTTTTTAAAGAAGAGCTCTGTACTTTTTACTCTGTGGCTGGGCCAAACAGAATTAAAAGTTTCAGGGAGGGAGGTTTCACCTAAATCACTGGTATAGGTGATTTATATTTCACGCACCTTCCGCCCGTGTTCCCAGTCTGCCGCGGAATTATATTTTCGCTGAGGATCATGACCTCGTACGAGGAGTGGTTATGACTGGACTTGAGTGGAAAACAAAACTTTTACTTATTAGTTGAGTGCTTTGGAAAGCGCGGAGCGAGTAATATCAGACAAGTTTAAAACTTATAGGATTTACATGAAGTAAATGGGTTTACTTAAAGTAATGTTTTGTCGAAAATAGTTACTAAAAAATTAATTTTGCTAACACCTAATTTTTTAAAATTTTTGTTTCGCAAACTATTAAAGGATCTTGCCGAAAGCTCGTACCAATTGCGTCAAAACCAAATGTATTTCATAAAATCACCCATATTTTTTAAATTACGTAAACATTTTCAATTGATTTACACGAACCCGTGATCTTGAAATGAAGTTAAATAGGTTTTTGTATTGTTTATTTCCGTGCGGTGACGGCGCCATTGCTTGGCAATGAACCGCACAAAGAGAAATTGTTGGAGGTAGGTATAGTCTATGCCCACACACAAAGAGGATGCAATAACTATACGTAAGACCTCAGAATAATGACTACGTCAGACTCACAAAATATGGCATTATCTTTCATGATAGACAGTTTTGTGACAGACAGCGGCTTTTTTAAAATACGTAATACTCGATTTACACTAAAGAAACTAGAAATAACGCATCTTAACTTGCGATGGATGATTTCATTGATGAACCCAGGTCATCGTACTTGGCATTAGTGCCGCAAAACTTATGGATACATGTCATGCCCTTGAGGAGGCATCCACATCTATGATCAATGTGGATTATCTGATCATAAATTGTACCCCCCGTAAGTATAGTTTGTACTATCTGCATTAAAATAAAATAAGGACTTTAGTTTATTGATAGATATTGATTGTATAAACATTAATTTGTTACAGATAACCCCTGATAAAATACTGAGCCATGAATGTTTCATATTAATTTAAGAAACAACGCCCTTGAATTCTGAAAGTCTCTGAACCTCGTATTTTGGTCACCATATTGTGTGTTTTGCATGCATAAATATTTGGAACCACCTTTTTTTCTTTTTATTATTATTTATTGGCTTTTGAACATCATGCCCATTTTTTATAATATCGTTTATTTTCCTATATATACCCCACTCGACGAATCAACGACACTGTTAACGTTCGCGTGAAATCAGTGAATAGGGGCGGCACAACCCCGTTCATTGTGAAATTCTATGGGAAAGGCAGCAGGGGACGTCAAATGGATGAAATTATAATGATGATGAAAATGATACTACGTACCTATCTAGTGTTTTATTGTACATTAGAAAAATGTTTTATTGTACCTATTCTTGCTACTTTCCCGACTTCACTAATAGCTGGTTATTAATAATATTTAAATATATATCTCACCGAGTTATTAGAACGTCATTGCCTTATACTTAACAGTTACTGATCCCACACTAGGATCTCCTGTGTCGTGGGTATCACGAGTAGGTACGTACCTACCATGTTACCAAAATGTTGGTTATTGTAACTACCTAAGTGCTAAGATTATGCAAACTATTTATAAAGTAAGTATTTTTATCAGAACATCCTTTTTATCATGCCAAGGCCCAAAAGATACTAAAGAATGTATTTATTTTAAAACTAACCTCAAAACTTTATGTTCGAAAAACTATGAATCGCGGTTATGAATCTTAAAAAGACTTGTTGGTAAAGCAAAAACGGTTTATTATCCTCATAATACACTAGGTATTGTTTTGACGCAATTATTTTTGGTGTGGTACGAGCTGCCTTGCCGAAACGGCAAGATCCTTTATAAATATTATATTATTATATTTGCATTAACAGTTAGTTATTTTGAATATTTTGGATATAATCATGTTTCAACTTAGTAGTATCCGGTCGCTACCAAGGCACGCTTCTCTCGGCTTTTGCATGCTTCCCTCGCAATCTTGGTAGCTACCTACCTAACATACCTACCCACCAGATCATACCAGTTTGCACAGCATTTAAACCATCGTTATTCGACTACAGCGAAAACAAAAGTATATTATTTTAATTTATTTATGTGCTAGAACTGGTACCATGGTGTGTCCGGCCTAAGAATAGATCCTTCCATCCCCTCCCGTGGATGTCGTAAAAGCCAACTAAGGGATTACCAGTGGAAAGGCAACAGCATCCACCTGAGAACTCAACACGAATACTGCGATCACCAATCCGCCTGCCAATCGTGGTGAATATGCAATTCCCCCCATTGTATGTTATGGGGGAGGCCTCGTTCAGCAGTGGACGCCCAAAGACTGTTGATGACGATGATGTGCTAGAACTATTTTATTACCTTGGTTGGTAGGTAAGGTACTAAAAGGCTAAGGTGCTAAGGTATTGGAAAATATTCGTAACACCGACCGTGTTTGAGAAAAAAACGCGCTAAAGTCCATTTTAATCTTTAATCCCTTGTCAAAAGTGGAGCTTGGTTGAGCAGCTCAAACCAGCTCTACGTATTTGGAGATAGAATTTTGTAGAGCTTTGAAATAAATAAATTCTCTTATTTAGACACGTTGGATAGAGATCCGATAACCTATAGGAAGGGTTTGATAAAAGAAGGAACCCCACGAACCAAGCAGTAATAACATTTTGCGTAATCGCCGTTGAATTATTAACCGTTTATCTACTAGAACCTAATATCTCATTTATTAAATAGAACTGAAATTAAATTCCATATCGTTTCAGCTCACTTTGTGCTAGTTCAACTGTCTCATATAAGTCAGCCAGACAGATGTCGAGCCGTAGTATATATCATATATATCAGTAGCGCAACATTCTTGACCATGAATATGGTCTGTGTTTTTCACCTTCATTTTGTGTGCATTCAATTGTATCAAAACTTGATAAATGTATCTTGTTACGAAAATGGTGCGTATAGTGTCATGATTGTGGTGGTAGGTACCTACTTGGTTCGGTATCACTCGTAAATCGGCTGATAGTCGACGAGACCCTTACTCTGGGAAATCTGTCCAATTCTTCATTGAATTTAGACCATCTCTCTTCCTTGTGGTGGGAACTGGCATCATAATGACGTCGTATATGAAGATGAAACACCGATTCTCTATCCGTTGTGCCCAGTCGAGCAAACTTTGTTTGTTCCTTCAAACTGTATGCGAACTAACAAATTGAACTTGAGTTTGAATTCTGATCGTCTTGTTTGGATTTACGTAGGTAACTGTTTTATCGGAAATTAATATATTAGACGGAATGTTTCAAATATTATGACGAGATATTGTTCAGTTTGAAAGCTATATTCATAAAGTTTTCCTGTAATAACTTCTACGGGTAGGCTCTTTCAGTTTTAGGTACTGAAAGTCGAACCTCCTCAATTCAATTTCAATCAAATATATAGCAGCATATAGTTTAGGGTACAGTCCAACACTCCGAACTAAAGTTAGTTCACTAAAAGTTTCTATCTAACACAAAGATGATTGTGGATCAATTTTCTATCCCGACTCTCAAACTAAGCTTTGCGAGTGGTATATCAAACAGTGTCGGAACTTTTCTCATTTACATAAGTGACTTAACCTTCATTCATTTTATATTCAAACCCTGCACATTGCCTGGGAATGCCCCTCCACTCAGAAATATGACGACTATCCAATTGCTGATCTACTTTTGCCAGGCGAAGGCGAATTTACCTGCGTTCATAGAATGAAAATACTTTCAGAGAAATTGCTTTCTCTAGATCAAAACACAGCTACTTAAATTTTATTTATAGGGTTTATTTAGTCGCTACCTACAATGTTGTGTTGTTGTGCACAGAGGCCCAAGCAACATCGGAGGCTCGAGTCGCAACTCCACAGGCGTGCGGTGTACACTACATGGATTTTTGTATGGAAATTGAGGTTCTAATGGTGTCCGCTAGGGGCGCTTTTCAGTGTTACCATACAAAAATACGTGTAGTGTACCCACATGCCCGTGTAGTTAAACTATTGACACGGACGTGTTGTGTAGGTAGTATTATCATGGATTTTATATGCAGATAGCGATGAGCGCCTCTAGTGTACACTCTGACAACCTCAATTTACATACAAAAATCCGTGTTACACTACACACCAGACGTCCGCGTAAATTTCTTATTAAAAGTCAGACTGGTCTCTGTAGACTATGCCCGAATAAAATCGAGATCACATAAATTTTAAGCCAACGCGCGCTGTGCTTCGCTGTCATTGACTACCTATTATTTGACATCGAATATCGTCTTGAGACCGTTAGGTAAAATCATTTTGTTAACATAATATAACATAACATAACACCCAACAGTCACATACGTAGTCATGATCCCACACTAGGATTCCCTGTGTCGTGGGTATCAGGAACTACAAGTACCATGGTACCATAACATCCAGACCGGGAACGAATATTTGCAGATCATACAAACATTTGTTCCGCAGCGGGAATCAAATCCACGCCTCTTGCATCTCAGCCGGCTACTCGCGCCGTGCCACAGAGGCCGTAACGTTTCTACGCAGCAACTTAAATAAAAAAACAAATTTACTTCAAAAATACTGTGTTGAGGCTCTCACAGTTCGGATCATGTTGCCGCAATCATACTTTGACTGAATTATTCACTCTAAATTTACCCCTAGAGACTGTCTTGGTAGAGTTGTCAGAGCCTTGGTAGAGCCTCAATTAATTTTACAGATCTTTATTATTATGTACCTGTTTAAGTAAGTACCTAGGTACATGCATTAAAAACAAAATCCGAAATGAGGAGATCTGTAGAAGAACTCACCTTATCTCTCAGAATTAGCAAGTTGAAGTGGCAATAGTTATTATAACTCGCTGAATTAACATACCGGTGGTAAATAAAGGTTATCAAGTGGGGACCGTGAACTGGAACACGCTGTGTAGGAAGACTTCGATGGATCTACGAAATTTTAAGGGTTTAAGGAAGTCGGTGGATGGAGGCGCCTCTAGACCGTCCGTCGTGGCAGTGAACTTATTCAGGCTGATGATTATATTCACTGACGTTTTATGACGTTTACCGTTCTACAGTTTTTTTCATGGGATTGTATGAAAAAAGCTTTTTAAAACATTCCTTTAGCAGAAAAGTATTTCCCAATAAACACTGCTTATCCACTGGCCGCATTTGCGGTTTTCCTGATTGCATAATTTTCTTCTATTTATCGCAGTCAACGGATTCAAATCCTGGCTAGAAAAAGGAAGCTTATTCAGCCACCATTAGCCGAGTCTGAGGCTACGGGCCGACAAGTCAATAAATCATCTTGGCATTGGCATCTTATCGATTCTATTCAATAGAGATTTATTAGCTTGATGCTTAATCGCCGCTTTTCAAATTCGAGAAGGCTTTCAGTCTAATACTTAACTCAGGTACATCACCTAACTATAAGAACCTTCTTTGAAAATGAAATCGCTTGTATATACCTAATCTTATTACGAATCGCGTTTGTATATCGGTAAAGCCGTTTTGGATGCCTTAGTCGAAGTTTTTCAGATTCTCTACAGAGGCTAGAAGATGGATTTAGCAGGAGTTTCAAAGGTGAGCATTACTTTCTCTTGGACTGAATAAATTCAAATTTAATTTCCTAGTCGTCTAGAGTCTAGACCATGGAAGACCAAGGAGGGAAAAAAACATTAACCCCCTTATTCATAATCGTTTTTAAAACCTATTTTAGTTAAAATAGCTTTTGTCTTGTTTTGACGCATGACATTTTACATAAGATAGAACGGAACAAAAGCTATTTTAACTAAAACAGGTTTCAAAAATGATTATGAATAAGGCCCTTAGAATTTTAAACCATTATATAATAGGATTAACAACAGTCTTGTCGCTTTGTAGGGTACTTACTACATAAAAAGCACTTTTAATCACTAGTTTGGTGTTTGAATTTAGAATACACCAATATATTCAACCTCCATCTCAATGCTATATATACAACCTCCTTGCGCAAAAAATACTCGATAGAAACTCCTTGTGCAAAGAATACTCGACATACAAACTTTTTATTGCTGTAACCTACTTGGGACTTAATTTTTGGTCCTGATTTTCATAAAAAATCCTCGAAGACATTGTTTTAATTAAAATGTCATAATCATTATGAGTCCCGATAGCCCATTTAAGTTTAAATGCAGTCATAATTTATGTATTACGCTCATTGCTTTCGCCCATTATGCCATTTTATGAATACTTCTACCAATTTTCATTTTCTCGCGGAGCGATGCGACAGAATTGCTTTACAATATAATTACAATTTACGTCCGCCATTGTTCCGCTGGAGCTTCGATTTACATTTGGAATGGAACGAATTGAACATGAGTTTCGAAATGTTTAATTTTTGTGTATCCTACTTTTAAAACCGCAGAACTGAGTACTGCACTATTTCTGTGAGCTCTTGGAGGTTGCTAAATTTATGTGAGCTTCATGCATATTATTATTATGCCATTTAGGCTTGCCAGATGTTCCGTATTTTACGGGTTACCCCTTTTTTCACGCTTTAACAATCCAAGAACCCGTAATTAGCAAAACAAAATACGGGGTAAACAAAGCTTCCATATTATTACAAATTAACATTTGCTCACGGCTCACTCCTCCGCCCGCGTGAAACCTCTGTTATAAATTATAGCATATATTATTATTCTGATGTATAGCTATAATACTATAAAGTTTCATCAAAATCCGTTCTGTAGTTTTTGCGTGAAAGAGTACGTAACAAACATCCATCAATTCATCCAAACAAACAAATTTTCGCATTTAAAATATTAGTGAGATGAGATAGTATTAAGTATTGTAACATTAAAATAATATAAATAGTGATAAAGTGGGATTCGGCTGGGTTTTGAGTTTTGAACAATTTGCAAGCGATTTACTCGTTCGAGATTTTTTCATTCGAGATTTATCATGCGATATTAGAGATAAAAACTTAAATGCAAAGCAATAAGTATTTATAATAGTTTCTAAATTCTTTGAAATCGAATTCACCATAATGGTGTCCCTATATGTATAACTTGCTATACTTAAGTACTTACTTGCGAAGAGGTAATGCGTAATTTTTCGTGCGCATTTTATTCCATTTGTATTGGAAGAATGTTGAATGTTTTTTGTAAATATAACAAATTATTGAATATCATATTTATTTCATGCATATTATAGGAACCGATGATAAATGGAAAAATTCAAACTGATTTCACTAAAGATCTTTATTTATTTCTTTTAATACAAATAAGTAACATTATGTACAACAAAGTTAATTACATTATTACTATAGATAGCGTCTTACTAGTAAACATGTAGTATAATTTTTTACATAAAAGTACAGTAAAATAAAGGTCACTATAGGTTCAGTGTTAAATACTAGATGATTAGAGAAAGAGCCTATAGTATTTTTTTATTCGATCGAGATTGGCTTCATTTACATTTTGGAATTAAAATAGTGTTAGCAGAGATTTGGAAATACTTTTAGAACTTAATTAATATTTTATAGTCTGCGAGGTTTTTTAAGTATCGGAGAAATTCCATCGAAAATAAATTTTTACTTATTTTTTTAGTATTGCCATTTAGAGTGGCAATGCGCAGCCAGCCAGGGTCTATGGAGACGCTTCCGTCTGTTAGTGATTTGGATCAGTTGAGCTATTTTTAGATCTTCGATTAGGGTTGAAACCTGTTGGTGCTTCCACCAACATAACGGTACACGTACGGTACGGTGAATATTTTTAGATAAAGCAAGGGTTGTATTAAGTTGTATTATTCTTTCAATATAAATATAAATATATTTTTTATTGAAAACGAATTGTAGAGTGCAGTATCTAATATCTGCCGCTGCTGAAAGCTTAAAATTTTCGTTCAGTGCATTTTCAGTATAGATTTGCAATGTAATTTATTTATATTATTGTAATTTTAAGCATCCTTGGCATTGAGTAACTGAAAAAATATTTACATCATTAAACAAACATTGGCACTATATGTAATTAATTAACGAGTTTAATATTTTTGTTGTACATTAGGTAAATGATTTGGTTTAATATCATAACTTAGTTAACTTTATAATGCTTATGTGTAAATATTACAAATAATATTAGCGCTAACATAACCTGCTTTTAATTGTAACACCTATATACACGGCACATTTGTTAAATTAAAACACTATTTAAAACGAAATGTTATTAAGTCAGTGCTCTTTAAATATTTACACACATCTCTTAACTAAATTAAATAAGGTACATTATTGAATACAATGAACTTAAATTTAAAAGAAAGAGACTTAACAATTTCATACCTAATGCCTTCAGAAACATACGATCTTTACAACACCATATTGGTAGTTAGGATATATCTAGGTTAATTATGAGTACTTATCCAGCTGAAGTAAATCATGTAGGTACGTTGGTAGGCATTTCTACACCCATATTCACTTTAGTTACTATGTCTCATATATACCAATATTAACTTTCTGAAAGAAAAAAAATGCTTAGTTTCTGTAGTCATTAACAAGCTTTAGAGCCAATTTCGCTATAGGTACTCTGATAGTAAATATCTTGTTTATTTTTGGTGAAATCACCTCTAAAGCCTTCGTTCAAGTATTAAAATACCTGAGTTACAGAACCCCGCTCTTTCATGGTAATCCATATTACATGGTCACTACAAATAGGCAATCTAACAATATATTTCTGATGTTTGTAATATCAATGTTTTAGAGAAATCCTAGACTAAGTCATGATCACTTTTTCTTATTTACATACATACATACATACTGTTCATAAATTTATAAGTATCACTATCAGTATCACTATGTGATTAGTATAATTATGATGTGGGTAGTTTTACGATTGTTGATGAAAAAAAATGACGTGTTAAATATTTAAACCGATAATAATATTTTTTACGTTCCTCTATTTAGTAAAGAACTTTTGTCAAACAAAGTCAATTGAACGATGTAGCAAAATATCCAAAAAAATATACATTTTTGATTTGTAAGTACGTCAAAATTGTGTGATGTTATAGAGCTACAGAATACATGCCTCTATATAAAATATGACTGATAAAGTACTAGTTTTACTTGTAGATCAAAGATACCTTTCCGAAACATTCAAGCAAGCACTACTTTTCGACACCTAATTACGAGTTAAGTTACGATTGTAGTGTGCGTCTTATCTAAAACTGAACGCCCCATTGTTTCATAACTTTAATAAAATATTCCTTAATGCGTAACCTCAAGAATCGTTTTCGAACGTCAAAATTGTGTCAAGTGTCAAGTAAAAGCAGTGGAGGGGCGTGCAGTTTTAGACTAGACGCACCCTACGATTATGACTACTGCGTCATGCGTATTTGATTAATTTGGAGAATTTGAAACCACCATATCTAAAAAAAAAATGTATAAAATTGGTAAGTGTTTTGGGAAAGGTGTTGTCAGCTTGTTGACAATTAATAGGTATTTATATAATTTTGGTCATATATCTCGATAAATTAATTGGACAGTGTTAAGGTCAAGAAAGGGTCATACAATTTGTGAATATGGCCGCTATGACACTTTGTGGGTTTAATGTAATCGCATTCTAAACAGTGCTCACTATTTTCACGATTTAAATTCAAAAAGTGATGTACCATATGCCTAATTATAATTATAATAACCCTAGACTAAATCCATTTGTTATAAGTGTGCTAAAATATCGATTTCTGAAGGCAGTGGCGTGTGCGTCTCGTTCAGCGCTGTTGACCCAGAAACCGTAACAATCACGGGTTGGGAGTCTGTATGAACTATGGTGACGAGATGTTCGTCTGGATCCTTCTCCTGATCGGTTGGTGGTGGTTCGATTTCGTTGTATTTGAGGTCGTGTGTGATGGGCACGTCGGTCACGGTGACGGGTGGGTCGGCGCGCGGTGCCCGGTATGATGGTGGACCACTGTACTCGGAGCCGCACCAGGCTGCGCCAGTTGATCTTCTGTTGGACAGAAACACATTAATTAATGGAACAAGTACTGGAAGAAAGCGTTAGCAGAGTTGGTCGTGGAAAGCAATGGTGGCAATGAGCTCAATACTATTGTCACGTCTATATTCCTGCGACTGTGCAACCCACGGTGAAGACCCCCCTAGGGGAAAATGGGGTGCAATTTATGAGAGTGTGTGGAGCAAGCAAGGAGCTGATTGTCATAACATTAGCTATTTGTTTTGAGCCGGCTGGGACGTAAGTGCGCGTTTTCGATTCCCGCGGTCTGCAAATATTAATTCTTTGTCTGGGTGTTGTACCATGGTAGGTACCAATACTCGTAATTCCTGATACCCACGATACAATAAATCCTAGTGTGGATCAGAGGCCTTACCATGAGATCTTATAGCGATTCTGTTCAAAAACTATTCAGTACAAAATATCGGTTCCGTGATGCCCGCAGCTATATTTAAAGGCACAGTAGCAGAAGGTCTATAGACTTCTGTGATTAAAGTTATTCAATGATGACGGATGTCAACGACGAACCGATATTTTGTACTGAATAGTTTTTGAACTAAATCGCTGTAAGAGCTCATGGTAAGGCCTCAGGACTGTGAGTGTAACTGTGGTTTTATGTTAAGTTACAAATCCTTTTTGTTTTTTCTTTTCAAAACTTTCTGTTCATCTTATTTCAAAGCAACTCAGCACTCAAAAGCAGTACATGTTTGTATTTGAAGATGATTAATATTCTTATATTTCTATTCATTCTAGATAAAACATGATAAAACAAACTCGAATTGAAACATTGAATCTTAAATAAAATTTACTAGGTATCCGAGTTTATCCCAACAGTTAAATGACAGCGTAAGGTTGTACAATCTCGTACAAATAAGATTGCAATTCCATCTGTAATATCGTACCTGACTAGACTGGCTGAGTTTGATCTGTATGTGGGAGGCGGTGACACCGCGGGCGCACTTCTGTCTAAGAGAAGTAACCTGGAACGAAAAAATTGCTTTTTTTAATGTATCGGAATTTTACATAAATTCATTCGTTAAAGCGTCAATTGTCAAAACGATACAGTTTGGCGGTGAATCAAAGATCGACCTATTTGCCAGCAAAAGGCGGCTCAGATTAGGTTCACCATCATCATCATCATCAGCCTATAGAAGTCCACTGCTGGACATAGGCCTCCCCCTTTGAATGCCACGACGAACGGTCCTGAGCCACCTCCATCCACCGACTTCCTGCGACGTAAACAAATATGATATATTATAGGCATTTTTATACTGGCAGCGCCGCTGGTGTGACCAGAAATAACTTCTCAAGATTTCAGAATTCGCCTCAGAATATGAAAAAGCCATTTTACCTGAGTCTGTACTCTTGCATGGAGGCCTGATAAGTCGGTGGCGGTGGCCTGTAGTGGAACTCCGGATACAGCATAGCTGCATAAGGATGGTGTGGCCGTGCGTAACTTGGAGGTAAACGAGGCACCAGCCGGCGACAGGAAGCGCGGCGGAGGCCTAGCAACGCGCACGGAGCGTCCCTCGCTCCGAGTCGCCATGCCAGTCCAGCTGCTGTAACAAGCACCACTCCTATGCCTGGAAAAATAATTTTGTTTACGTTATTAATAATTTGATTTGATTTGATGTGACGTAGAGGCCCTCTCCTCCCGTGGATGAAGTAAAAACTGCAATAAGGTAGTATCAGCTCTATTCCATGGAATAATAAATATTAGGACTTGGTTTCATGTAAAATACGGTTTAGATCATGTCCGTCAGATTCGACTTTCGTTAGACCACTTTTTTTTTCCGTATAGGTCAGAATTTTGAGACGGTGACGAAACAGCAATTCTATGACTCCTCGTCCGTCAGATTCCGATTTAGTCAGTTTAAAAAAGCATATAGGTACTTGATTTTCAGGCGTACAATTTTTAAGTCTCTATAATGACGCGAGTTTCTAGAACTCGATCTCTTGTCTAATATCTGGCCCATTTTGTATTCTACTAGTAGGTACTTTCTGCTGTTTTGTGTTTCGGTTTAGAGATTATAATAATTATAGAGAGTGCGTCGAAACAATCCCTCGTATATACATACCCTTTGAATAGCTTTATTTTATTGAATAGGCAGGCTTTGCCAAATGTATTACAGTTGGTCACACATTTTCACAAAAAGTGTAAACTTGTGTATTGTGTAATCTCTGTATCGCACATCCGGCTTCAAATATTCATCCACCGTGTGTGTCCAATGTGTTGGGCACAGACCGTAATTAACCGTGAAACAATCTGCGTGGTCTCATCTGTTATTCGGCGTGCATACGACAATAGCAAGTCTCGCAATCTCATTACATCATTCACAGCAGCGAGCGCCCTTCATCGTCCAAGTTTTCAATTAAACTTCAAATGAGTTTTGGAGCGGAATTAATTGGATTTTCATTAGCGTTCGGGACAGATGATATTGTTACAGGCAAGCGATCTATTGTGTGTAGATGGTAGAC
Organism: Epirrita christyi; assembly: GCA_951392215.1. Classification (NCBI taxonomy): domain Eukaryota; kingdom Metazoa; phylum Arthropoda; class Insecta; order Lepidoptera; family Geometridae; genus Epirrita; species Epirrita christyi. The sequence continues at coordinate 8,450,649 of OX595846.1, read as the reverse complement.
GGGTAATTTGTACGCGTCACTCACTTGCTAACTTCACGCATAGCGTTTTGCCGGCAGGCGGGTGATGCGTTAATGTCTGTTTGCCATGACGACATAAGGGGTGTTTATTCAGGCGGGATTTATTTTTAAATGCTGAAAATTAAAATTTATGTAAGCGGTAAGAAAAGTCTTGCTTTGCTCTTTATTTGGGGCTAGGTCACAGAGTAAATTGAGTTACTACGGTGTGTTTCTGATCTTGTTCGTAGCTAGTTAAAAATTAAAACAATGTATTTATAAGCATAAAATGTTATAAACCATAATTCCATCAAAATAAAAGTGACAAAAGACATACAAAGTATTACACTAGCAGGTATTGCACACGCAGAAACATGATCTCAACACGAGCAAATGGTGTAATCCCTTAGTCACCTTTAAGACATTCACGGGAGGAGACGGAGGTCTGTTCTTAGGCCAGGCATAGTGTCTAGAAACTACCCATGTATAGACCTGTCCTAATTATTAGTTTTAGTAGCCTGAGTATCGATTGACTTCATATTAGAACGCGGATATCGAATCTACACAAGTTAACCGGCAATTCTCGTTCACGTTCTCATTTTTCTGCCCAGTCCACTGGACCGGATAACTTTAATCAGCTATCGAGAAAAACGCTTTAGCGTGAAATGAGTCGCGAACTGTTAAACGATCAAAGACTTTGATAAAACCTTTTTTACGACCAAACGAGGTTTGCTAATGCACTGCTTTATTCGGTTCAGATTACTGAAAGAGTTAGTTTTCCGTGTTGCGATCGGGTAAACTTTACTGGCTGCATAACTACTGAAGATGTTTGGATCGATAGTAAAATTTTAAGTAATGTTTGCAGTTTAAGTTAAGTGACCTTAGAATATACACATGTCTATAATGATGACCTCTGTGACGCGGCGGGTGAGTAGCCGGCAGAGATGCGAGAGCATGCAGGTTCGATTCCCGTTTCAAATGTTTGTAACAAATGCTTGGGACAAATGTTTGTATGTTCTTCAAATATTTGTTCCGGGTCTAGGTGTTATGGTACCATGGTACCCATAGTTCCTGATACCCACGACACAGTGAATCCTAAGTGTGGGATCATGACTACGTATATGTGACTGTCGGGTGTTATGTTATGTTATGTCTAGAAGTAGCAAACAACTCTCAGAAAATGTGCCGATTTTAAGTGAGTGACCTAGTTACTAACAAACATGATGTCTTAAGTACGTCACACACGTAGCAGATGCGGTAATATTTTATATGCGTATAAAAACTTATCGCATCTGAAGGTATCACACACGTAGCAGATACGATAATATACGAAAATGATACATTCACGCGGAAATCTTCAAACTATATTGTATTTCAATTTGTATACACAGATATCATCCGTCCATCTTTTGATATATGTTGGTGCCTACAGATGCTTGTCGGTAAAATATAAGTGATCTGCTACACAATGTGCAACACACATGAGTTTAGTATAGAGAGCGATATGGACAGATACGCGCTCAGATACAGATATCTTACCGCATCTGCTACGTGTGTGACACACTTTAGCGAAAATTCCTCCCATTAGGCAACGTTTTTCTACAATTGGTCTAATAACCCGGTAGAACCAACAGTTTTATTTAAAAACTAGTCCATAGTAGGTGGTGAATTTACCTATCATAAGCAGCAGTAGTGTGAGGGGGGCTCGTGGATGTGGCCTCAAGGCTCCCAGCACCGCGCCGGCTGCTACCAGACATGCTCCCACCACACCAAGGAAGAGCACGCACAGTCTAAGAGGAGGTCGGCCACAGCACGACTTCGGAGCACTTCCATCGCCTTCAGAACAGGCGTATGCCGCTCCTCTACCAGATCTGAAAAGGAAAATAAAATGAGAATCCGTTGAAGATAACTAAAAGATAAAGATAAGATAAGATAAATCAGGACAGGTGAAATAATTGAAATACCTAATGGGCTTGGAACTCAACTCAATCAATTGATGAAAAAATACTTATGCACAAGCAATGGAGAAATACAAAAGGATGAACTGTATGGATGGATGGACCGGATAGATTGATGCATACAAAAAGTAAACTGTAGATAACAATAATGCCCTGACCTGGAAATTAAAATGAAAGATATATTTATATTTACTACAGGACAACATCAAATCCAAATAAGGTTTACAATTAGACACAGTTTAAAAGCTAGGTATATCAATTGGCCGTAAGTATTTCGCAGACAACTATTTAATCTTAGGTGCTATATCGTTTCCAGGCCGTGATGAGCCCGGTCTAAAAAATAGAGCCATCCGTTTCATACCGTAGATCATATCCACCTGAGTACTCAACAGCAATACTGCGATCATCAATCCGCCTGGCAAGGGTGTTGACTATGGCAAACCAGTCTAAAATCAGTCTGTAGGAGAGGTCTCGTCCAGCAGTTAACGTCTAAAAGCTGACGATGATGAGGGGTCAGTGTAGCCTATAATATCTAGGAAACCTGAACCAAGGAAATCTTTCATTCTCTTTCTCTCATTTCATCACCGTGCAGTGCCAAACTTATCATTGCTTACTATAGTATAAACCAACTACATGCTTGGCTTTTGGCAGCAATCCACAATACCATTTCGCTTTAAAGTAGATTAGAAGATAGATATTAGATAACTCAATTTGAAGCGTGCTTAGAAGCAAATGGTATTACCGATTTAATCGAGCTCTAGAAACTCGCGTCATTAGAGACTTAGCTGTTGTACATTTGCGACCGAAATAAAAATTGTACGCCTGAAAGTATTTTACATGAAACTACAAGTCCTAATATTTATTTTTCCAGGGAATAGAACTGAACCGTGGCACAATTTGGGAGCCCAACAATGTTTTCCTTAATTGCAGTAAGTACTGACTTCTTTTATGAAGTTCTTTATGGAACGTTACTGTAGCCTAAATCCTAAATTGTGTTCCCGAGTTTTCATGACTCGTAGAAATATGAGAGAGCACAGAAATTGCCTACATAATGTAGAAATGTATTTCTCGGTAAATAAGAGAGCTTTTCTTTAGCATTATATTGGCGTCACCTTTCTGTTCACAAAGGAGTTTGAATAAACAGGGGTTGCTTGCAAATGTTGCTGAAAATATTACTATGGGTTGTGACTTATGACTGATTTAATTTTCTTTTCGGTGACTGAGAAAACCAAATTGGATATTTTTTAAGAAAATTGTTTTTCAAGTAAGGGTTTGTGAGTTGAGCTATTCATTGCTAGACATTTTCTGAACATACTTGAATTGAAATGTAAAATAAAATTGACATGTTTATAATAAGCGTGTAGCATATCCCGTCTTATTTATAAATGTGGTTATGGTTCAGGGGTGCGATTTTTTAAAGTCATCGAGTGACTAAACCTCAGTAAAATTGCCGTTTATTCCACGATTTCCAAATTTCTATACATCTGAAACTCATTGATGGCTAAAATTCTTATACCTATGATATTAATACAAGTGCCTCCTCCAGTAAATCTCCTAAAAAACGGTGATTTGCGGACTTTTTGATAATATTTAGTCACTCAGTGACATTAAAAAATCGCACCCCAGTGATGAACCAAATGAACCGACACCAAAGCTAAACTAAATCATACACGTTTATAAATAAGACGTATCGTGCTTACGCGGTCTGTGAATTGCATTATGCAAGAGTTATCCAGTTACAGGGACCATTGCCGTAACCCCGGTATTATAACTGTTGTATCTTCTGTGCCCCGGTAGTTACTGTTTGCTAGTGTTGCTAACCAAGTAACATTATTATTTATTTTGTGATATCACAAAATCGATAAATAGACCGGCCAAATGCGTCTTCTCTCTAACTATAGTGTAGGGTGCCGAAGAAAAGTCACAGTTCCTCCATAACTCGAAAAATATTCATAATAGAGATCTTACCATGAACTCTTATAGCGATTCAGTTCAAAAACTGTTCAGGACAAAATATCGGTTCCGTGATGTCCGCAGCTATATTTAAAGGCACAGTAGTAGAAGGTCTATAGACTTCTTCGATTAAAGTTATTCAATGATAACGAAAGTAATCGCCGAACCGATATTTTGTACTGAATAGTTTTTGTACTGAATAAGAGCTCATGGTAAGGCCTCAGGACATTATGCGAGAGAATTATTGTTGACAATAACTTTATTTGAAAAAAATTATTATTGATCAAAACCAAAGAAAAAACCTAGTCTATAACGACAGATCAAAACAGTAGGAAAGTAAGTAATTAAATTCTTTGCTGACAGCAGTAAATAAAAAACACTCAAATGCCAATTTGATTACGGGAGGTTAAATTACAAATAATAAAGTTTTCACACCACCTGCTCGACAATGTCCAATTACAAATCATGCAACCTCAACGTAAAGTAAAGCATTGTCTCTCTTGGGATATAAAATTGTATGAAACTCCCTAGGTAAAAAAATGCCCATAATATGGCATTGTAAAGAGGTTTGTTGGAAATTCGAACTGGCCACCATAAGCAGAACTTAAAAAAAAAAAAAAAGGTGCGTTTACAAAGAATGTGAACAGCGTGTTTGGTGCTGTGATTTTCAGTAAATTTTATTGCAATATTCATGTTGATAAAAAATTACAAACGATAGTGATTCTACTCCAAAATTTATCAAAACAGACGCTTTAGAGATTATTGATAATTTGCTACCGCAAAAATCAAAACAAGCCCTGGCTTTTTATTGTCTCGCAGAAAGTGTGAAAAGTAGAGTATGCCCCTCTGGAATAAAGCCTGTCTTCGTCTTGGGCAGCTTGAACCCCTCGCTCACTCAGGACTCTATATAACTCCCTCGCTACACTCGGGAGTTAACTTTAGAGTCCCTCGTTACGCTCAGGGTTCAATATGCCGCCCGCGACATAAGACACTGCTTTATTCCCTTAGTGCATAATCTACTATTAATCACTTGGTTGAAGAACTCTTTACGGGGACCTCCCTTGGAATTTGTTTGTTGCATATTTTATTTTAATGTTTTTGAACCACATTTCGCCATCAAATTGATATTGATGACTGAACCTTGATACCGTAGCTGGAATAACCTGCCTGTCTTCTACCCACACACAGTATTTCTTCCATCCAAATAAACACGTCATTGTCTATCAACCATAAAAGCTGCTGTCTTCGAGTCGTCAGAAAAAACAATAATAAACGCGATAAATCGGGCTATTCCCAGTAGTCCGTTGTTCGTATCTTGCTGTGCAAACCTTCAGTTTTTAGGGAGTATATTATTTTCAAGGATTATTTTATAAGTTTTTATTTTTGTAAGTAGTTGAACTTCTTGTGGAAGAGTTCGTCCGGGGAAGTACTTTCACCATTCATATTTCTGCCGCCAAGCAGTAATACTTGCATTGCTGTATTCTGGTTTGAAGGTACCGGGTGTGTGGGTACACCCGGTACCTTCAAACCAGAACCCCCACTCCAGTGTGTGTGGGGGTGTATTGGTGCGTGTGAAATTTTAGACACACGAGACATTTCATCTTTATGTCTCAGAATGACGGGCGCTATGCAATGTCACGTAAGGCGCGGTCAAGGTGAATGTGACCTAAGAGGTATTCCATTTATTATGTGCTGGGGTTATCGCTAAATATCAGTTGAACAAAATGCCTGTTCCGTCATTCATAAAAAAAACTTTCCAACACGGCCTCTCCAATAACAAAACCTAAAATGCAAAACTACTCGTAGGTAACCTATATTACATTCAGAAACTCACGCCTTTTTCCCCGAAGGGGTAGACAGCGTCTCAAAGGGTCTCTTTTCACCGTGGATTCTATAAATTTTTTCTTAAATATTTTTTTAGTGATTCCCATCACTGGCAGCGTTGCATGAATGGCACTTCTCTCCGTTAACGAGGAGATAAAGGCATACAAACGTTGGATGAGCAGTAATAGGAATAATTCAGAGCCTATGAATACCACAATGGAAAGCAAACGACTGTATACACCGTACTGCCTTATTGTTATCGTAATGCGTATGAGAGTTCACATGTTGAAGCCATTGAAATGCCTTACCTATAACTTATCTATCTATAAATAATATAGATATATTCATTAAAATATATAGATACCTCTCATCATCAGCCTGTAGAAGTCCATTGCTAGACATAGACCTCCCTCCCTGAATGGCACGACGAATGGTCATGGACCTCTATCCACTGACCTCCTGCGCTCTTAATTATGTCTTTAGTCCATCGAGAGGAAAGCCTTTCTCTACTGCGTCGTCTAGTTTGTGGTCGCTACTCGAGAATTTTAATTCTCCAACAATTGTCAGTTCTGCGAGCTACATGACGCTTATTGCCACTTCAACTTGCTAATTCTGAAGGGTATGTCGGAGATCTCGGTTGTTCTACAAATTTCCTAATTTCGGATTCTATCACGTAGGTACCGATAGTACTGTACCGGGAAAACTGACCAAAATATCACGTACCTATGGTCTTTTATGGTTTAAATACCGAAGTAACTATAACAACGCTGGGATATAAAGGTTCTTGACTGGCCACCGCGGACCGGAAGACGCAGTGTAGGAAGTCGGCGGTGGGACCAAGACCGTACGTCATGGCATTGTATGGAGGAGGCCTTTGTCCAGAAGTTGACTTCTACAGGCTGATGATGATGATATTGATGACGAAGTATCTTCTTCCACATCATCCACATGGTTGGATTGCAGCACTAAATACACCAGGTAAAACACTCATCTCGCCTTAATGGCTTTTGTGTGTTAATGCCAGTTATGGCTCTCTCCACGGGTCTTTTTTTCTGACTACCCTATTTACATCACACAAATAATTACTGTGAGTTTTTATGCTCTTCCGAAATGGTTGCTTAGTGGCTTTATGAATTAGCTTTAGTAATGTTTAATACATCAATGGTTCTTGTACATGTAGGTTTCCTGAAGCCTTCCACTAAGAACACCGATAAAAGCATCGATCCTATTCCCATTTGAGCACCGATTCATATTTTCGATCGGTCACACAATCATTGCTTTCACCACTTTTAATATTTTTACAAACCTGCCGGTAACCAGAATCGAACCCTTTGGATTAATACGAGGTGGTTCCTACCACGGCTCTCTACAATCGAATTATCTAAATCGATGCTTAAGTACTTTATTATAATAGACAAAAAAAAATTTCAATGTTTTTTTGTAGTGCCCCAGCGTGGCCTATTTTGCGGCCATTTTTATTATATGACCTGTAATACCAGTATAAATCAAAGAACATACATAATATATTATACATCATCATATGTAATATATGTTATATATATAATATGTCATCATCATTATCACTATCATTAGCCTGTTGAAGTCCACTGCTGGGCATACACATATACACTAAACATATTATATTATTATACCTTCTCTATATTATGTTTTTTTATTTGAATAAATTACATTGACCCTGCTATTACTACTGCAATATCTCGAGGTCACATTCACCTAGGACGCATCCTACGTGGCATTGCACTGCGCCCTTTTCGTGAGATATATATAAAAATAAAAAGTCTCATGTACCTGTCATGCGAGCACTACTGCTTGGCGCTATTTCCCGGGACGACCTCTTTCACTAGGAGTTCTACTTACTAAGTATATTAGGTCGAATTCATGACTGTATTTACATTTAAATTCTAAATCTCTCTCGTATGCCTCTTTGTAAGTTAACGACCATTATTGATGCGTACGATTGAATGCACACGAGTTTGTCGACCCCACATCATATGACCCCAAAGGAAGAGGGTTCTTAATGTTAATTGTTTGTATCGCACACAGATAAAACTTTATACATTATCGATGTCACGCACGATCAATTGAATGTATTCATTGCTGTTAACTCATTATAACAATATTCTTTGTATAGGTAAGTATCTACTTGAAAGGCCGCATTATTCTATTGAAGTGAGACAACTGGAATTAATAATTGAGCCAAGTAAGCCAACATTAGTATTCATGCCGTGATAGCTCTAGAAATAAAACCGTCCAGTCAATGGCAAAACATTTTATCTTCTCCAGCGTACCGATCGCATTAGAATTGTATCTTGAGCGTAAAAAAAACAATAATGTCGAGGCTTTCGTTGAATAAATCTGCATTTACCTAGAGTTGATTGTTGGTACCTATTACCTGATGCTCACCGGTACAAACTCATACTTTACATGTATGTCAGAGTAGCCCGTGGTGCGTTAGTTTCATATAAAATTATAATGGATACCAAATAATTAATTAAAAAAAAAACATCTAAAAAACTGACGCTCCATGGGTCTAGATATTAGTGTACTGATCATGTGTACAAAATTTCATGGTTTTTGAAGAAATAATAGCCAAAATAGAAGCAACATTGGTTCGCGTACAAAAGGGGGCAAGCGCCCTACCGATAACATCTGTATTGTTTATCAAAGCCTGCTCTTAATATTTGAAATTTACCATCGACTCGCTATCGTTTACTTGCTAAAGCTAGTAAGCCTGTAGCCGTAGTCTCGGATAAAAAGCCGCACGGAACGATAGTTACGCCTTACGGACATTTTGATAAATGACTATCGGTACATTCATTCCTTTGGCCGGCTCTTCTGTTTTTAATTTGACTAGTCATCGCTGGCCTCATTTTCGAGAAAAACAGGCTTTTCCTTTCTTCGCGTTTCGCTCAGTTCTTTTAACCTCTAAATCACTTCAAAGTTTTTTTTTAAGTCATGTTGCTGCTGCTAAATTATGAGAAGTTACGTGCCCAATGACCTCAATAACAAATTTAATTCAAAAATTGCATTGCTCTCGCGATGCACAAAGTGTGAGGGTGTCGAATGGCATTACAATATATAGCACATTAGTTGACGCCAGATGCGCAGATGCTCGATAACGGATGACTCACAATTTTTATGTGCCAGACCATACGGGAGTTCGGACACTATATGCAACACTTTAGCCGAGTTTACGACTCTTTTACATGTTAAGTGGGTCTTTTTGCTGAAGCCGGCAGTCAAACAATCCTGTTAGTTTTAATAATCAGAAGAAAATTTTTAACAGCTGTCATATTATGACAGTAGCTACGTAGCTGGATGTTTATGTTTGTCTCAATCACATCGTAACGGCTGGACCAATTTTAATTGAATTTGAATCACAGATTATGATTAGATTATGACTAGGATTGAGATATAAAGCTACCTTTTATCTCAGTACCGCGGGCACAGGCTAGTAAACAAAAACTACTAATAGAAGTGACACTGGTAGTAAGTACGATGCTGTTACTAATTTCTGACAGTAAGGAGTTGTATGCTTTTGTTTTTGGAGCTATATCGCTAAAATACCCTAATTGCCACTCTTGAACATGCCCTTTTACTTAGGCTCCTCTTCCTAATGGTTACGAGCTAAAGTAACGCAGAGCCATAAAGACTACGCAGATTAACAGACGTTTAGGCTCTTTGCCTACTTCCAGAGTGCCTGTGGCCTTGTGGCCTTTACCACTGAACTGAAATTTTTTAACTGAAGTCTTTAAAACATCTGAAATTCTGTTTCTGATTTGCTTTTGATATAAATAGTTTTTTTTTATGAAATATATAGGAAATTTTTATGTGACTTACTTGATTCAGCAGTCAGACTACGATAAGATATAAGATCATAGACAATCACATCAGTAAAAGTACTCATCATCATCATCATCATCAGCCTGTGGAAGTTCCCTGCTGGACATAGACCTCCTAAGAACGCCACGACAAACGGTCTTGAGCCGCCATCATCCACCGACTTCCTACTAATTTTAATGTACATCTATTGAGAGGAGGGCCTTCCTCTACTGCGTTGTCCGGTTTGTGTGGCGCCACTCAAGAATCTTTATTCCCCAACAGTTGTCAGAACAGCGAGCTATTTTTTTTATACTACTTGTCAAGCAAACAAGCTTACGGCTCACCTGATGGAAAGCAGTTACCGTAGCCTATGAACGCCTTTAACACCAAAGGCATCACAGGCGCGCTGCCGACCCTGACACATAAAGATGAAAAGTCTCATGTGCCTGTAATTTCACCGGTATCCATACCCTTCAAACCGAAACACAGCAATGCGAGCACTACTGCTTGGCGTCAGTATATGACTTGCCCATTGCCATTTCAACTTGGTATAAGCTTATAAGTAGGTAGTTATCTACTGAAAATGTCTAAACTCATGGTAACGTCACAGAGAGACAGTACAGCTACTTACTACCCTCAAAGCGCTGAGTGTTATGCGCATATTAAACCCACATTACATTCTCGAGTGCGTTTCAGAGCGCGAAATTTATGTCGTTAATAAGGGCTAGGGAGTTTAATTAGCTGATTTATGTTGGCCATATTGTGGCGCGTGCTATGAGACACAGCTTAGAGATGATAGCTTGTTCAGTCTAGGACGAAAATCATACTTTTGAAGAAACACAAAGCGTTACGTTAGAAAGAAATCCCATTAGCGATATTAGATTTTAATGAACCATTGAGAGCACTGATGACGGTCTAGTGGAAGGGGCCCCTGACTTCCGATCCTTTGGTCATGGGTTCAAATCCAGGTCGTATACTTAATTTGTAATATTTATGTGTGCAATATTACATGCTCTCAAACGGAGAAGGAAAACATCGTGAGGAAACCGGCAACTACAATGATACCAACAATACCGGAACAAATATTTGCTGATCATGCAAACATTTGTCCTGCAGTGGGAATCAAACCCACACCACTTGCATCTCATAATAGGCTTATTCACTAAATCCTTTTACCACACCGGTTCCTTCACAATCAGTTACTAGCTTAGGGCCACCAGCTGTATTTGACAACTGTTTTTGTAGGGTGACACGAAAATCTTAAGGAGTACCTTCCTAATTTACCTATCGCAAAGTATCTAGTTCGTTTTGCTCCACAACACATAGCCAGCTGTTACCTTTAGCCTGCGATTAGCCCTCTGTCATTGACAGTTTAATGGCCTCCGGTATAGGTCGTCACGGATTGCTCTTCGCGATTATGTCGAAAGCGAAGATGCTGATGTGAGACCAATCGTAGGGCCCCAATTACGTATGAAACTGGTAGCCGCGGATCGGCTTCCACTAGTATGAAACAGCACACTTCAACGTAGAGAGAATCTGATTAAAAACTGAACGCCCCACTGTTTAAAATAAAATATTCCTTAATCCATATCCTCAAGGATCGTTTTCGAACGTCAAGATTGTACCAAGTGCCAAGTAAAGCGATGGAGAGGCGTTCAGTTTTAGACTAAACGCAACCTACGTGAGTTTGTAATGGTAAGTAGGAAGAAACCAGATTTTTGGCGCCGGCAATCTGCTTTCTGCGTAAAGTCAGCCGTTGACAAGTAATTTTTGATTTTGAAACTTGTGTCCGGTAGACGATACTCGAATGTACAACTCTATCTACCGGTTTTAATCGTTTTATTACCAGGGATTGCTGAAACGATTATATAAACTGTTACGAACTGTTTGCCATTTGATTGTAATTGAAGGTGAACGGTTGCCACCACGCGTTATGCAGGTTTTTTTTTTTCAAAAAAACATGAAGGTGTAGCCTTACCAGCCCTTGACTGAAAATCCAACCAACAACGTCAATCTTAACACTACAACATCTTTCATTGTCATCATCAGACGTTAGACATCTACTGTTGCATGAGGACTCTCCCATAAAATCAAATGGGGAGTCAAAAAAAAAAACAAAAGTCAAAAAGAACTTTATTCATTGAAATCACAAGGATCATTTTGAATCGTCTTATATAAAATTAAATTACTCCTGTTCCAACGCGACCAAGCCTAGAAGAATCAGGCAACAAACTAGGTGAGAAGCGCCTGTGTGGTGCCTCGGAGCAAGGAGTTGCTGATACATAGTAAATGAGAACTTAAAAACCTTAGGAAAAAGTTTAAGTCAAAAGTAAATAAACATCAGCAAAAATATGCAAGACAGCACACGCTACGCTTGTTATACTTATAAATAATAATCTAATATTTATAAGTATAACAAGCATTGGATTTGCAATTATCACCACGTTTTGCAGTCGGATTGGTTATCGCAGTATTGATGTTGAGTACTCAAGCGGATGCTGCCCACCCCCTGGTGTAATCCCTTGTCTTTTATGGCATCCACGGGAGTAGACGGAGAGGTCTGTTATGACATCTTTACTATATTATAATTCTGGCAATGGATCTTGGCCGTATGCACAAATTACTCATAAAAATCTACTACGCAGTTAAACGGCTAACCACAGCTACATCGTCATCATTAACTTTATATGATCCATCAGCAGGGCTCTACCTACCTATACCGTTAATTTTTGAACTAGCTTCATCATCAACATCAGCCACTGCTGGACAAAAGCCTCCCTAGAATGCCACGACGAACGGTCTTGAGTCGCCTCCATCCACTGACTTCCTGCTTTATAATGTCTCAATGTCTCTAGTAAAAAGTAAAAAATGCTTTGACGAACGGTCTTTAGCCGCCTCCATCCAAAGACTTCCTGCTACCTTTATAGTGTCTCTAATACATAACATTAACACCCAATAATAGTACGTAATAACACGTAGTCTTGATCCCACACTATAGTGTGGGATTCTATAGAATTCCCTGTGTTATGGGTATCATCAGAAACTACGAGTACCATGTTACTATAACACCCAGAGCCTCACGCATAATGGACCATCCATAGAGTTCGAATGCGGAAAAGGGAGTTCTTTAACATTAACACCCAGAGCCGGAACAAATATTAGCAGATCATACAAAAACATTTGTCCCGCATTGGGAATCGAACCCGCAACCTCTTGCACCTCAGCCGGCTACTCGCCCGCCCCGCCACAGAGGTCATCAAAAGAAGTCGAGAAGTAGTGAGGGCCTTCCTCAACTGCGTCCTACAGTTTAAAGTCGCCACTCGATATACTTTACTTCCTAACGACCTCGAAGAATGACCTCGCTTAGAAACGGATTAAAAAGCACAAGCATAAGACGTACTTAGATATGTTTCTCCATTCATAGCAATCTTCTCTGTATGATCAGGGTAAATAGCATCGTTTCGGTGCAAATTGACGCGATGCGCAAGTAATGGGTGGATATGATAGTCACGCGTGCCATAAAAATGGCAATTCCGTGAACAAACAAGCGTGTCCCCTTGCGACAGATGGCCGAGACAAGCTCCATCAAGCTAAGACCGAACAAAACCTAGTAATCGAAGTGATACAACTGGAAGAGCATAGTAAAACCTGCGCTGTTATTTTTGCAACCTAACTCTTCCATGGCAAATGTCATAACTTACCGCAAAATAAAATCAACATTTATATATACATATAATGATACTAAACGACTGAATCGGATTATATCAGAATATATATCGTGTTTACTAAATTATATTCTCAAAACATTTAATTTTTCGTCATCATCATCATCAGACTGTGGAAGTCCACTGCTGGACATAGGCCTCCCCCATACAATGTCACGAACGGTTCTGAGCCGCCTCCATCCACAGACCTTCTGCAATCTTTATTGTATACTTGGTCCATCAAGCAAGACCTAGGACATCTCGCGCCTTAGGGCTCCTTGTTACACTGCGTCGTCCGGTTTGTGGTCGCCACTCGAGAACCTTTATTCCCCAATCTGGTTGTCAGTTCTGCGTACTATATGACATGCTACTTCAACTTGCTAGTTCTGAGACTGTCTACGTCGTGTTCGGAAAATAAACTGGCGTGCAATGAAATAGAGTCACTTAGAAAAACCAAAAAACTTCCCAAACTTATTATTTGTTTATTTATTTTTTTATTCATCATCATCATCATCATCATCATCATCAGCCTGTAGAAGTCCACTGCCGGACATAGGCCTCTAGAATGCCACGACGAACGGTCCTGAGCTGCCTCCATCCACCGACTCCCCGCGACGTCTACAATGTCTGTAATCCCGATGGATTCTAATGGGAAATGATGATCGATATCATCATTTTTATTTAATAAATGTTTATTTTGAACATAATAATTTTTACTACAATTCGATATCTGGTTTGGGAGGTACTTATTGTGGTTTTTCTAAGTGACCCTATTTCATTGCACACCAGTTTATTTAGGAGGGGAAAAGCATTGTCTCACTTCCCAAAAAAGGAGGAGGTTCTCAATTCGGTTAATTTTTTTTTTTTTTTTTTTTTTATGTTTGTTACCGTTTGTTATCTCCGGCGTTTATGAACCAATTTGGAAAATTATTTTTATATTTGAATAGATATACTTCCAGATTGGTCCCATTTTTTTCAGAATCCAGTTCTGATGATGGAATCCATGAGGAATTGAGGGAAATCCTCAAATATTGTAGGCATACCTATGGCAACTTTGATATTTTCAGCAACAAACCAAGCATTTGCATTAAAAAGTATCATAATCCTTTCACCACTATGGTTCTTTCATCTTTTTTTTTTCATCCAAATATTTAGTCGAATACAATGGCGGAAGTCGGTTTTTTAAATGAAAAGTTATTATGGACATGTGCGCACTATACTTTCCTCTAAATCATTAACCGACTTCCCAAAAAAGGAGGAGGTTCTCAATTCGGTTATATAGTTTTTTTTTTTTTTTTTTAATGTTTGTTACCGCATATCTCCGGCGTTTATGAACCAATTTGGAAAATTCTTTTTATATTTGAATAGATATACTTCCAGATTGGTCCCATTTTTTTCAGAATCCAGTTCTGATGATGGAATCCATGAGGAATTGAGGGAAATCCTCAAATATTGTAGGCATACCTATGGCAACTTTGATATTTTCAGCAACAAACCAAGCATTTGCATTCAATAACTTTTCATTTAAAAAACCGACTTCCGCCATAGTATTTGACAAAATATTTGAATGAAAAAAAATGATGAAAGAACCATAGTGGTGAAAGGATTATTATACTTTTTGAATGCAAATGCTTGGTTTGTTGCTGAAAATATCAAAATCGCCATATGTATGCCTACAATATTTGAGGAGTTCCCTCAATTCCTCATGGATCCCATCATCAGAACTGGATTTTGAAAATGGGACCAATCTGGAAGTGTATCTATTCAAATAAAAAAAGAATTTTCCAAATCGGTTCATAAACGCCGGAGATATGCGGTAACAAACATTAAAAAAAAAAAAAAAAAAAAAAAAAAAAAATACAACCGAATTGAGAACCTCCTCCTTTTTTGGGACGTCGGTTAAAAAGTATCATAATCCTTTCACCACTATGGTTCTTTCATCTTTTTTTTTATCATCCAAATATTTAGTCGAATACAATGGCGGAAGTCGGTTTTTTAAATGAAAAGTTATTATGGACATGTGCGCACTATACTTTCCTCTAAATCATTTACTAAACAACATGTTAGTCAGTTGACAATTAAGAAAAGACAGTGATGTTGTAGGTTCCTACTCTACTTTATCTGCATATAAAAACTACATATACCTCATAGTTTCTGGTTTTAATAAATAGTAGCTACATTTTTACCTGGCTCTTCCAGCAGGCTTGCATCTACACAAACCCCATAACTACAAGTCTCGCCCCTATCGCTCGCTGTCCGTCACTTTACCGCCCCATATCCTGTCCGTACTTACTCCATATCTATTCTACGGTAAAATGCTTGATACCATAGACAACACTGCTACTTTTTAAAAATAAATATGAAGAAAAGTTAACGTTCGTGACCGCCTTCTTGGATCTAATCCTTTCTCTGAACTAAAACCACGATGGTATCAAGACCGATCAAAATGATCCTTGTGATTTCAATGAATAAAATAGTTTTGATTTGATTTGATTTGATCGTCGTGGCATTCCTTATGAGGGGCTCACATTGTCTAGTAGTAGACTTCTTTCGGTTGATGATGATGACATTTTGATGGTCTTATAAGTAGAGTGAGCTAATCTAAAACTCAACGCCCCACTATTCCATTTAAGTCAAAATAAAATATTCCATAATACGTACCCACAATAAGGTCTGTTTTTGAGCGTCAAGCTCTTGTGTCAAGTGCCTAGTAAAAGCGGTGGAGGGACGTTTAGTGTTAGTCTAGACGCACCCTAAACTAAATATATCTATTTTATTTTTAATTTTTGATAAACTTTCCTATATTTGAGTTTGTTATTAGAATTTGACTTTTAAGCGAAACTAGGGTTAAAGCATATATTTTTACAAAGTTTTACAAAGTTCATCAAAAATTTAAGGTTTGTTTTATGTAAACGTAAAACTATCACGATCAAAGTCTCTCTCACGAGTTTCACATGAAGTGACGTCACAAAGCAAGTCTCAATTTTCAGTGTGAGGAACCCCTAGCACTACCGTACTTTTGAAATAAAAAATTACTTACTAAGGTATTTTAGTGATACCCTCCATATTAAAAATAAACACATTCAAATAATCATAATACTATGATTATTTGAATGTGTTTATAAAGTATGAAATAAAAAATGGGCGGTCTTATCGCTGAGAGCGATAACTCTAGATCTCTATTGTATATTTCTCGATTTTAGTCACAAAAGTACCGTTGTATGGCATCGTCTTAATTGTCACATTGCTAGACTAGGTAGCTACGGTGTGGCCAGCCTAAGAATGGAATCTGCACTTCCTCCCGTGGATGTTGTAAAAGCTGACTAGGGATTACACCAGGGGATGGTCAGCAGCATCCAGCTGAGTACTCAACATGAATACTGCATCTGCCAAAGGTGGTTATTATGGGAATCACCATTGTATTATAGGGAAGGCCTCATGCAGCAATGGACGTCTCTAAATGCTGCTACTGCTGATGATGATGATTTTATAAGGGCTTATTCTTAGAGCTCGCTCAAGCAGAAGTTCTGTGGCATTTATTTACGGGAAAAATCTATAATTTAAGCTTATCAATCACTTCAGACGTCCAATCGCGTACGACTGTAAATATAAAGATTGCTACAAACAAAGTTGCCAAACAAATTGTATCAATACTTTGATTTATTTCGCGGTATGTTTGTAGAAGTTTTCTGTTTAATTGACTGTATGTAGATATGAGTCAATATTGTGTATTGTTTAGGTACTTGTAAATAGTGGGATTCGTAAGATAATAGACACTGAATTTTATACAAAGCTGTAGAATACGTCTGCAATAAAAGGATATAGCCAAACCATATAAATTACTAACACCGAAACATATTTAACAATTTTAGAAAAAATATGACTATACACCACGTACTTTACTATTCTCCTGCTGACGGTTGGCGGTCGGTACTCATGAGGAAGGACCTCAAAATGGTCAACGAAACGTCAGCAGGAGAATAGTAAAGTACGTGGTGTACAGTCGTAATTTTTCTAAAATGATACCAAGCCACGATAACTCAAGGCGATAACTTCAATTATAGTATTTATCAATATTGCATACAATTGCTAGTCACAAAAAAACATTTGCGTTTGAACATTTTATGAATAAATTCAACCTACATTCAATGCGCCATGTAAAATGATATTGAATGGAAATAACAAACATCCATCATTTATTACGTTATGCATGACACGAAGGGCACTTTTTGTTCAATTTGTCTCTGCACCGTAGGCGGGGCTAATAACTTTACAGTATACACATGCACACTCAGTAAATCAAATTCAAAGCGAGCACCCGAACTACGTAAATTAGTTGGGTAATATACAGTACAAATGTGTATAAATTTATTAAAAAAGGGGCGTTGGCTTGTTGTTGAATCCCTTCTACCATCCCCATATCAGATTCTTATGAGGATTTAACCTATTATATATTTAACTGTAAGCTAGAATGCTTTACTTTTTGGGGTTCGATAATAGTATCGAACGAGCAAAAAAAGTAAAGCATTCAAAAAAAAAAAAGTTAAGTAAAAGTAAGCACATTTTGACCAAAGACATTTTCAAGAAAGCAAAACTATGTTACTAAATTTAAACAAAATATTTTTTTCTATGATCAATGACCTCTCTGTCACCCACTCAGCTGGATAAAGTTGACATACTGATTAAACTGTACTGTGACTAGGAAGAGGAACTTCTGATCACGAGTTGTAGATCAACGAACGTTCTAATGCGTGTTCGCACTATTAGAGACGAGCAATTTGTCTGTCGTTGAACCGATCCAGTGGGATTGTTGTCATGCCATATTAGCTATAACAGGTATTATGTGGTTGTTAAATACCGCCATTAAGTAAACATCCTCGCGAAACCTAGGTTTTGTATAGAGTCACCGCAAATGCTTGGTATTGCTAATATTTATGTTATAAATACCATCTGACGATCAGTTTATCTTTTCTGATAAAATATAGAAAAGCTCAATCGCATGGAAAGTACACATAAAATACGAAAACCTAAATCTTCTTAAGTATTTGATCGTAAACCATTTATGATTATAATCCATCGGAGTAGGTACCTAGTCAACCAAAAGGCTCCAAATACGTAAGAAAAACATCTCAAATCCTCCAAGTACGTATTATATTCTTAAGCTTTGTAGGCGGCAGCGATGTTATCGTGACTATCAAAATGTCGTGTGAAAATCCTGCTGAAATAAATTGCGGGACACGATAAGCGCTCCCTTTGACGAGCCCTGTCGTCGGATTAGAGTCTGAAAAATGATGGCTTTACCTACATTCTGCCTGGTGTCATGTCACAAGTATTTTGTTACAAGCCGTGACATCTCAAAAATGGTCACCCATTAGCCTTTTTGCGCTAGGTCATCGCTTATGTTGACATTTAAATATGATACGCACCTTTCCTCGTGAGTATCTGTACACAAATGTTGTAATTTAATAGTATGAGTTGAGTAAGCCTACAATTTCACTAGCTTGTCTTGTCCTTTTATTAGGAACACTGTTCTGCAATGCAAACACCAACCTGGGCGACCTAGGTAGGTAATTAGTTAAACTCCATCATCATCATGAACCGGTTTCCGACATAGGCCTCCCCCATAGAACGCCATGACGAACGGTCTTAAGCCGACTCCATCCACCGTCTTGTTGCGGCCGATAGTGTCATCGGTCGATCTAGGATCGTCCGGTTCGTTATGCTAACTATGTAATATTTTCCTGAACATACTCTAAGGAAAGAGTTCTACCACCATTAAGAGTTGTTTTGTTTCATGTTACATTTATAACCTTTTGTTCTGCTCTCAATTACTCTTCATTCTATTGATTGCAATTTTATGTAGACCTTTTGTTTACTCCCAGCGCGTTCGTTCATCGTAAAAAGTCTGTCGATCCCATCAAATACTATCCGGATATTTCGCGAAAAAACTGCTATAAAATTAAAAGCGTTTATTCTCTAAAAGCGAGTTACAATAAAGTTTTCACACACTGAAATGGCTTTTTGCTTACGGGTCAGACGTAAACAAAAATAAAAAGCAGATGGTTTTTACCTAAACCCAGGCAGCTGGCTCGGAATTGAGAGATAGGAGACGCGGATGTCATGTGTTTTTCAAAATTGAAAGCCTTTGTGACGTTAAAATTTATAAAACAAAGCTTGGTTCACAATCATGAAATAGTAGAAGCAGAAACAATTGAATGTGGGTAAGTAGGTACGTATACGTACCCAATCTTGTAAACCCCGAATTATAGTTTCAATTTGGTTTCAGTAAACCTACAGCTGCTGACGTAATTAAATTCAGCAACTACGTTCTACCACATATTTTATGTAGTTGATAGGTACGTATAACTAAGCGTGTTGTAGTGGTTGAGTAAATGTCTTGTAAACACATCTAATAGATAAATCTAGCGCATCTGTTTTCTCTCGGCGACAAACTCCACTCGTATAATTATTTACGGGATGTTTATTTGTTTGTACCGTGTGTTTATTTATCTAACGTGTATTACGTGGAACGTTTCCATCTCTAGATAAAAGGGTTTTGTGCTCTTAGGAAAACTGAAACTTAACCTGGTATTGGGTAATAAAAACTATGCCTTAACTCTTTGTACCGGTTAGTTGTACAACCTGTAGCTGTTTTAGTGTGTCTGTCCAACATCATATTACCTGTCCTCACGGGCGTAGCCAGGTTATAGTATTGGGTGGGTTCAAGAAAATAAAACAACAAAAATGTACCTACACGAAACTACATTAGTATCCATGTAAAAAAAACTGCCGGTGGAGATAATAGTTTTACCGACGAGCGAAGCGAGCCGTGAAAATGTTGTACTAAAAAAGTGTGAACAGCCAAATTTTTTGACTCAAACATAACTTTAATCGATTGATCTTAATGTAATAATTTCAACTCCTCGCCTCTCCTTATTTCACATCAAAATTTTGAATATTTCGTACGCGAAACTCGCAGACTGCAGGCGATTTGGCAGCAATTATCAAAATTCAAAAAGCTGGTACATGTGATGGTGCCGGTGCAGTGGTCTACAAACGTCTCCGGCTCGATAGCTGATGCACCAGCAACGCAACTCTTCAAAATCAAACTGAAAAACTAGCCTATCGAGCAAAGAAACTGGAAAGAAACTTCTTTTTATAGGGTTGACGAAGATAATTTATTATTTTGGTTTTAAGTACTTATTTAACTGATAATTATAGACTGTTTTTCGTTTTTATTTTGACTGATTAATTTAAATATTTTAATGTATTTGAATTTAGAAAAATTATTGTTACTGATGTTGAGTTTATAATTGATATAACGCTTTCTTAAATAATTTCGTTTGTTTTAATGTTACGTACTACATTAAGTAAATATTAGTTATAATATCTTGATATGCTCATATCACTTACCTTCTACATGACATGACTTGTAACAATTAATTAAGCTTTGGGAGGCCGAGGACTGACACTCGAGCGAGATCATAAAAGAACAAGTGTTACGTTTCGCAAACGGAACACTAAAAACAACATTCATAGTAAGTACTCGAGTAGAAATGATCTCCTTTCATATTATTTATTTGATTTTCCTGAAAACAAGATCAACTGTGACAAACGTAAAATCTGGAAGCAGAGTTCCAGGAAAAAGCTTACCAACTAGATAAAGAAGGTAGGTAGATATTTATTCACGTTAATACAGCAATCGCTCTACAATGTTTGTATAAAATACAACTGAATCAGAGATTGGGTAGAGAGTACTTCGAAAACACAAGCATAATAGCTTATGAATTTGAATTTGTTAAAGGTGGTGTTAAAATCGCTCTAAAGTTACTGACTAATACTGTACAGAAAATAGAGCAAAGTTTTTATATCCACACCTTTAGTATCAGACCGCAATGCAGTGAAAGGCTGACCTGACTTTATTTTTAGCTGATCAACAAAAGAAATTAAAACTTGACTATGCTGAATTTAATGACACATGAGACGTTTCATCATTATGTCTGATCAGGGTGGCGGGCGCAGTGCAGTGCCATGTATTGAGGTATTACTAGCAGGTAATACCTCTGTGGTCTCTATAGTAAGTTTTGTTTGTTTGTTTATAACATACTAATGTCCACCCGCAGCTTCGCTCGTGTTATACCAGGGTAATGGCATATATACTTAAACCAATCTAGGTCATATTATATATTGTGTACCAAACACATATTCCATTCAGTAATCATATTATACTTTTTGCAGGTCTTTAGGTGCAGCTGTTAATTACTTATAAGGCTCATAGACATTTATTACAAATTTTGATTGAATGTAGGTAGCACCTTAACATCCAAACTTTTGCGTTTATATTATTAGTAGGTACGAAGTTTAAGGTGCTGAGGAACTTATATGAATAAAATGCCCGTATGTCTTGAGAAACTATTCCAAAGAACTGGGTACCATCTTATAAAAGTTTAGACTACTTCTGCTAAGATGTTGAATTTTTTATACGATGCGGTATTCTAAGCGTCTTTTCAAGCAGTAAAGGAAAGTAAGTTATATGCTCAGGGACCTGTCGTTCTTTTAATATAACAGCTAAGTTGTAAAAAAATACCATTTTCTCTTTCATCATCAGACTATCCCCATACACTGGACAGCATGAGGGTTGAGAATCGAGTCCCGTCATAAATTGTATTTTATTTATTTTATGGTGAGATGAAAGCCCAGTGCTAGACATAGACTTGTCCCATAGAACGCCTCAATGAACGCTCTTGAACCGCCTAAGTCTACTGACTTCCTGTGACCTACAAAATTTAATTGGTCCATGGTGATATCGTTTGGTTCGTGATTGCCACACAAGAACCTTTATCCCTCAAAAGTTGCTGGTCCTGCGAGATATATGGCCTACCTATAGTCAATTCAACTAAATAAATAGCTTAGTTTTAGCTCTAGAAAGCTTTTCTCCTAACATTCGTATACATACAGAATACAGATATTCCAATTAGATTTTATCAAAGAACATGAAATGAAAGGTTGTATATTTTGGTGCGTCGTCTAAGCTACGTATTAACTTAATACAGTCATAAAAGTATGGAATTTTCATTGCTCCGTTCTTGGCTACGGACGCGAACAATTACCGAAAGTTTGTTAATTATTCAAGCTGCCAACAGTGATTGAGTATTTACCGCCTCGCACGTGGAGGCTCTACGAAATGTTTATGTAAATCGAACATTGAAATTTCTGTAAACACAAAGCCGATAAAGCCTCGAATTTACCGAACTTGTAAGGCCTGTGCCACTCAAATAATTATAAATACTTCATTGCTTCCTAATTGTGTCTATTACCTGCTGTTTGCTGGTGTATTTGCAATAAAATCATACGTTACCTTAAACATTGCATCATCAATTGCAGTGGTGATTTGTGGCAATAAAACATATCTAATCCAAAAGTCATACAAAACACCTGAAACAAAAAATAGAAAAACAGACAACCTCGAAAACATCGTTCTGTCGTCGTGAGTAAAAATGAGCTCTAGCTGCGTTGACCTTAAGAAGGCGTACTATGTGAATTTGCCCAACAAAATTGATCTATAACTCAGTATCTACGGGTTCTACGAGTTAAATATTTTGGAATATGAAAGTTTTATATTTTTGCATTTATTGTGTAAAGTTGAAAACACGATATGTGAAAAAAACCTCGATAGTTTTATTTAATGAAAAATCCTTATTTCCCACACGTTTTGAAAGAAATCTCAGGAACCCTACGGTGTTTTAAGATAAATTTTACTACAACAAGTAGGTAATTACTATTTATTCTTATGCTAAAATCAGTTTTTTGATAAACACTTTATTTTCGCAATAATAAACAAAAAACTTCATTTTTGTGCACGACACTCGCTAGCGCGAGCGAGATGGCGCGCGGGTTATCGCGTGCGTTAAAGAGGGAGCCTAAATTGTAGAATAGTGCCCTCTTAAGTTCAACATGGTTTTCTTGCGAGCAATTCAAATTTGGAATAATTAGAGTGCCTGCATACGTCTAGTTTTGTTAGGCGGAGTTCCAAGTCTAATTGAGCTTTTACGCGGTGAATTTCAATTTTAATATCGCTGGCGTGCGTGCCCTAAATTCTCAAGTGTCTAAGCGGAAGTTTCGTTACGATGTAGGTACTATTATTTCTTCTGTTATTGTACTGGCGCAAAGTTTTCAGCTGATTCTTTATTCATTCAGAGTGATTTCCATAGGAAACAGGGAAACGCATTTGAATTTCTCACAGGAAGTATTCTCTATTGATGCGAATATTTGTTTACGCGATTCGGAAATAACAAGGATACAATTTACAAACAATTGAATGTTGACTGTTTACTTTGTACTTGCTCATTCTAATTACTGTTATTACAAGATTGTATATAAATATTTGACGCTGTTTTGCTTATTCATGATACAACTTCCAATGTTTGTTCGTAAAACAGACTCACGATTTTAAACGTTTTAGTAAGGTTTCCGTGGTGTGTCCAGCTTAAGAATAGATCCCCCCATCTCCTGCCGTGGATGTCGTAAAAACTGACTATGGGATTACACCTGGGGATGGTCAGCAGCATCCACCTGAGTACACTAATAATGCGATCACCAATCCGCCTGCCAAGCGTGGTGATATGGCAAATCCCTCCATTGCATTCTATGAAGTATGCCTCATTCATCAGTGCTGGACGTCTGACGGCAGATGATGAGTAAGTAGTAGGTAGTAGTAATAATATAAGTAGTATAGTTTTTGAACTGAGTCGCAATAATATCTCAGATAGAATGAGGGATTTTCATCTTCGATTAAAAAGAAAAAAAGTAGTTCAAATTGGTTCGATAGATGGCGCTGACTCAACTGTATCAATCAAGATTGTCTGTGGTGCACGCGTACAAAACTATTATCTAAGTAGTATGTGGCTATTAGTCATGATATTCTGTTTGTGTTTGCTTCTTGAGTATGCGCTAGTGATTTCGTGGTGTTTTTAGAAGTAGGCAAAAATAAATACCACGAAACGAAAATTATTTGTACGTTGTTGATGTTGACATTTTTCACTTTATTTTGACACCTGACTGCTACGTTACAGAGCAGCGCCATCTATTTTCAACCCTGAAAGCATGATTTTAAACGGCCGTGAAAACCCCTCATTAAAATTATCGTGGCTTGGTATCATTTTAGGAAAATTACGACTATACCCACGAACTTTACTATTCTCCTGCTGACGTTTCGTTGACCATTTAGAGGACCTTCCCCATGAGCACCGACCGCGACCACGCTCGAAGATCGTGAGACGGGAACAGGCGCGAAACGTCAGCAGGAGAATAGTAAAGTACGTGGTGTACCTATAGACGTAATTTTTCTAAAATATCTCAGATGACCGGGGGGAATGATTATTAGGTACTTAGGCATTACATAGATATTTGTTGGATTGTTTTTTATACGTTTCTTACCAGAATTTGCCCTCTTATATCGAATTTTCGTAGGTGCCACCTTATCTC
Organism: Epirrita christyi; assembly: GCA_951392215.1. Taxonomy (NCBI): domain Eukaryota; kingdom Metazoa; phylum Arthropoda; class Insecta; order Lepidoptera; family Geometridae; genus Epirrita; species Epirrita christyi. The sequence continues at coordinate 8,425,889 of OX595846.1, read as the reverse complement.
AGGTAGCAAAACATCTACTTACGTGTGTCACTTTAGCACAAAGAAAAATAAAGCGCTCTACCTACGTTTTGTTAATTCAAACCCAAGGGTTGCTTCAATTGGGTTTCTTTGGGGTTGTTTGGAGTTGTGGGTGGTTTTTTGTGCGATTTCACGACCGGAGCACAGCTGCCGAATGAACTGAACCAGATGTGACTCAAAGATGTATTATGTTTACAAATTGTAATTTTGAAATTGCAAAAAATTGTTATCCTTGCCGAAATTGGGCATTGAAAAGACTTTATTATTCTAGCGAAGCGAATCTAGAACTTTTTTATTTTTAAAACAAATGGACGAAAGATCTTTAAGAGAGTCTATTCGCAAAGCGATGGTTTAAACAGAGGCATCAGCAGTTCAAGTTTTTTGAGTGGCAACACAAACCGGACGACGCATTAGAGGAAGGCCCTCCTCTCGATGGACTAAATACATTATAAAATGTCCCAGCCCCTCCCGATGGAACAAAAGGAACAAGGATTTTATAAAGGCTGCAGGAATTCGGTGAATGGAGGCGACTAAAAACCGTTCGTCGTGGCATTCTAGCAACTTCTACAGGATGATGATGATGATGATGATCAGTTTGTGGTGGAGAATGAGAATAACTATAATGAAGTTAAACTAAGTTATCTGAATGGTTAACGATAACGACAAAAAAAACCGTTGTTACCAAAACAAAAACCAAGCATTCAATTACTGCATATACCTCAAAATAGTAATGCTGAGTCGTTTTTATTTGGGTTGTTAACACATTGGTTGTTTAAACATCCTTACGATATAGTAGCTAATGACAAAGTTCTATTTATTTATTCACAACAAACGACAAATATAATATAAACAATATAACAAAAGTTCTTTGTCACTAAACCCATAGGTATGCAAGCTCTTGATTTCCAAATGTTTCTCTTCATAGCAAAAGCTCTCAAAATGTCTTCATTTAATTTGCAAGTAAACATCATCACTCGTAATTTCATCCATTTAAAACGACGACGGTTGACGTCCAATTCCGGAGCCAAAGCCGCGGTCCGCACCTCACAATTGAATTTGGCCCAACGCTTCAGGGTGATGAAAAATTTCCCTTTCAAATTATGAATTTGATACCGTCGTCACGCGCTTCATCAATTTAATTAAAGTGAATTTTGTTTCTGTCTTTATTAAATTTGTTAGTCACGAAATTAATAAGGAAATTTTCATTTTGGGCTGTTCGATGTAGGTAATAAAGTGTGGCATTATATTCACCAAGGAATGGCCAGGTAAAAGATCGAATATTATATTATGTGTAGCCCATTTAAATAAAAGCTCTATACCTAAATGCCTTCCGTACGTATACAAGTGTCAGAAACGGAAATACAAAACAATTAAAACATTTCCAAAATTTCTAAAATAAGTTGGTGTGACTCAAACCTTTCCCAAAGTCTCATTTAAGTAGTATTCACCTTAAGATGGAAATGAAATCTCGGAACTTTGAAGAATAACTCGATTAAACCAGCCTCGGTGAATCAATACAGGCGGAGGTGGCTTTAAGCCAGGATTTACATATTAATAGGGAAACGTTAAGCTACAACGCCCGAAACTGGGCTAAAGTTTGGTTTAAAAAATCTGGAAACAAACAGAATGGTACAAAAGGGTACCTTCTCAATTAAAACTTAGTGACAGTATTAAAGGTATATAGGCAAAATGTATAAGCCACTAATGGCTCAAACCGCTGCCAGACATGTGTCACATTATATAATTTAAAAGGATACTTACCACCTGAGTCGCGAAAAAAACAAACCTTATTATGATTCAAGTTAAGCTAATTATGTTTTTTTTGTTAGTACACAAACAACGCATAGAATAACTAAATGAAAAAGTGAGTAAATAAATGTAATAAGTTGGTAAATGCCCTAACATTTTTTACGTTATAAATATGTCTAAATGTGTTTTTTATTTCAAAGAACCTTCACATACAGGTGCCATTAAAACAAAAATACAGCCAGATATTACATGAGATGTGTTGTGTTACCAACTCGCACAAAATGACCCATTAGGGCGTCTGCCGCGTCTGTAACGAGGAGCATACAAAGCTTCATTAGGGCGCTGCTAGAATATGCCATTTTTATTACAAAACCCGTTTAAGACGCTATATGTTCACAAAATGCCTTTAATGAGTAAAAATATTTAAGTTTTTGATATTAGTTATTGTATTTACAAAAAGATTAAAAAAATATCGTGTTCGTAAGCTTTTTATCTAGTGAAATCATAAAATCTGTAAACAATTTGAATTACTCCACTCGTTAAAAAAAATAAACTAAGATACCTCCTTTGTAACCTTTTTCAAATTGAAATCTAATTATAGACTAAATTCTAACACGTTTTACTTTTTGGAACATTAGGTAACTTATAAGTTATAAATTGGGTTAGTGAATTCATGAACAAAATCTAACAAAACTTTAAAGGGAATTTTATACCATTATTTTATGCACAAAATCAAGGCACCTATCAGAGCGTGCACTGGCCTTAAAAATTTTCGTTGAACCTATAGCGTCTTAAGAATCATTATTTATAAAAATCATGCGTTTTATTTAATAAAAATACTGTTAATAAATGCTTTATCTCAGAAATACTAGCGTTGCCCGCGACTGTCTGCGTGGAATGGTGCTCACTTTACCTTTCAGGCTCAGATTCTTTAACTAACTTAATAATTCAATAAATTGTTCCATACACAAAAACCTTTAAAAAAATATGCTTGTTGGTGTAGAATTTTGGTCTCATGAATGTGACCACGAAGGAGAAATATTTACCGTAGTCCTGTTGCTTCTAATGTCTTGAAATATTTTCCTGTATTAACATAACTTAGATATAGCCATAAATAGAGGTATTAGCCTAGCGACCTCTCAATATAGTTTTTAAGGAGCCACTCCCAGTATTCACTATTGCATAAAAAATAGTATTGAGGAAAGCTTGACGACTATGTAGTACTGACGAGTATTCGATAAAACGAACTTGGTGACTTTGTCTTTTCTATGTAATCCTGTATAATAACAAGATGGAAGACTTTAAAACAAAAGAAAGCTATGGAGTTAAGAGAAATAGGTACTTATATTATGTCTTCTTTGTTATGGTCTTAAGGGCGTATATCTTGAAGAAAACGACCGTGTTTTTTTTATTATCCTGTGACCACGAAAAAACTGCCCACAAATTCTATACATACTTTAACTTTCTATAAAAGTTTTAAGTGACGCGAGTATTTAAATTATCTGTTGTCGATACCTGGGTTGTACTTATACAAAACAATGTTTTCCCCACATTACAAATTTACCAATTGTTAATATACGATTACAAGTCCAAAGCTCCGATCAAAGCATTGAGCAAGATCATCGAGCGAATCTTGGGGATTATCTTGCTATTAATCATCCCAGGTATCGAAACATCGGCACTAGGCGGGTTTCGACTTGATAATCCATGGATTATACCTACACGTTCCGACCATCGCATCGGTCACAATCACACAGAATGCAGGTTGGTGGTGCTGCTTGGCAACATAGTTAAACGTAAACTCCATTGCAAAAAAACAGTTTCGCAAAATACTAGATTCTAAAAACAACAGATCCGCAAATTACCAAATATACCGAACGCCAAAACTGTTTGAGGTATATTTCAGTTGCGCCAGTAGACCGGTAACCTTCTTTCTATATACGTGGAGGCTATCCGCAGGATTCTATCATTCATTGCCAAATTGAAAATCTTGAAAATGCTTGGAAAACTCGTTTAGTTTTCTGGATCTTATTTATCGTGGATCAATAAGTTTAATGAGATTGAAGAGATATATCGGACTCAGCGGAGTGCCTTGGGGTAAGCCAGCAGTGGACTACGGAAAATATACTTATGTACATAACACGTAAATAACATAGAGTTTATTTTTGAAATACCATTTAAAGGCATCTTATGAACATAAAAATACTTAACTGTGAAGTTATATACATATATTTATTACTATCTATAGATAACGTAACGTATAGTCGAAATAACATTTGAAACTAACATGGTCATGCACATATCACTAGAAATGGGATATTTACCATGATTTTTGAGCTTTAATTATTCCCGATATTTAGGCACAGTTGCATGCGCCATGATCACGGGTATGACCACATAATACGGTTAATAAAGCTCAAATATCATGGCAAATATCCCGTTTCTAGTGATAATTATGTATAGTCGAAATCTGAAATTTTACGAATCTATCAATCTTTGCGTACCAATCTATATGGAAGGTACTTGAAGGATAGCGACGTTCTATACATTGAACCGGCCCTTTTTTTTGGGTAAAAGTGGCCCACCTGATGTTAAGCGGAAACCCCAGCCCGCTAATCTACCTAACTTAACTCTACTTAAATCATGTCCACCTAGGACACGCCCTACGTGACTCAGTACTGCACCCGTCATCCTGAGACATAAAGATGAAAGTCTCATACGCCTGTAATTTCACCGGCACCCACCCTTCAAACAGAAACACTGCAATGCTCACATTACTGCTTGGCGACAGAAATAGGTATGGTGGTAGTACTTCCCCGGATGAACTCGTTCACAAGGAGCTATACAACTAGCTTTGTTGTTGTCTATGTTGGCTTTAGTGCAGTATAAACATTACCTACTTAGATTCTACTAAGCTAGAGCCGAAGGCAGAAGCTAGTCGTAAATATTTTTCAATTTATAATGGTTTTTCTTAAAGATCTCCCGAAATAGGTCAACCGTTATTTACTTACGTGATCGTATCGACAGCGAGAGTTGTTCGTCGATTTTTATTTTTAGCAATTTTGAACTCTATTGCGTTAACTTAATTTTCAATGATTAAGTATATCAATAACTAGCGTTTGCTTGCGCCTCTGCCATGCGTATAACTTATATAACAAATTATATATGTTATTCTGATGTATAAAGATTCATCAAAATCCGTTCAGCAGTTTTTGCATGAAAGAGTAACAAACCTATCCATATTTCAAACCCCCTGAAGCAATGAAATGGGTGTTTCATAACTCTCTTCATCATCACCATCAGCCTGTCCACTAAAGTCCACAGCTGGACAACTTGGTTTACCAACAAGACTATAAAAACGGATAAAGTTGCGAGCGGATCAGCTAATTAATAATATGCAAGAGTATTTGATTGGGTAGGGTTCATACAACCCCATTACCCTAGGACCCCGAAAAAGATTACCAAATAGTATAATAACGCCAGGCGACGGTACTAGCAGGGAAATAAGGTCAGCATGGCCTTTAGGCGTCCTCCATAGAATGCAATAGGAGGATTTGACATAATCACCATGCAGGTGAATTATTATTGGTGTTCGCAGTTTTGGTGTTGAGTACCCAGGTGGATGTTGCTGCTCATTGTGTAATTCCTTAGTCGGCTTTTACGACATTCGTTAAGCCAGACACGTCACGGCAAAGCTTTGTCTGTGGTATAGCCATCCTAGCTCCAAAATGATAAACCGTTTTAAATACGGTTTGTTTTGTTAGAAAAGATGAAACTGTTTTGTAATGGTTATTTTCTTTGATTCGTTTGGAGAACTAGCTCAGCCATTTTCAATCTACGCTTCATAAAAATAAAGATAGTTTTAAAATTGCATTCTGTGATTGAGCTGGTCGTTAGTGGAATACTGAAATTCATCACGGAATTGTGTCAAACCAATCAGGCTTTCGTCAGCGACTTTAAGGATCACTCGGATTGGAACTGTTGATTTGCAGTCATCAAATTATGTCGACTACCGTTGACTGATTGATGTCTTCCAGACTATATCTTTAATTTTTAGATAGGTATATTCAGTTGCATCTTATTCATCATAATTATCATTACCGAATTTACGATTCTGGACGAGACCTCTCTCATTGAATACAATGGCGGAATTTGCCATAATAACATTGGCAGGTTGATTAGTGATCACAGTTGGTGATAAGTACTCAGATGGATGCTGCAACCCATCACCTGGTGTAATCCCTTAGTAAGGCTTTTAATACATCGATGGGAGGAGTAGGAGGGATCTATTCTTAGGCCGGACACACCACGGCACATCATTTTAATATGATGAGTCATAACAATATGTTACAGTATAACAATGCAGTTTCATAGTTTTTTCAATAAAGTTCCATATATTTTCTGTTTGATCATCTGCTGACTTTTATTGCTCGACTACGGCGATGTAAAAAGGAGGGTTATGACTTTGTGGGCTTGTTGGGCAATTTTCGTTGGTATAAGATTTGTCCTGGGTTATTTAGGAGTGTGTTATTACTGAAAAAAAGCGTTAGCCGAGTTGGTCGTGGAAAGCAATGGTGGCGATGAGCTCACCACTTATCACGTCTATATTCCTGCGATAGGTGCAACCCACGGTGAAAAAAGGCCTATTGAGGCTCTGTCTACCCTTTCGGGGAAAAAGGCGTGTGTTTATGTATGTATGTATGTCAGCAGTTTACAATCGTCTATTGACAATAGTTGCAAGGTGCGCTAATCTTCGGCCACGTCAAAATCTTATCAACGAGGTTATCTGTTTCACAATAGGAACCTAACATCCGTTTATTGTTATTTTACTTTCATGAAAAATAAGTCTTGTATATGTTCTATTTTTTGGTTAATTTTTTTGACATTTCTTTATTTGCTGTATGAATTACAGCAAATAAAGCAATATTAGCAGCAATATTTATTTGTTTTTTGTATACAAGTTGGACATCTCAAAAGTGGTATTTTTAAACGCCTAGTACGGCGCGTCGAGATAACATAATGAGATGCAAAAATAGTAGGTTTTAGAACAATATATTTACTAATACTATTATTAGTAAATATACCTATTGTTTTAAATTTACAACTATTTGTAACCGAACAGAATTTTGAAAAAAGAAAAGGTTTTGCATAAAAAATCGCACAAATGACCACCCTATAATAAAGCTTTGGCATTCAAAGGATCTTGATTTTGAACGGCATCAACACAATTATATACAATTTTTTAGTTCTAACCGCACATTCTTTATCTTTGATTTGTATATTTCGATTAATTAAAGAAAATGAAGACGTACCAGTTTCATCATCAAATATGACATGCGATTTTCAACTAAAGCAAAGCCGTTTGGATATTTTTTTTGGATTTTTTGATGTTTGGATTTTAGGATCATACCGCGCCTTAACACCAATATTACGATTAGGTACCAATTCGCCTGCCAAGCGTGGTGATTATGGCAATTCTCCTATTGCATTCTATGGGGGAGGCCTCGTCCAACATTGGGAGTACTAGCTGATGAAGATGATGATGGTGGGCTCCAGAGCTTATAGACTCATTAATTATTATCACTTGTATAGACGCTCACTGAATTTAATCTATTTATAATTTTTATAATTTTACTCTTTATATAATTATCAGAAAATCATCGTGTTTTAAATATGACAGGGACTTGTACAGTCGCCGGTGCGTATCAATGCACTTGCATCCGCCGTGCAACGAGGACACCACTTCCCGACACCTGGACACGGATGTCCCCGCACTGCGAAACATCCACACTAATAATAGACAAAAGCTATTTATTCACGTATTCAGTTACATTTTTTTTTATACTTATGTTATTATATAAATTGAAAAATTCGCCGGTCTACCGTCGAACGCGGTCGCGGGCGGTGCTCATGATGAAGAGGCTTCTGAACTGTCTCGAAACGTCAGCAAAAGTGACGAAAAACATTGTTAATTAGCCGTTTTTTTTTCAATTTAAAAGTATTCCCAACCACGAAAGTTTCAATTCTATATATGTATTATTACAATTATTTTTTGATTTCACTATAATCTAACGCATGTTTGTTTACCAATTGGAGGGACCCCAAATTCTCATATCTGGCATTTCCTTTGCCGTCTTTCCTGGTATACACATAAGTACCTTAAATTATAAAAGTAAGATCAGATTCAGTCGAAAAAAGGTTTCCCAATAACTAACGTTACGTATAGTTCAATTCCCAATCCCAAGCAATATAATTTTTCGCCCGGTCAATTGATCCCAATTTACGACTTCCTCGTGTATATCCTTGAAGCAGGTAGACCGGTATGTATTTGACATTTGACCCTCAAAAGGAGACAAAAGACCCTCGGTCTTGACATCGATCTATTGTCCACTACAACATTGTAATTCATATTGTGGATGTATACCATCCCAAGACGACACGCAGCCTGGTAATGGAGGAGGTGGCCCACGTCTTAAATTCGCCTGATATTGATTGATGGGAGATATTTGTTACGGTCTTTTGGGGAATGACCCGCGGCGGGAAAATGCTTTCCGTTTATACGAACCTATACCTACGAAATTTTGGGAAAAGAATTTGGAATTCTTTTTGTCCGCGATAAAGGAACTTTAATAGAAACGTCTACGTATGATTCACATTGGCAAAAAATATGTTTCTCGGTCTGTGTTTCGGCCTGTGAGTGATTACCGTAAACCGTCACGTATCAGTTACTAGCAGAGCGATTCTGAAACGTCGGAAACGTTTCCGATCGGATTCGTTATTTTTTCATTTCGATGTGGTAAGTAACTAAAACTCAACAAAAAAATATAAATAAATTTCGTAGTGGACATTTCGGCCCGCGGGCTGAGTTGACCAAAGAATCACAATTTTCTCTAGTAAAACACAGTAATATACAATATTTATTGTTTTTTATTGTGTTTTACTAGAGAAAATTGTTTTACTTACTTTACCACATCGAAATGAAAAACTAACGAATCCGATCGGAAATGTTTCCGACGTTTTAGAATCGCTCTGTAGGTCTTGTGCTCAAAAAATAAAGTATACAAATAATTTCTGGGAAAAACAAACTTGTACATACCAGCACTTTGTTTCGAAGTCACGTGACCTTTTGTCGTGGTCAGATTCCGCGACCGCTATTGACAGTGATCTTGATTTTTTTTTTGTTAAACTTTTTGCCACGTGGATTTATTATAATCTGTCCGTTTTTGTCGTATTCCCGCAAAAAGGCAATAAGCGAGGTAGCGTTATTGTGTTACACTGTAATGATTCTCCAACAAAAAAATATGAATTATGAACGCCCATTCGTTAAAAAACACCGTCGGTTTCAAGAGATTATATTTATGGAGCTAGAGCGTTCTAATGAAAACGGAGTTTCACGATCAATATTTGAACGAACACAATTTAATTTAACTTTTTCAAGGAAATTGCTCTAAACACAGGAGAATTAACATCATGTGTTCCAAGATAATAATATAGATGAACTAGTGGAATGCCTGCGACTTCGCCCGCGTGGAGTTTTTTCCATACAAACTTTAACACGCCGCTGCAAACTAGGGGGTGAATTTCGGAAATTCCATTCTTAGCGCATAAAGGCATAAGGCCGCAGCACATCGGCTGCGTATGCGTAGAAATCGTCGTGCTCGTCGTCGTACCATGACGTTTGAATGTATGGAACTCTATGAGACATGGCACACCACTTGCGTGACGTGCACGCAAGCGTGTACATACAAAGTGACGCTCGTGTCTACATTACGTGCTGCATACGCATCCGGTGTGAATTGGCCTTTAAAGTAAAGTACGCTCCAAATTGCAGGTTTCTAAGACTTACGGTTTAGGCTGTGCGTTGATGGTTAGTCAGTAAGTCAGTCAAGTAGTCAGTCACGCAACGATTTTATTTAATTTTGATTATATTTATCGACATTTGTGGCGCGATAACGTAACTCTGTTGCTATTGGTTTCAATCGATTTCAATGCTGTTTCTATTCGAAATGACGCTCATGCGGCTATCCAATTTACGCATTTTGCTAACAAAGGTTAATTGCAACAAGACTGCGTAAATTAGGTAATCGCATAAACGTTATTTCAAATAGAAACAACATTGAAATCGATTGAAATTAATAGAAACAGAATACGTAATCGCCCTCCTGTTTGCTACAGGTAAGGTCAGACTTTAAAAAACAAAACATATTTTGTAAAGAATTTGACGATATTTCGTGGGAATGTCCGTTCTTATATTTAAAAGCACATACCACCATAAATTACTATATACATGTAATAGACGACACAGTAAACTTATTGTAAGCAGTAGGTACCTACCTAAAGTACTGACTTTGAAACTGCTGACCGTGCGAATGTTCCAACCTTGCTGTGTCGTGATAAGTATCACTTTATGGTACTAAGGTTTCCTCGTAGGTACAGCAATCTGTTATATAAGGTAATTTAAAGTACGTAAAACACAATAGGTACTTTAATTATTTAACAGTCGTACATAGACTGTGTGCTACCTGTTGTTGTCTTATAGAGCTTACCTACTATTTTTTTTTATTTAGTTTTTTGCGGCTTAAATGTCACTGCGGCCATACAGGCCTATCGTGATCGCCACCAGAGCTTACTATACCTATAGCTTACTTGTCTTATAGCATTTACTAAATGCTTTAAATTTGTTGTCGAATTCCATCGTGAAATTTCAATTCTATCATCATCATCAGCCTCTAGAAGTCCACCGCAGGACTTAAACTCCCATTTATAGCAAGGATAATGTCATGATTTATGGCGAACGGTCTTGAGCCGCCTCCATTAACCGACTTCCTGCGACCTTTATAATGTCTGATCACACACCGAACGACGCAGTAGAGGAAGTCCCTCCTCTCGATGGACTAAAGACATTATAAACATCACAGGAAGTCGGTGGATGGAGGCGGTTCAAGACTGTTCATCATGGCATTCTATAGGGGGAGGCCTATGTCCAGCACTGGACATACAGACTGATGATGATGATGATACATTGCATGATTTTCTCGTACATTTATTGTTGTTTTACATGGCTGTGTTTTTAACTTCTTTAAATTTAGTTCATCACACTAATATTTTAAATGCAAAAGTTTGTGAGTATGTTTGTTATTTCTTCACTCTCAAACGGCTGAACGGACTTGAGTGAAATTTGGAATAAAGATACCTTATACCCTGGATTAACACATAGTTTACTTTTCATCATCAATTTTCATCATTGTTCACGCGTGTGAAACCGCGGGGCGCAGCTAGAAGAATTATAAATTCTAAGTTAATTGTTATTTACATAAACATTATTCATCCAAGCGTGTGTGGTACCAGACCATCTAATTAACGGCGGCATTGACCGCTCACACACGAATAGAACTAACGCACTTAGTTCACGCAAGCATACTAAACACGACCTTGAACTGTTTTATACCTTTTTTTTTATACTACTTGGCAAGCAAACAAGCATATTATTATTATTATTGTTATTACCATAGACGCCTGCAACACCAGAGGCATCACATGCGCGTTGCCGACCTTGAGACATAAAGATGAAAAGTCTCATGTGCCTGTAATTTCACCGGCACCCGTACCCTTCAAACCGAAACACAGCAATGTGAACACTACTGCTTGGCGGCAAGAATAGGTACGGTGGTAGTACTTCCCCAAACGAACTGTTTCACAAGAAGTTCTATTACTAACAAGCCCCTACTACCTACCTAGTACCTAGTTTACTTCAATAGTTTATCAATCATCATCATCATCATCTACTTCAGCGACAGCAACGTCATCATCTCCTACTCGTGTCCCATAAACGGTTGGCGAGCTTTTGGTGTCTCGTATACGTTTGGTGGCCGTGGTGGTCTCAGCCTATGAAACCTCAACTCCTCCCGTGGATGTCGTAAAAGGTGACTGAGGGATTACGCCAGGGGATGGGCAGCAGCATCCATCTGTACTTAACACCAATCCTCCTGCCAAGAGTGGTATAATTAAGGCAAATCCCCCTATTTTATATGGGAGGCCTCTTCCATCAGTGGAATTTTACCAGTTGATGAAGATACGTATTGGTATCCAGTACTTTATCATCTTCATCATCAGCTTATAAAAGTCCACTGCTAGACTTGGTTGGTGAAAATGGGCTTAGTTGGTGAAAGTTAATTTATATTTTTAAACTAGTCAGTTATTAATCACAGATTCTATTTTCTATTAAAGGCTTTCAGACCTCAATTTTGATTCCAAAGTACAGCACATTATCTGCAAATGACTTCAATTTGTTGAATGGCTCATTTAGTGCTACAAAAGAGTGGTATCAATATCTATGAAGCAACTCCCCAAATGGTAAGCACGCGCATTGGTCACGAGGTACCAGCTAATATGAAAGAAGCTAGTTCACTCCATACAAATGAGTCGAGTTTCAATCATATCAATGTTGTGAGACGATGGTGTTGGATATAAAACTTCAATGAATTTATACCTATCAATGTTTTATTCAAGCTACCTGAACGCTCGGTTCAAATACGAATATTTAAAGTTAACTAGTCGCTAGCGACACTATTTAATTGAAAATGTCAAGCATTAATCAATCATAAAAGAAAATTATCTTTTTCTAATAATTGCGGGCAGGTCAGCTAAGAAATTGTATGCTTTATTCGGAGACTAACCAAAGAGGTTTCAATTCAAAAAGAAAACTGCATATGAATTGACTAATTCAAAAAAAGGTTTGGCCTATTCGCACCGCGGTGCGAATGGCCCCATTCAGAAACAGTGCTTGGGTTTTTCGCACCGCGGTTCGAAGCACCTATGGTGCGAAACTACTAAAGACCCAACATTTCAAGCTACCCGAATGTCATTGGCCAATGTTCGACATATTTGCAATCGTCTGGCTCTCGGTGACGTTAATTATTAGTGCTTACCTCTTAGTCTCCAAAATGGATATATAGTAACTATGTTCTTATCCTAGCCTATCGTCTGAGTGATTGTTATAGAGAGAAGTAGAGAACCGACTGTTCTTTATGTGGTTGTATATTGTGTTGCAATCCCATCGAGTGTTTCTTGCAATCGCGTGGCTCGCCACGTTCGGCCAGCCTTTGTTCCAACCTTTGTTCCAATTCTGTGAGGTTGAGAAATCCTAAGGATACCCCATGCTGGCTATTTCGGCTATTACGAAAATTCGTTATTATGTAGGTTTCTTAACGTTTTAATTAGTTGCAAGAAGAAAGGATCCAGCTACGCCGTAGATATTGAAACTGTTGGTCAAATTAGTGCTACGGCGTAGCAGTTACAGGTTACTTTTTAGGGGTTTGTGTCTCAAAAGGTTCCAACGGAACCATAATAGGATTACTCTCCTGTCTTTCTGTTTACTTGTACGTCTGTCACAGACTATTTTTCCGAAAAAAGATTTGGTGGTTTTTATTTATAGGACATTACGGACGTAGTGTGTTCCTGTTAACGTTGGAATACAAACTAAAAATTTAAATATAAACTTTTGTCAACTTCCTCATGTGATAATGTCAAGTAAAAGGGGGCTTATGAGACACGCAATGTTATTTTATAATTTTAAAATTCATTGTTTAAAAATATTCAAGAAAATATACGAAACTTATTTAAAAGAATCAACTAAACCTAAAATTTTTAAAGAAATAGGAATTTATATATTTTGTCTTTACTCATAGTTTACATGAAAGCTTAACAACAATCCAAAGAATTTAAATTCCCACGGGAAAAGATTTTTTTTTCAATAATTATTTTTACTCGATTCATTAAAAAGATGTGATATAAATGTCTAATTTTTGTATGGAAATCGCGAAAACGAAAATCCTTTAGGTTACTTCCAACCTCACAGTTCTGAAATTTGGAATGCTAGAAAACTTTGAGACAAAAATAAAGGAAAAAGACTAAAATCAAGGATTTTCACTTACTAACCCCTTAAATGAATAGTGAAGTTTGTAGGAAAAAGTGGCTGCAACTCGAAAAGGGCCCTCGAAGGGACGATTTTGAAATAATTTACGGATTGGAACCCTCAGGGTGCGAGTCAGTCTCACACTTGTCTGTTTGATTTATTATAATTTAGCAGCTACACAGCACATTACAACAGTAATTACAATGTGACAGCCAACATAAAAGATTGGCTTTATAGAGCGGATCTGAGGCTTTACCTTGAGCTCTTATAGCGATTCAGTTCAAAAACTATTCAGTAAAAAATATCATTTCATCGTTGACATCCCCGGTCATTGAATAACTTTAATTGCAGAAGTCTATAGACCTTCTGCTACTGTGCCTTTAAATATAGCTGAGGACATCACGGAACCGATATTTTGTACTGAATAGTTTTTGACTGAATCGCTATAAGAGCTCATGGTAAGGCCTCTGTAGGGGCAGATTCTGCGGTAATATATAAGTTTCCTGAGGCATGTCACATTTCCTGGGATTTCTGCAAGCAAGTTTGAAGACTTGGCAACCCTTTCAAACTTTCACAGCCAAATTTTATGGATTTGGCTCATTCCTACCTACAGGGTGCATTTACGACGTCATGCGTGAACGTTAAATTTACGATATTTCGGTCGGTTTAATACACTTCGTATGGCGGCCAACCGATTTTATGTGATGCAAATAAAATTTCCATTTCACTATTTATCGGTTCAGTTAACTGGTGAAAAGAATACTTTTCAAGGTTATGATAATTTATGCATTTGCAGGTAAAAAGGCCTTGTGAAATTTAAACAAGCCGGTTACAATAGAAACACAGAATGTCGGAGAAAAATCAGTAGAGCAGAGTAATATAAAATGATATACCAGTTAGGTACCGTTAGCTAATCCAAAATAGTAATTATTTCATTTTGAAGAAGAAAACTTAAATTAAATGAGCCTTAAGCTTAACCAATAAGATTAGTTGCAAAGTCTTCATCAGACATGCTCGTTGCAATCACAGCGTGAAGCGTGATTCCTATTGCGTCGCTTTCAGCACTATGCAGTATAAGGTATGTTATTATGCATACGACAAAAACCATAAAGCAATTGTGTACAAACGGTTGGTACAAATCTCAAAACTATTTAAAGGAACGGAGAGCTTTGAATTTGCTCTACCGACGCTCACGCAAAATATTTAAGCTAGCTATATGTTTGAATCTCAAACCCTTCCCATCTCGACTTTCAAGCTGACTGATAACTGGATAAAAAGACATACCTATTTGTTTGATGCTCGTAGACATCTCATGTTAAATGTCCTGGTGTTGAGTTCTCGGTCCCTATATTTATTTCATCCTTCATCAGCCGGTAGCCAGTAGCCATCCACTGTTGTATGAAGCCTCTACCATAGCATGCATAGCAAGAAACAATAGCGTGCATTGTGGGGGGATTTGCCATAATCACCACGCTTGGCAGACTGTTCGGTGATAGCAGTATTGGTATTAAGTACTCAGGTGGATGCTGCTGCTCATCCACTACCGTAATCTCTTAGACACCTTTAACGACATTCATGCGAGGAGTTAGAGGAGTCCTATTCGTAGGCTGAGAGACCACCATGGCTATTTTTTATTACATCATATACACCCTGCTGCTACCCTGGAGCTGTATTTTTACACCCTGTATGTGACACGTACTGCATCGCGTTGACGAATTCGCAATCGGCGGCGGACATCAACGTAAGTGCCCTTAATTACATTGCGTTGAAATGTTTAGACCCGCTGGCCACGGGACTAATGATGTGTAAATTACACATTGTTACAAAGCTAGGTACATACAGATGATTACGGTAATTTGAGTAAGTAATTTGTTTTATTCTTGATTCTTAAATATATGTAAACGTAAAAACAGAATTACAGATTTTATCTTTTGAAGTCATATGTTAATATCTTGTAGGTAGCTTGGTAAAGGCTGTGGTGGTGCCGGGGCTATGGTGGTCACTCCTCCCGTAGATATCTTAAAAGGTGGCTAAGGGATTACGACAGGGGATAGACAGCAGCATCTACCTGTGTATCCTGAGTATAGAATCAACACCAATACTGCGATCACCAATCCGCCTGCCAAGCTTGGTAATTATGGCAAATTCCAAATCCCCCCTATTTTATGGGGGAGGCCTCCATCAGTGGACCTCTATACCAGCTGAAGATTACCTTTGTAAAATGAAGGCAAGAAATGTTTAGGTAACTAAGGCATGTGTATTCCTTTTTTAACCGACTTCCCAAAAAAGGAGGAGGTTCTCCTTCCTTCCGGCGTCCTCATTGGAAAATCCTTTTTTATTTGAATAGATATACTTCCAGATTGGTCCCATTTTTTTCAAAATCCAGTTCTGATGATGGGATCCATGAGGAATTGAGGGAACTCCTCAAATATTGTAGGCATACATATGGCGATTTTGATATTTTCAGCAACAAACCAAGCATTTGCATTCAAAAAGTATCATAATCCTTTCACCACCATGGTTCTTTCATAATTTTTTTTTCATTCAAATATTTAGTCGAATACAATGGCGGAAGTTGGTTTTTTAAATGAAAAGTTATTTACTATTTTTTGCCAGCTCACGAAAAAAATATTTCGCATGTTCTGGAAAATTAAATTTAGTAGGTAATTAATGAGTCTAGCAAAAGCTTAGTGATAGCCTAGCCTTAACCTAGCTACACCCTAGGTTAGAGGCTAGGCCCGGTATAAGTAAATTTGTCACGAATGTGCTCCTGATTTTGCTATACATTGCGCCGCATGTTTCAGCTTCTTTTTAAGAGCATGCATATTCAAAACATACAGCGCAATGAACTGTAAAATTGTCATTGAAAGCGATTACCAGTTGGCTATACAACAAGGGGACAGGTTCGTTTATACGATTAACATTCGTTTATTGAGATAACCTACTGGAATAGTTAGAAAGTCTGCGGATATAGATCTGTTTGCGGTGAATGTCGCTTGCGCAACAACGGAACAAGTGCATTACCTAATGTCATAGTTTAACTTATAGTTTGTACTGTTGCATGTATTTCCTTGTTGCAATGCTCATCATTTTATTTGTGTATCAGTGATATTGCAATCTAGAGCATTGATGAAAGATATGATAAACAAAGAGAAACGCAATAAACAGTTAAAAGCGATTAGCGATTGATAAGACACATGCGTGTTCTTGGCTGGATCAACAAACAAAAAACAAAAAAAAAATGTTACAATAAAAAAAAATTAACTGACATGTGCGAGTGAGAGTTCCGATCCATAACTATTTCGAAATCATTAGAGCCCTTTTTGAGTTTTAGCTACTTTTTCCTACAAAAACTTCACCAAAATTTCAAATTTTTTTTTTTTACAAAACCTTAATTTTCCAAATTTCAGAACTGTGAGGTCGCTGGAAGATCCGTAGAAGTTTATCAATTCTTTAATGAATTAGACATTCATTGCCATATCCTTTTTGTTTTTTTTAATATTGAGGTACGGAACCCTAATTAAAATGGGTTACCAGTGTCTGTTACTAATCACATCTAAGAAGTAAAAGCTTATAAATACGTATAGCGCTTATATAACCTAACAATGGCATATTTTGTTAGGATGCTATTCCTGTTGCTGCTTAATCGCTACAACAGACCTGCTACTGATCTCACAATTGTCATAATAGAATCTACTTGAAAGGAAGGTTCCACAACAATAGATCGATTGTCTAATTGATATATTAATACAAGTAAATCAATCGACCTTAACCCGTGAAGAGTGCGGCGTCCTCACAACTCCTTAATAGGATGAGGCGTATACGGAATTCTAATGAGATTTACCACCAATGCAGGGCAAGGTTCCTTCATAATATTGAACGTAATCCACTTATTTCTATTACGCAGTGCGTGTGCGTACGTACTATATTATAAGTTGTTGTTTATTGGATACGTCGGGCGTAAATTTACTTTTAGGCCTACTCGAAATATAGGCTATTTTGGTTTACTTTTTAGGCATTCCTGGAAGTGGAGGTACCCCTACCTACGAAGAAGGGTGTGAAGAGAAATATTGTAGAATCTCAAAGGTAGGTGGCAAAAACCTTGGCAATGGAAATTTTTGCCGTATTTTCTCACATAACTACCTGCAACCGCGCCGGAAAGTTCAACCAGTTTGTGTCAAAGCGCACTTTCGTATTTTGATAGATGTAAAACATGATATAAAAGCCATAAGTAAAAAATGTAACGTACATGGGCGTTGGGCTAAAAGCAATCTACATACGATAAGAAAAACATAAATGAAACATGTTAGAGTGTTTTGTAATGTGCTTCTGAGATATGGCTCCAATTTTCTCGCCACTAAAAATCGTAGTAGGAAATCCCCAAATAACTCATAATGTTTTTTTGTAGAGTGCCTGCTGTTTAATTACCTGTAATTAAATAGTAGTATGTTTCATCCCATATTCATAATTACCTATTCGTACATTTAACCTTATTAGGTACCTCGCGTGTTGTGTACCATCTGCTGCGCTGCGTGTTTTCATAATTACGCGATAAATACCGCTGTGTTGTGTATTACCTGAAATAGACAAAAACATTATATTAATATTTTTAGAAGCTTTGAAAAACAGTTTAACATTTTTTTGTTTAACCTTATCGGTATTTATACAGTCAGACAAAAAAATGCAAGATCTTTCAATACTTTTTGAGAATGCCCCGGAAGAACTCAGACATTTTTGCAGGTAGAACCTTTAGTTTGCATTTTCAACAACATAAGGCTAGATTTTAGGCTCCAGGGTAAAAACCAGCATTATATTTATATAAGCATATGATTTTTAAAATGAATGACACAATCTACATGAATACTAGATTCCAGACCTAGCAAAATATCTGCCATCACGGCTCCCCCTTAGGAGACTCCCATATAGGTCTCGATTAAATATTGAAATTCTAATATAGATGCACACGTGTGTGGCCACCTGTGCACTATATTATGAGTGTGCAAATGTAATAATGAATCAGTTTTCTTATAAATAACTAAGCAACTAATTTATGCGTCAAAATCACAACATCATCGTTATCATCAGTTTGAAGTCTACCACTGGACATAGGCCCTTAGAATTAAGTAACGTTTACTGACTCGCTACTACTGCGCAATGTTACTAAACATTTGATTCATGCATCGCACGTATTTGAACGCGTGCCAAAAATACATTATTTGAATAATCAACACTACATTAAAACGGAAAAGTTCTAATGACACTCACGCCTTGAGGATTCCGATCCGTAAATCATTTAAAAATCGTCAAGAGCCTTTTTCCAGTTGCTGGCATTTTTTCCTACAAATTTCACCATTCTATTTTAGGGGCAAAAGTAGAAATTCCTCAATTTTAAACTTTTTCCGTTTATTTGTATCACAAACCTCTTAGCATTCTAAATTTCGAAGTTGTGAGCTTACTGGAAATACCCTAGAGGTTTTTCATTTTCATGATTTCCATAATAAAATCAGACATTCAATGCCAGTTATCTTTTTAATGCACTGAGTTAGAAGCTTTATTTTTTTACCGCACTTTATGCTCACAGACCTTTCAATTTTGTATACATTACAAGTTGATACCTATAATATCCTTAGAAAAAGGGTCTTGACAGACAGATAAACAAAGTGATTCTTTGAGGGTCCTGTTTTTTCTGTTGGGGTAGGGAACCCTGAGCATAGGTACTGATTAAAAAAATCCTATCCTATCTATTGATATAATACCAAATGTGATTCAGTATGTACCTACAATATTATTTTGTACATCTCTCATTAAATATTAATTTGCTATGACCAAAGCTATCCAGCTCTTCAACGAAGCTCTTAATTACGAGAGCCTAATTGAAATCGTGACAATCACTCCAAAGCTATTCTGATAAATAATTGTTTCGTTTTAATAAATGTTTGCACATTTTTTACTAGCTATAAAAACGTGAGATCAAAAAGAATCCACTAAATTAAATCTGGATTGCTATATCCAGGTCAAGCTTTATGCACACTGGATAAACGGTACACAGCAATTACTTAAACGAGCTTACACCGAAATTGTTTTGTAACGACCCAGCTTAGTTCAAACTAACATACTGCTGAGCTATTAATAAGGTACAATTTTATTAATGATTTGGTGTTATAACAAATTTGTATGCATTTATAGTAGATTGTGCACTGAGTGGAAAGTGAATTTTTATTGCACCGAATATTAGTTTGGAGCGGTTTGGAGCCTGACCAAAACCGTTAAAAATTATCATAGCGGCATCATTATTATTTAAACCTACCAATACAGCTTTAAAAGGCAAAAACATACTTCGTATCACAGTTTCTTTCTTTCTTTCTGCGCAGAGTCCAGCTTAAGGTATGGTTTGTTTACGAGGACCACCCCTAAGCCCCCAGTGGTGTTCAGGTCAGTAAAACACCAGGGGATCGGCAGCATCAATTCGCCTGCCAAGCGTGGTGATTATTGCAAATTCCCCCCATTGCGTTCGATGGGGGAGGCCTCGTCTGGTAATGTAGGTCTACCAGATAATGATTAAGCAAGCTTTTGAAAGCGTTTCAAAACAATAACTACGCTGAATGAATTCTGAAATGATAACTTTATAGCCAATCTAGAAAAAGAACGTTAAAATATGATCTGCAAAAGTAGTCATTTCAAAAGCACAAATGTACATTACGGATATTTAGGGATCCGTACCCTAAAACAAAAAACGGTATCCTTATATAGTATCACTTTATATAGTATCTTTTTAGTATCACTTTCCGTCTGAATCCTTTATCAAAGGAACTTCTTTTTCTCTTTCCTATTTTGTCCCAGTGCTTGGGAAAAGTCTCACAAATTCTACCACTTGTTTCTTTCCTTGGCAGTCTTCCACCAATCCTCCTCAAAACCATTAACTAACTTCTAATAAATATTGTTATACCTTACACCGGGACACTAGCTAAGGTACTTTCCATAAAAGAAACGATGAACAATCAATGCTGAACCAACAACAACGATACCAAACTCTCACCTTACAAGACCGCCTCGCACTTGTCTGTTCTTTTTATTACCAAAATGAAACTTAATGGATGTCCTGAATGCGAAGTAATTTACTAACGCGGTTTGTTATCTAGGTTTCGTAGCCTTTCATAGCATTTATTGCGTAGTAATGAAGCCTCTACGAGGTGCACCACACTGATTCTCATTCTCATAATTGGCCACTAAGCCGGTTTCAGGGTCACCTTACCTCAAGATGTAAGGGGTACTGTCTACCGAACTGATAATCGCTTTCATTTACGATTTTACAGCTCATTGCGCTTTATGTATTGAATATTAAAGCGCTTGAAAAATATATTAAAACACGCAGCGTAATGTACTACGAAATTGTAATTGTAAGCGATTATCAGTTCGTTTCACAATAAGATGGCTGGTCTGTCATCTAACGCAGAGTAACCACGAAATAACCTGTTAGATAATGAAGTAGAGAAGTACCTCAAAAAAAAAAAAGTTAAGTAAATCAAATCATTAAAAATTCATTGATTCATTCATTCATACAGATAGCATAATATTGAGTTATTCATTAATAAAACTAATTTCATATATTTTTAATTTAATGAATAGGAATAGCGAATACGTAAAGTTGGTAACGGTGCCGACGGATGGTCCTTCGGCACGGAGACAATGGCTACGGGAAGCGGTGCTGCTCTGAAACTTCGAGCCGGATCTTGTGAGGCCATAATTTGTAAAATGTATTTTGTTTCTGTGAAGCTTCATTGTGTTGAAGTTGGCTGTTGTTCATATAACAGCTGATGAAGGTGCTGTATTGTGCTCACCATGATTATAATCCTATAATACATATTTGTTTATTTTACATATATTTGCTAATGAGATGAATAAGGCTTAAAAGGAGAATGCTCATACAAACTATCAAAATTATATGTAAAATATTACTCCTATTAAAAAAAATTACAAAAATACAAATGGAACAGTTTACTAATTAATACTAATTATATATTCTATTGTATATATTTTATAATGTTATAATGTACCCAGTATTATTCACGTATGTAAACTTATATTTTATTATGATGTAATATACCTACATGTCGCCACATACATGTTTTGCACCACCTACACAAATGTTATCCATATTACACAAAAGTTAGCAGGTAGAGAATGCTCCCTAGTATTAAATCGATTAAGTATTTTTTTTTTGTTTTATAAAATAAATAAATAAATGCTGGAAATTGTTTGTTTTGGGCAATACAAAATATTTTTACTTATCTATCTATAGTTTTAGATAAATGATTAAACATTATCTACAAATAACATTGTATATAAAAATATTTTATTCTCCAACCAATAATATCATTAACTAAAGATGTAAACAGTTCTATATTTAAGAACTGTTGAGAACTAGGATAATAATGCAACTTTAATTTGGATCTATAGTTTTAATTCCTATACAAAATAAAATAAGATTACTTTTGACACAATAATATTTAGACCCAAAACGGGACTCCATAAATTTTTAGGCATTGTCCTTTGACGGTACCACCTTCCTGCAAAATGGATTCGCCACGAATGCGAAACTCGACCTAGTTCCATTTAACCTATTACGAGTCTGTGCCATTGCACCAGCAGGTTGATTTACACAGACACACAAATCTTGGCCAGATTTGTGGAGCTCACATACAGATATCTGCGGTGGAGCTCATCCTGCATGAGTCCCGGCAACAAAAGCATGCTAGTAGTACCAAGTGTATTATGGTACAACACACTTTGTACACTTGTACATTATGGTGTGAATTCGAAAGCCAAAAGTTGATCATCTTCATCACTTCATCCCAGGACTTTTTCTGATCATCTTTGACTAGTCCTGCTGAAATACGTTATAGGTCAGCCAGTAGAGACCACCTTAATCTAATGTTGTTATTAATAAAAACCGGTCAAGTGTGAGTCGAACTTGCTTGAAGAGGGTTCCGTACAAGTATGTTAACATAATAACCACTAGATCAATTAAGGTATTAGTCAATCAACACAATTTATACGCACTTTAGCATTACTAGTATTTTTCATTTCCCGTGGGAATTGACATGTCGTCATAGAGACGTTTTGTATTTTGATACTAATAATTTTATTAGTAATTTTATTTTGACACAAGATACTATGTATTTGAGTAGACATAGTAAATTAATAATTGCTAAATTGTTAGCATTTAATATTTTTGATCCCGTTATAAGTACTATAACGCAGTTCACCGACAAGCCCGTAGTTAGTAGTAGTACTAATGAGGGCACACAAGTAGGAGTAGCTGACAGTCATTTAAACTGACGAGTTCGACAATGAGACAGCCGGGCACATTACATGTAGTACATCAAAATGTGCAAGGCCTTCCCAGCAAAATCTTAGAATTAGAATTATTTTTAAATCGTTTTAATGTTGATATCATGTGTGTAACTGAACACTGGATGTTACAATTTGATTTACTCCCTTATTATGAGAATTATAATATTGCAAGTTCATACAAACGCAAGAACGCCATACGTGGGGGTTCCTTAATTGTTGTTCGAAATACTTTAAAATGCAAGGAACGTAAAGATGTCGCAAATCTCACTATTGAGAGGACTATTGAGCTATCTTGTGTTGAGCTAGAGCGGCATATCATTGTGAGCGTTTACCGTCCCCCTGACGCAGACTTCGCATTATTTGAATCCACTATGGAAGAAGCATTGCTTAAAACTTTTGTTTGTAATAAAATGCTAATAGTCTGCGGAGATTTCAATATAGATATTCCGGTTAATCCTCTATCTGAGAGGCTTCTTAATTTATTTAAATGCTTTAACTTAAATCACCTCTTCGAAGAACCTACAAGGGTGACACTAACAACATCCACTTGTTTAGATAATATTTATTGCAGTAGTGTTCCAATTGATAAATCAGTAATTAAACATTTCACCTCAGATCACTATGGTCACAGTGCTGTATTTACTTGTAATTTTGTAGATGAACCTAAGGAATTCACTTATCGGCCTATCACAGAAAGTCGCATTAAGAAGTTCCAGGGCAGTATTGAACTTAAAATGCCCCTCGTACCGTGCGTAGATGATCCGAATGACCTTTTTACTAGTTTGTTTGAGTTAATATGTGAGGAACATAGTGAGATATTTAAGTTAAAAAAATGTAAAGCTAGAGCTAATGTCGGGTTAGCTGATTGGGCTACAACCGGTATTTATAGAAGTAGGAATAAATTATATGAACTCTATGCGGCTAGAGAATCAATGTTGCACGATCCAACGTTTATCTTGTACATAAAGAACTATTCCAAGACCTTCAAAAAAGTTTGTCATGCAGCAAAATCATTGCATTTGAGAAATAAAATAGAAAAATCAGCAAATAAAATTAAGACAACTTGGAAATTAATAAATAATGAAACAGGTAAAGCTAAACCTCGTAGTAAACAAATTAATTTAAACGTAAACAATACAATATTATCAAATAATATTGAGGTCGCAAATGCCTTTGATAGTTTTTTCTCTAGTATACCTAATATTGTGACTCAATCTTTAAATTCAACTGCCTCTGGAGCATCTACTTTATTGGAATTAAGTGTTGATAAGTGTGAGGTCGCGTTTAGTTTCAGATACGTTAATGCCATTGATATTGTTAAGACATTTAAGTCACTTAATATTAAAAATACTGAAGACCTTTGGGGAATATCTACAAAGGTGTTAGGTGTTATAATTATTGATATTGCGCCGTGTATGGCCTACATTTTCAATGGATGTGTTGACGAGGGAGTCTTTCCTGATCTTATGAAACATAGTAAATTAATTCCTTTGTTCAAGTCTGGTAATGAAAAAGATCCAGGTAATTATAGGCCAATTTCTATATTGCCTGCGTTAAGTAAAATCTTCGAGAAACTTATTCTTACTCAGTTATTGTTACACTTCAACCTCCACGGACTTCTTCATAGTCATCAATTTGGATTTACTAAGGGTCGTTCGACAGCCGATGCTGGTACCATGCTCTTAGAACACATATTTGAAGCATGGGAGAACTCGCAGGACGCGATCGGAGTTTTCTGCGACCTGTCCAAAGCATTTGACTGCGTGAGGCATGATACTTTAATTTCCAAGTTAAAACATTATGGCATACAAAATCAGGCAATTAATCTTGTAAATTCTTACTTATCCAATAGAGTCCAAAAAGTTGATGTTGGTGGTGAAAGGTCTTCAGGATCGACTATTGTCATGGGGGTGCCACAGGGTTCAATACTAGGCCCTTTTTTATTCCTAGTTTACATTAACGATCTCCCTTTTTTTGTGAAAGACATATGTGACATAGTTCTATTTGCTGACGATACTTCTTTGATTTTCAAAGTTGATAGATCTAAATCTAATTACGATGATGTAAATGATTCACTATCGCATGTTCTTGAGTGGTTCACAGTTAATAATCTTCTGCTTAATGCTGAAAAAACTAAATGCATCAAATTCACATTGCCAAATGTAAAACATTATCCAACTAATATTAAAATAAATGGGGAGGCACTTGATCTTGTCAAGTCTACCATTTTCTTAGGGCTTAATATTGATGCAGGGTTGCAGTGGGCACCACAAATTGTGGCTCTTGCTGGTAGACTTAGTTCCGCTGCATATGCAGTTCGTATAATAAGGCAGCTTACTGATGAAGCTACAGCTAGGCTTGTTTATTTTAGCTACTTCCATAGTGTTATGTCATATGGTATCATACTGTGGGGTAAAGCAGCAGATATCCAAGCTATTTTTGTCTTACAAAAACGGGCAATACGTGCCATTTATAAAATGAAGTCGCGTGACTCCTTGAGGGAGCGTTTCAAAGAAATCAATATTCTTACAGTAATATCGCAATATATCTATGAAATATTATTACATACACATAAACACTTGGATAGTTTTATGATAAAAAGTGACGTGCATGGTATTAACACGAGAAATAAACACAAACTAAATATACCAAAATTTCGATTAAAGAAAGTAAGTGGGTCTTTTATGGGGAATTCTGTACGGTTCTATAATAAACTTCCAGAAGGTGCATTTAAACTTCCTATTCGAAGATTTAAATCCTACATAAAGATGAATCTAATTAAGAAAGCGTATTATACTGTTGATGACTATATTAATGATAAAGCCGCGTGGCCTGATGTCGCTCTGCCCCTCGACTGCTAAAATGGAAATTTGCAATATCTGTACTTACCTATTTACATGTTTGTATTAGATTATTATTTATAAGTATAACAAGCGTAGCGTGTGCTGTCTTGCATATTTTTGCTGATGTTTATTTACTTTTGACTACCTGCCTAAGGTTTTTAAGTTCTCATTTACTATGTATCAGCAACTCCTTGCTCCGAGGCACCACACAGGCGCTTCTCACCTAGTGGTAAGACGGACCATTTATGTAAGCCAAGCCGAGTTTGTTGCCTGATTCTTCTAGGCTTGGTCGCGTTGGAACAGGAGTAATTTAATTTTATATAAGACGATTCAAAATGATCCTTGTGATTTCAATGAATAAAGTTCTTTTTGACTTTGACTTTGACTTTGACTTTGGGAATTTAAGGACTTAGAATTTTAATTTAAGTTTTCCTATAAATTATGAGAGATGCCCAATATTCCTTATTTATTTGAAAATGTTTGGTCCAGTAGTTTCGGAGTAAGGATTGGTAAATTTACACATATTTATTTTCTTTAATATCTTTTAGACCAAGCATTTTAAAATTATTAAAATAAAACATGCTTGTTCATCGAGTTCTTTTATTTGATATATCACTTGATGCATTTGACACAACTTATTTTTATTAATTTTCCAGTTTGCCCCCCAAAATTAACCCCTGAAATCGGAATTAATTAATTTATGCTATTTGTCCGTGATTCAGTCACCTAATTCTACATTTGTACCAAATTTTAACTTTTTTGGTCCATTAGATTCAGATAAAATAGGCTGTGACAGACAGACAGACACCTGAGTGATCCTATAATGGTTCCTTTGGTACCTTCTTAGGTACGGTACCCTAAAAATGATGTTACTAGTGCAACGTGATGATTGATATAGCGCTGCGTATCGAGAACAGGGATTAAAAAATATGCCGACAAAATTCTCGGCTTAGTAATAAAAACTTAAACTTATTAGTTGTACACCGAAATTATTGGATAAATAAAGTATGGGTACTTAGTTGTTTCTTTGTTAGTGAAATATGGGCATTAGTCGAACTTTCTTACTTAGAGACCGTATAAAAAGTTTCAGAAAGAACCTTAACTCACAAGAAAGAAAACTATTCGAACTCCCTCATTTGTACAGCTTTATTATTCTTTTCGTGATATAAATATACCCAATGATATAGAAAAATACACGAACAACGAGTTTATAAAAAATATTTGTTCCTAATTGCTTGCTGGAAAAAGCCGACTAAGGGACTATTTCTATAATTGTTTAGGCACTATTTATTGGATGTAAATAAAACCCAAACTCGTTATGGGGGTCGCTAACTGTACGAGGGGATGGGCAGCAGCATTCACCTATA
This sequence comes from Epirrita christyi, assembly GCA_951392215.1. Lineage (NCBI taxonomy): Eukaryota > Metazoa > Arthropoda > Insecta > Lepidoptera > Geometridae > Epirrita > Epirrita christyi. The sequence continues at coordinate 8,398,644 of OX595846.1, read as the reverse complement.
TTATTACCAATATTAAGATCACCAACCCACCTATATGCCCCTATTTCAATCTATTGCTTCGTCTAGTATGACGTCTGTTAAGAAAATGTGTTTGAAAGAGACGAGTCATTTTGAGAAACAATTGATTGCGAACAAAATATTTTTGCATGCCACATTCTTGATATGCATAATTGAATTACAAGCCAAAAAAAAAACATAATCAGTTTTGATTTTAAACAATAGGCTATTTGTTATTGTGGATACGGGCATTAATATAATTCAGCATGTTAATATGTAGTTTAGTAACGGTATAATGTTTCGTAACATGTCATTTTGTTATTATAGAAAGTGATTAGCTACGTGTGTGTGAGTAAACAATATAAAGGAAAGAAACAATGGTTACACTACACAGAATATTTAGAGAGTTACATACCAAAACAATACCTACCCAATTGTATTAATAAGTAGTTCGCCAGTTCTTTACCTACAATTGTACCTTTACTGTCATTGTCGACATCAGAACACACAAGTCCACTGCTGGACACGGTGGAGACCACCACTACGTTTGCATGGACGCAATCATCACTTTGAAAATATGCAAAGATGACTTACGTAAGCCCCAGTAGGTACTTATGTTCTTATATTAATTAGAGTATTTGAGCTGGCTTAGCACAGGAATCGATAAACACCTACCGTTTATAAGGGCTTTTATCCGAGTTTATCTATGTAGCTAGATAAAGTCTTTATAACTAGATAAAATTGGAAAGAGTCCAAAATGCCCAAAAATCTCTTATATTTTGAGAGGAACAAAACTTTATCAACGTCGATAAAAGTGTATAAAGTGTATAATACACTTATCCACTTAAAGTGATAAAGTTTTAGTGATCTCCTTTAAAAGCAGCAAAATAGAAATAAAAACAATGGTAGGTACAATTGGCTAGACCTACCTAGTACCTACAATGGTAGGTATAAGGTACCTATTGCGGTTTGATACTTATTGCATCGCGGTTAGGTATAAGAGCAGGATTGCTGATGAAACTTGATGCAGACACGACAAGGCTTTCTATTCCACCACTTAGGGTGATGAATATAATTTAATATTACGTAGCTGTGGTCTCCACGACACCACTAAAGATTGTTAAAATTTGAGTATAGTAAGAGGCAAATAAGTTGAGTCCCGGCGCGCTTACTACCTGACTACGCAGCAGAGGGTTTTGTATTAGAAATTGCTATAGCGCAAGTCACATGGTACGCCCGCCAGATCTCAACTACATTGCCTTCTATTAAATCTACGTCGTGTTTAGTGTCCTTGAACTATCAATTGTTACGCCCAAGTTAAACAGGGTACATAGACAAAGAAAAAATGTGCAAGTTAGCTCTAAGTGATTCAATTCTCTTTGGTTTGCCTAGCGTAAAGTTACTAAAGTATGAAGATGACAGGCTTTCGACAAACGCCGCACGTTATCGCTCTATCTTTCCCGTGAGACCGTCCCTTTATATAGCAAAATCTCCAGCTCCTTAGGGCTAGTAAACCCCGCCAGGATAGTTAAATGTATGGAACTTAGGAAGCCATTGCTGAGTATAGTAGCCAGTAGAGATTATCCATAATAACATCTCCAGTGCCTTAGTGACAGTCGAACGAAACATTTTAGATATCTCAGGGCCTAGTCTATATTTTGTATTCGTTTCCTTCGATTACCGAATAAAGAGTCGATATTTTGTTTTTTGTATGATGTTACTGAGTTTATCAACAAGTCCATCATTTTCACTATGTATACAAAACCGACATTTCAGCTCGCTATTCGGGTGGATAGCGAATGCAAAACGTAAATGACACGGTCGTTTATAGTGTAGTGTTGTAAGACGAATTTTGTATGAAGACACTGATTAGTGCTCCTATAGCATACCTACACTTTGCGAATCTCAATTTCCATACAAAAATCTGTGACAAACTACACCATAGTTACTAGTAAAAATTGTAAACTCAAGGTTTGCTAATGTATACTAGCATGTTTTACTAGCCTCGCGGGTACGATGGAGCGATGTAGGTTTGTTTTTAGATAATTACTATCTTAATTTATTTATTACAGTCGTGTCGTTGTATAATTTACTGGCTCAGACAAGACGCATGCTTTATTTCATTAGATACCTAATGATAAAGTTGTAATATGAAACAATCCACCTGCAGTCTCATAAAAGGCTTGGTGTTTCCATGACACATATATTATACCCAGTATGGTACGTACAGACTGACCGTGCGAATATACAAACCATGCTTCTTGTTGCAAGACTTGTCAAGACTTGCTGGCTTCCTTTTGGAGTGAGGGTTAGTTTTTGTTCGTGTTTGCTTGCACTGGATTGCTTTTATTTGTAATAGTTTTGTTAATGAGTCTCATTGCGTGTAATTGATATGGAGTATGGCATTGTTTTGTTTGTTCAACACTTGATGGTGCGTTATAGTCCATTGATGTGTGGATTTTTTTGTTAATAAATAAACTGGCCATGCGTCTTCTCTTAAACCAAAATACTGTAGGGTTGCAAAGTCAATTCAAAGTCTCTCTAAAACTCGGAAAAGTATTCAAGTTTCTATTGTTATTGTTATTTAATCTTCTTCCTGTTTCAAAATAAAAAAAAATGTTTTCTTCAGCAATTTAGTTTTTTCTCCTGTCTGAAAAAGTTGCCCTTTGAATTAGTTTATTATTTGAAAAAATAATAAACTAATTACCAGTGAGTGTGTTAGTCTAGTGATAGGGTGAAGGACGATAGATTCTCAGAGTTTTCTAAATGGTTGTCGTAGAAGCTTAGCAAAATAACTTCTACTTAAAGCTTTTACACAAAGCCTTCGAAACATTTAACCCGCTTAAACTCTCCCAATTAAATAGTTTTTCCTTCAGCTGTAAAAGAATAAAAGCGATAAATTACAAGTTTCGGTTACTTTGGACGCCCTTAACTTGCACATAGCTCACAAAAAGGTTGGCTAGTTAAATACAAAAAAAATAACCACAATCAACATCCAAGGTGCTTTATTCCAGAACACAAACCTATTTTCGCGAGAGCGCTGTGAAACCACTAAGAATTTGCAGATAATACAGCAAGGCTCTGTTTTTAATCTGGACCGATAAACAATCGTTCTTAAGCTTTCATAATTAGCCAAACAAATAGGACGCTGCTGCGTTTGTTGATTATTATGCCATATCCATACTTTGCTAGCGACTTAGCGTTTCGTAAACTTTCGCATGGTTAATTTTTCTACGTGCCCTGACTATTTATTGATAAATAGTCTAGTAAACGATAGTCTACTATCTAATGAAGTGTAGAATCTTAAATCGGAACTAAAGTACCTACCAACAGCTTAGTACGTAAGAATATTATCAAACAGAGACTTGTATTTACATTCGCTCTTGTAAATATGCGATCTAGCTGTTCCTTGCTTTACTTAGGAGCTGTGCACTTACTTCGAAGTTCGGACTTGTAAGGCGGCGTTCACAGTTAATTACTCTGTATCCTAACGAAGTGCTAACTCGCGATATGTACGTAGCTCTCGTTTAATAAGTCCACTTTTAAATTATACGGTTGCGAAAATTTATACGGATTACATTTTATGTGTCTTATTTACAACCAACTTTAAGTCAAAGTTGTTACTTAGTTTGTACGCATCAGAGAACATCCGTTATCATTGAATAACTTTTATCGCAGAAGTCTATAGACCTTTTACTACTGTTCTTTTAAATATAGGACATCACGGAACCGATATTTTGTACTGAATAGTTTTTAAACTGAATCGCTATAAGAGCTCATGGTAAGGCCTCTGGTCTGTTTATTTTAAGTTTCATTGACAGTTTTTCAATGAAACCTGGAATTTTGGCCTAAATAAGTGGTCTCCTAAGCTAGGGAATAGTTGTTGAAATCAGGCATATCTAAGGTGCTACGCAGAGTGCTACGAAATCACATTATTATAGAATTATTCCCCGTATCATTTAATATGTTCCCCGCAAAGGCCGTATTTGTTGGATGGTAATGGTTAATTATTATAATAATTTACGCGTTGTTGCATGATTCAATTTGGCTCTGTAATTTTTTATCTCCTCAGGGGTTAAATTTCGTAAAATCTTAGTGAGCACCATAGAAGCCGAAAGGAACATTCATGCCAAATGTCAAATTTCTACATGGCTTTATACTGAATTAGCGAGTTGAAGTGACAATAGGCAAGTCATATAGCTTGTCAAACTGACAACCGTTGGGGAATAAAGGTTCTCAAGTGGTGACCACAAACCGGACGACGCGGTAGAGGAAGGCCCTCTACTCGATGGACTAATAATAAAGACATTATAATGATCACCAAACCCCTCTAGTTAATAAAGAGAACTTCACTTTAACCGTTCAAAAAGGTTTTAAAACCGAGTACTACTACTAGCTACTGTTTGTTTGTTTGTATATACTTTATTGCACACAAAACTAAAAGTAAATGTACAAAATTAAATGGAGGGCATAATGCCAAAGTCATTTTCTACCTGCCAACCAAAAAGGTGGTAACAATTTAAGACGTGCTAACACATAATAAAATATAAAAAAAACCCAAAAATAAATAAACAAAATACATAGACTAAACGATATAGCTTAAATAATAAAATCTGGAAAAACGAAAAAGAAAAACAATTACGGATACAGTATTTTAAGGTAATGCTCACGAGTCAGCCTTTTAAAACACACTTTGGAGTAAACGTTCTTAATATTAAACGGAAGCATATTCCATAACTTCACAGCCTCGACCGAAAAAGAGATATCACAAAAAGATGTGCTATGAGCAGGTGTCGCTAGAAGGAGATTATGTGATGATCTTAGATGCCACTCATTCTGACCGAAAATCAAAACGATTAAATAAATATTCAGGAGCAAAAGGATCTTTCAGAACAGTAAAAAGGAGACAAAGAATTCTAAGGTTTCTGCGTTCACGAATAGGTGCACTACACTGACACATACACTTCTGACTACACTGTTGAATAATAATTACGCAAATATTTTCAGCCAGTTAATATATTAGTTCAGCAAACAGCTAGCAGATGAGTTTGGAATAGGGAATGTGAAGTCTTGTCAGTCAGCTGTGCAATTAGGGCTGAGTTGAAAATGAAAATCTATTGTTCGCTACGTGAGTCCGCATTTTATGGATACTTTAGTGTATGTTCTGGTATGTCCATGTCAGGTTTAGAAAGTTGACCATATGTGACTATATAGTTGTGCGACGGGTGAGATGCCGGCTGGGATGCGGGTGCGGTTACGATTCCTGTGGGACAAATATTTTGCAAATATTTGTGCCAGGTCTAGGTGTTATGGTACCATGGTACTCCTAGTTTCTGATTCCCATGAAACAGAGAGTTTTAGTGTGGAATCAGGGCTATCTGTGACACATTCGGTTTTATGTTATGTGTGTAACTTATAACGTGTTATTTATAAACATGGATTAGCTTTTGTTTGGCTATCTTTTTCCCGTTTTAGAGTTTCGTACCTAAATTGGCAAATCGGAGCATTTATAGAATCACTTTGGTGTCTGTCTGTCACGTGTTTTTTTTCTCATAGATTATTTGCCGTAAATTATTGAAACTTTCTAATTTAATAAATCGCGGGAAGTCAGTGGATGCAGGCGAAACAAGACCGTTAGTCTTGGCATTCTATAGAGGAGGCCGTTGACCAGCATTCAACTGCTACAGGCAATGATAAACTAGTTTAATCAGTCTTTGGTCTAAGGCCCATATTCCGGGACTTTGCTCAAGCATGAATCGAGACTCAAGCATAGATTTGAGTATGCTGCGTTAAACGGTACGAAGTTGACATGGAAAATAAAATGTAAACGAAAACAGGCTTGGTCTAAAGACAAGTCTCAAACTACACTTGAGACTAATTTGAAACACGATTCAGTTGAGATTAGTTTCAAAGCCGTTCTGGAATAAGAAAAACACAAGTAGGTACAAATTCAACGCTCAAGTAATGGTGATCGGAGATCAAACGATACGTTTAGTACTAGAATACAGGCCTGAGGCTTTCTTTTTCCTACCCAAACAATTTGTAAAAATTCTGTTTTAAAATTTGTTGTTTGACTTACTTGCACTTGTATAATTGTATTTGCTGTGTAACGTTTTGCCCGTAATATTAGAAATGTTATGATATTTTTTTTATAATATGTATGTCCCTGTTAAAGTTGAAGTAATGTGAATCAATGTTACTTATATTATTGTGCTATTTTAACCCCCGACGCAAAAAGAGGAGTGTTATAAGTACCTATCTATGTATTTGTGTGTCTGTGGCATCGTAGCTCCCAAACGGACGAACCGATTTTGACTTTCTTTTTCTAGACATTTGACCTGATCGAGGGTATTCTTAGCTATGTTTGATTGTGCGGTGGAAATAGCGATACGTATTCTTCTTTCACGCAAATAAATATCTCATATACCTAATCCTGACTCTCTAGTACATAAGAATACTGATTGATTAAAGTATCTGAGTACTTGCTACCAATATTACATCCCGATTACACTTTTATGAAAGAACCCTGTATTTATTATAGCTAAGTCTGAAAGAAAGATAAATAACATTGAATTAATCTTAGCAAGTCACCTAATTTCACTTAAAAGAAAATTTACTCCCAAAAATATCTTGCCGGTTATTGGGAGTTAATAATGAATAAATCAACCTTATCCCAGCAGGAATAAGAAAATATAAATTAATTTTACAGAACGTAATATGAGAAAGTCGATAAACTAGGGTGTCCATAAATTAGGAAGAGCCACGGACGTGCTAGTTTATTTTTTAACAACGAAATGGCGTCCTCTTAAAATATCCCGGTCGTTAGTCGGCTCCCTTCACTGCGCTCTGAACGAAAAAGGAAATAGTTCTTAACAGCTTTTAGAATCGAAGCTACCCAACAAAATTGTGCCTAGGAAAATTTGCTCTGTATTTGAGCACGATTTTCTATCTAATCTAAAGTAATGTCTCTGAATTATTTTCTCGTTATTTTTTAACTTTCTTTATCAAATATTATTGTATTTTGTAGTTTTTAGCTTATTTTAGAAACAAGCAAATATAAACCCATTCTAATGCATTCGTGCCTAATTATTGCTCTAATGCACGTCCCTGTACCTAGGATAAGGTTGCGGGTTGGATCCCAGTGCGGTACATAGCTTTTGGGTATATAATGTTAACGTTTCCCGTTAGTCTATAAATCCAGAAATCATTAAATCTCCCTAATCTTGTTCATCGTGATTTCTATGTCATGGTTTCCGAACGTCTCTTGATTAAAATTAGTTAAGAGTTAGTCGTATAAACAACGGGAGACGCTTCCCTTGTTGAATTTCCGTGTCACTTTTATAATGGCAATTTGTAACTTCCTTTGATTTAATTTAGACGAGCATTTATAGAAAAATATCCAAAGATTTGGTTTTCTTTACAGTGTATTTAAATAGATAGTCGGGCACGAGAAAACGTCAAAAAATACAGCTCCGAATGGGACGGTTTCGTGTAAATCTAAACACACACTTAATACAGCGTATCAAGTGTGTGTATTGTGTTACACAGTTTTGACACAAATGTCAATTTGAAAATCGCCACATTTTTTGTGAGTTGTTTGTTGTGTAACAACTTCTGAACAAGTGTATATTCCAAGTGTATCCTGACAATGGAGACGTAGGACATACATAGTTACACGTGGACGTGGACGTGGGTCATAACATAACACCCAACAGTCACATACCTACGTAGTCCAGACCCCACACTAGGATTCCCTGTGTCGTGGGTATCAGGAACTACGCGTATCATGGTACCATTACACCCAGACCCGAAACAAATATTTGCATATAATGCAAACATTTGTACCGCAGCGGGGAATCGAACCCCTCGAACCTCTTGCGTTTCAGCCCGCTACTCGCTCAATGCACCACGGAGGTCATCAAAAGATTTCCCTAAGATTGACAACCCACACTCCTGAATCTATGAATCAGCGGCAGTATTAGGTACCAGTAATGTATATTAGGGTTGGGTATCTCCCTCTTTCAACGGACTCACTACAAACTATTGATACAAACAATGTAATTACTCAAATAACCGTGCTATTGATATAAATCGGCAATAGAAGATCACATCTATCAAACCTGAATAGCCCGGTAAAACACAATACCGCTCGAATAATCATAACTCAGAATCGAATATTCCACGCAACGTCGAGCATAATCAGGCGAACTGCATAGAAACTGGCTATAATCGTCAAATTATCAAATCTAGCGTAACTGTAGACAATGGGTATTTGAACGAGCGAGCTGTCATTACCTGCCTATTACAGGCGTCAACCGCTGTGCAATGAAAGCTATGAAGCGTTGCCAGATAAGCATAGCGATAATCACAGGCGAAACAATCGCAGTAAGGAAAAAGCTTTCCCAGAATACATCATGCTATCCCATTCTACACATAATATACATTATAAGACACATTTTATTGTATAACTTGTGAAATTCGAGTTACTATGATCCGGTGATGTAACTAATAGATCCGTTTAATTGTAGGCTGTTTTCAAATTACTTACTGATCCGGTGACTATCTTAATGATGAAGTATACGTACCTACTACACAGTGTGCGGAAATTCAAGGTGTCAATATTGGAATATCTTTCTTAAACTACCAAGACTAATAGTAAGCAGTTGTTTGGACTCAATAATGTGTTTTAATGAAAATTCTCGAATAAAAAACTCTAGAATGATACATTTTGAATGAAAAAGTTCGCATGAAAATTTCAAATGAAAAATCTTGAATAAAAAATCTCGAATGAAAAAGTAAGCATGAAAAAGTTTGAATGAAAAATCTCGAATGAAAAATAAGACAAATAATTCATAATTCCCAGAAAAAAATTGGGTAACATTTTTGGTACTTATCTTGTAGTTTTCTTGCATGTGTTACGTAAGCCTTACAGGTATTATCAGGATTATTTATTTAACAGAAAAAGTTTTTATATTACTTAACTTTTTTCCGGGAAGTGTTGTTCTTTTTCGTAGAATCAACCCCTTTAGGGATAGCATACATTTCCTGTACATGATTAATATTTACAAGTTGAGCTCAATAACCTCTTAATAAATTTCCACAATTCAGCCCCTAAGGGGGTGCACCGGGGTATTGATGTTTGTATGGAAAAAACTACACGCAGACAAAGTGATACAGTACAGTACCTCATACATATACACATACAATCATACAGTATATAGGTACTGTATATAGAAACTAATATTTTGCAGCCAAAACACATTTTTGCACACTACTAAATTCTAGCCATGGGATCCAAGGGCGAGGTCGACTTCCACTGGGCTACTTCTGCTATTTAATTTAACTGTTGTTCACATAACAAGAGAACTTTAATTAGCATGTGAACAATGCCTTTATCGCACGTGCAAGTACGTCGCTAATCAGATTTTCCGCGTGCCAATGCACTATAAATACAGCTGTTCCGAAGAATTTTGAATGAAATAATAGAGCTGAGAGCAGACGCTTATAATAAACAGTTTTGTTTTGCACAATACATTTTTCAATGGGTACAGCGTTTATGAAATTAGGCTTCATGCGTCTTGACTCTGGTGATAGAGCCTGATAATCAGCTTGATGTGATGACATAATAGGAATGCAAATTTTAGCTTAATGAAAGAAAGAAAGACGGAAAGAAAATTGAAAAAGTGAAGTTCGATGATAATTATGTGAGTAGCTTAATTCGACGCGATTTAAGCCATACAAAAACATGACATTTAAAAAAAACAAAAAACAACAAAATAAAAACAAAAGAAGTTTATGTACCTACATCAAATAAAAAATTAAAAAATCACCAACTGGCGTCATGCGTGTTGTGTGGGGTCAAATAGGTCCCTGTCTCAGACTAGTAGATACGGGCGTGGCGCTGGTTTTCAGACAGGGCCTGCCCGAATGACATCACGAACGTAGAAAGTCTATGCTATAAATAATATAAAAGTTATCTGTGATCTGTGGTAATGGTAATGGCGATTTGTATTGTCTATGGTCAGTGTCAATTATAAAGAATATTTGCGAATAGTTTTTTGAAAGTTTTTTTTTAACAAAAATCAGGGCGGAGTGCGTCGTTATATCGATATGCAAGATTTATGTTTGATTGTTAGTAAGATAGTTAGAGAAAGGTGGGTGTGAAACTTAATGAAAGGTTATAAAAATCATGGAAGGAATGTCTGATTAAAATGCGTAGTCTCCCAGCAAAGCTCAGATCGTGAGGCTAGATTAGATTCGGACACTTTGTATTTTTCCGGTTTGAGTTCATCGTGATGGACAATGTCGTTGCGCATTTTAAAAACTACGAGTCAGGTGAAGTAATCTTGGGTATTAATTTGTCACGTCAAATTCTTGAGTAACTTTATTTAACCGGCGTTTACATCAATATTCCGTACATTCCCTAAAGACACAATCTATCGTGAACGTAAATTATGTAGTTCGAAAGTTCTTTGATTGATTCGGTAACTTGAGTTGAACAAATTAAAAATTATATTTCCTACTTTCATGTCACGCCATTCAATCTAAGAAAGTAAAGGTATCTTAGTGTAATTATGCCATAGTAAATGAAGTTTCCATAATTTTTCAAAATAAAATTCTCGTTTTCCGTTTATTGCCCGTGTTACTACCAGTCTACCAGTAGTAACACGGGTAAAAACATGGGGGTACATGGGAACATACAAAATGAGAAGTTTTTTTTACCCTTGTTATTACTGGTAGTAATACTGATAGTAACACGGACAATAAACGTCGTTTTCTTCATTTTTTTCTACTAAAAGTCTTCAGGAGTTTTTCCAAATCCCTTTAGTTAAATCCTTCAGAAAACTGTATAAGCCTTTTCCAATAAATAAAGCTTCCCTCAAACACTCAAGCCACGTCCCAAGGTACTTACTCAAATGGCGTAAACGAGAAATAGAGCATTGCATTAGAGTGCACCCCATTAAAACCACATGTGCGAGACGTCACCTAGAGTCTTCACACCAAGCGTCTTCACACCCAGCGCTTCTCAAATATAGTATTGAAATAAATCACTCAACTACCTTACTACACTGATTTTGGAATTATAGCTCACCTACACTGTGCACGTATATGTAGATAGAGTCTAGGTAAGCCTGAGTAAATTCAATTATTAATTGATTTTCATAACATTTCTTCAATAACTAAACACATATGTATACATGTATGTATATAATGTAATGTACATGTATGTATATGTGGTTTCTTTTTAATGTATCTAATGAAGTCATGTCGTGACAGAATTGATGTACATAACAATTTTTAATTTGATAAAACTCGTCTAATCTCGGCACTTAATAAAGAGAATCATCCAATATTTTAGCGGTCCTTATTATATTTGTGACCCAATTTCGATACAGTAATGAAAAAACCGTTCGTGATATCATGAACATTTTAGGAGTTTATCAAACTTAAAAAAAAAAAAACTAAAAACTAAACTAAACTTTCTTATGTGTAAGAACTAAAAAAGTAGGTACTCTGTGTAGATTTTTACTTTAAATTTGATTTGTAATGATCAAAGTTTTTGCAATATTGCTCTATTTTGTTCGAATAAAGAATGAAGTTGGCATATACGTAGAATTACGGCTATCTGGTCAAGAACTTTTGCTATTTGAAAAGTCCAAGTTAAGTGTTGAATCCCAGACAACAGCCACTAGTTGAAGCTATTTCCCAGCAAAATCACTGACTAACATCCGAATTAATTTCTATAATTCCCAAAAGACGAAGTTTGAGTTGCTCTAGCAGTAATTTGTTTGCGCCCGCGGCTCTTGTTTGTGTGGAGTTCAATAATATTTATTCTAAGAGATTAGGCATACAATTTTCTCAGCTGCTTCGTAGTTATAATGTTTTGATAAACCATAATTGAGCTTCCTCAAAACATTACTATTACTTATGTTATTTTATGTAGAACAGAAAGCTTTCACGAAAGATAAGGATTGCTTATGGAAAACTAATAAACTAAAATTTAAGGCGCTTTGGCGTAAGTAGGTAAGTAAGTAACTTTGATTATTTAATAAAAGAACTTCTACACTGACTTCTTATGTTAATATAAATTATCTTTGAAATGTTTTCAATCTAAACCGTCGTGTCTATAAATGTGTAATTTATTGATGGATGGGAACATCTATTATGTTTATTTCAGTAAATTTTATTAGGAGCAGATGTGTCCCGCCGGCCGTCCTCCGCTCAAATAAGTGAGTTTTATTGAGATCCTTTGATGTCTTCTAAAAGCAATTTTCTCTTGTTTATGTACTAAATATAGGGATGTTTATACTTTTACTCATAATATTGATGAAACGTAGATATTTAAACTGACTGTATAATCTAATGAAATTAATAAGGTAGTGGTTGTTCTGGCTTCGATACAAAAATTAAATAATTTAAATGTAAGTACTTAATATAACCGCATCATAAATAAACTGTTAAAGTATTGAGCCACTGCAGAAATCTTGAAACCATCTAATTGAATATTCCCTTTGCGTAATACTGTCTTACTTCACCCTTTAAAATAAAATAAAGCTTGAAAGCGAAACATGTAAATTTTATCGTGTCTGGGCGCAGAGCCGCTCGGGACCGAACGGATTTTTTACCATCCAAAGGTAAAAGAGAAAACTTGGCTCGTATTTTCAGCTAAAAGTTACCCTGCAATGCTCTACGAGAAATACTTTGTGACTTACGGACCGAGTTATAAACGAATGGCGTATTGTGTAAGTCGGCCGAACCAACAAATCATTTCGGGCACATTAAAGATTTCAGTCACCACGCAAGCTCCAGCGTTTCCTTCGCGTGTAACCAAACTCCGAATTCCAAAATTTCGTTATGTTATTTATTTTATTTGAGTCGATGATGATGTACTAGGAAGTGGCGCGTTAACCCATGCCCAATATAACTGCAATACCTTCCAGGTCATGTCCACTTAGGATGTACCCTTTGTGGTATTGCACTGCTTTCGTCACCCAGAGACATATAGATGACTGCAGAACACAGCAATGCCGGTATACACAGCAATAGGTACTGCTTGCCGTCAGAAATAGGATGGTACTTCCCCGGGCGAACAATTTCACAAGGAACTCTACTAAGTAGAGTCTGTTCAGCAAGAGAGCCGTGTGGGATTTGAGGGCGCTGTTGTGCCTTATTACCTTTTTTGTTTAGCGGACAATACAATCAACAAGCACGTCTGTTCCATTTGATACTATTACAACATTTACAACGTAACTATTTATTTTGTTTATGATTCAAATAAAATATATCCATATATAATTACTATGAATATAATTTCAAATTCTAACAGACACACATTTTGCCAATACCGTTTGTTAAAAGTAATTTTTTTATTCTTCTATTCTGTTAGTTGTTTTGTGATAGTGTGTTTTTTTGTTTAGTCATAATTTCTTTCTCTTTTTCTTTCTAATTATATAATCCAACATTCTGTACAATAAAGACGAGTGCCTAGGTAGGTCAAAGGGCAGTTCATGACCCACTTGGAATTCTTATGTCAAACTCTGTTACAAATAGCAACAGATACTATAATGGTATAATTAACCGATCAACAATGGAAAACGAGAAGATACCCTAAAGAGGTTATTTTGCAATGGTTATAATATAATAATTATAATATGACTACTAAACATTTTCACAATCAAAAACATTTTCTTTGTAACAAAGTATTTCTATTTGATTTGTTGCAGGTTTTTTTGTTGTTGAGAAACCGTTTGAATATCTTAGGATATTCCGCGTTCTTAACTTAAAATTCACATTTATTTTAAAGTGTGCCGGTCACGTTTAAGACATTGTATTCGAGCAGTTTTAAAAAAAAGGCTAGCATTTATATCGAGTTTAATGGAATTCTTATAAATATAGGAGAGAATCTGAAAAATGTTGTCTTATATAAATAAATAATAAAGCAACAAATAGAAAAATATAAGAAAAACTATTTAGACGAAAAATTCTCTGAGGCATACAAAGTATTGATCACATGATTTTATAAATTAAATTGTGTTGTAGTTGTAGAATTTGAGCTTTTTCATTATTTATTAACTAAATGAATACCTACTGGGTTTTTCTAGTAGAAATTATTCCTATAAAAATATTCTTATGAATTAATAATGGAAAAAATATTAATAATGTGTGTTGTAAATTCAAAGAAATTACCTATTTAGGCCCAAGTTTACCAGCAGCAGGTTTATTTGTTTATTTGTTTTTTTACACAGTATTTACAGGTTTTTACAGGTTACTGACACTTCGGTCATAATGGCAGGTATTGTATTAAATTATCAGTCAATAATAGTTGATAAGGCTAAACAACCGTTTACAGTGTTGGTGTAGATGGCTTATCTGATTCCCACTTGCACCAACCAACCACGAGAAATCTTACGCATGTCAAAATGACACTTTTCTATGAAAAGCTGTATCGAAAAGTTACGAATACGTAAAATTCTCACTTTCACCAACCACTTACGGGCCACCTGACGCTTACAAGATACTTAACGAATATCAAACTTACAGATTTACTGACAATTTGACATGCTTTAAGTGTCCCGTAAAATATGACTTGGTAGGTGAAAATGGGCATGAGTTAACTTAACTTAAAATTGTTTGATGCAAGTGGACATAAGGCTACAATGACCAAGTTTACCAATTTTAATTATTGAAACAATAACAGCTAAACTGAATTCATCCCTCTAACTTTTACAATCAACTTTAGCGTTAGATAATAAAGTTGTAAAAGGTTGAAAGTACCCTAGAGGTTATTCATTTTCGCGATTTCCATACAAAAATTAGACAAAGATGTAAGAAGCTTGATTTTTTACAGAACTATAAGATCACAGACATTGGATATAAATTTAAAGTTTATACCTTTAGCCTTTCTTGAGAAAGTGGATCTTGACAGACAGACGAACGGACAAACAAATAGACAGATGGGTAACAAAGTGATCCTGTAAGGGTCTCGTTTTTTCCTATTGAGTTACAGAACCCTAACAACGATCCCTATCGATTTACATTTTTTTTAGTAGGTACAGTCAAGTCTTTACGGTATCTTTAAAAGTTTCCAAAGAGTCTATAAAACGCGAATAAAGCCCTTGGGTGTTGCATTTAGGTGACTGCTTATACCATCAGGTTGAAAACCTGTTATTAGAGCCATAACAATTAAAAAAAAACATTTTGATTGCAAAATTGCATTTGATTGGTATTGGGGAACTAAATCAATCACAAGTTACATTTTGAAGTTAAGATTATTATAATATAAACTTGTGGTGCTAGCATACTCCGTCTATTGTATGAAAATAATGGCCACGTGGTAGATAGAAAATACTTTATTGCACACCATAATATACAAAAAGAATCAATTTTACAAAAAAAAACTAAAACTAGCTATGCTATACAATGGACGGTCTTATTGCTTTGTAGCGATTTCTACCAGGCAAACTTTACCGAGAAGTGCAACTTGCTAAATTATTTTATTCTCCTCGATGGTAAGAATAATAATAATAATAATAATATTAAAACGATTGGTTGAAATACTGGCAGTAATGCTGAATTTCTAATTTGATAGCTCCATTACAAACTTGAAGTTTAATCAAGATTATCCTAGTAATTATGTTCGCGACTTGATTACATTGCAGCAATAGATACCTATCTCTATACACTGCATACACCTATTGACTAATTAATTACACTTATATTTTATACACTATGTATATAAATGTCAATGTAATGTAATTTTGGCCGTATAGACGAGTTCAAAGTCACGCAGCAAGCTATGGAGAGAGCTATGCTAGGAGTATCACTACGTGATAGAATCCGAAATAAGGAAATCCGTAGAACCAAGGTCACCGACAAAGGTCTCAGAATTAGCAAATGAAGTGGCAATGGGCTGATAACCGTTGGGAAATAAATGTTCTCGAGTGACCACAAACTGGACGAAGCGGTAGAGGAAGGCCCTTCACTCGATGGTCTAAAGACATTATAAACGTCGCAGAAAGTCAGTGGATGGAGGCGGCTCAGGAAAAAAAAAAAAAAAAAAAAAAATAATCGTCGTCGTAGAAATAAAAGGAAAGAAGGGGAGACCTATGTCCAGCAGTGGAATTCTACAGGCTGATAATGATGATGAAATTATTAGTAGTTACCGTTACAGTCGAAATATAATGAAGTCTGGCTAAAAAGTATATTTATTTTACAAAGAAAACGGTCCCGTACTTATTTCCAGGAAAATTTCAGGTAACGCTGATACACGTGTTTGTTTATTTTGTTTTAAGGAAAAATTTAAGAAAAACATATATTCAAATGGTCAATGGGTTTTGAAATACATATTTTTGTTAAAATAGCTTTTGTTTTGGTCTCTCTGATGTAAAGTGTCATACGCCAAAACAATACAAAAGCTTATTTTAGCTATCAAAGGCTTAATAATTGATAATAATAAGAGGGTTTTATTATATATTTGTTAATTGGAAACTGACAAACCACAAGTGACTTAAGACTCTAGATTGTGGCTACAAAATTTCACTGGCTTGAATCATTTTACATACAAGATACGAACAAACTTTGTTTTGTACGGAGCGACCATGGCAGTAACATTATTGCAACAATGTTTTTAGTTTTTTTACGTGAATAAGAATAAAATACTTATTTGTAGAAATAGATTCAAACAGGTTGTACGGGAGTTTCAGTAAAGAGCTGTTTAGGCGTGACTAACCTCAACACCAACCGAGTGCGGTCCAAGGTTCGTTTTCCGGCTTGCACTGTTAATGTCCGCACTTCAAGGGTACATATAGGTGTGATAATGCTGGATTTGCAGGATGTGGTCATCGTCAATGAAGGCAAAGTGGAACGTGAGATGTCCCGGAGACGCGTCCGGCGTCGGCACGGTTATATATTTCATTATTCGCGAAGAGCGTACGCGACTCTCTCGTATCGGGTATATGGACAATCAATAATCTCCCATTGTTCCTCAGAACCACGTTGAATGACGCCAAATAATATCTCGTCACAAATCAGCCAATAATAAAACAAGTAGAATGTATTTTTTGATAAACCCTTGAAATTGACGACCTCCGTAATGCAGCAGGCGGGTAGGTTAGACGTAAAGGCGCGGGTTCGATTCCCGCTATGGGACAAATGTTTGCATGATCTGCAAATATTTGTTGATTTGTGTGGGTAGTATGAGATGTAATCTAAAGCCGGATACAATTAACATAACATAACATCCAATACTACCTAAACAAATAAAAAAATTGGGAAAAAAACTATCGAACGAAATCAATTTCGATACGAAACAAAGGTATTTACTTAATAATCTACCAGCATCAATGATAATAAGCAGTCCAAAGATTATACCAGACCACTAGCTAGTTTCGTCACGCAGATTAATAAATATATAAGTTAAATAGTCTCGCTAAATACCAAATAAATTTTACCATTAATTTGGGCTTGTATACCGTGCTATTTTAATGACCTATAGTGCTAGCGTGCTGACAATGCCCGCATGGCTTCCGACGATAAAACAGCTGCTCGTTGAAATTTAAAAGTACCTTCCTACATTTATTCAAATCCAGATCATACTGAGTTCTTAATTTGTATTTCTATTGTTGTTTGTCAGCACTCCTAGTAATACAAAAGCTAAGCTAAGCCCCATTCGAAGAAAACTCTATGAGCCATTGCAAGCGTGCCAAGAATATTCGCATGGCTTCCGACGATAAAACAGCTGCTAGCTGAATTATTAAGGCGGTACATATATTTAAATACTGCCTCTGATCCGGATCATACTATGCATTGTTCTTCATTTCATATTCTTTCGTTATTATTTTTATGTTACTTGAAAACTTCGAGTACATAGAAAAACTTGCTTCTGCCTAGATGTTAGTTATCTTAGAAAAAAGCTACAATAGCGAGATCAGTATTATTTTGTCTTGAAAATGAGCCGGTTGATGTCCAATGCTGGACAAAATCTCCCCCTCAATGGGGAATACAATGGGGGATTTGCCATAATCACCACGCTTGGCAGCGATCGATGTAGGTGATCACAGTAATGGTGCTAAGTATTCAGGTGATGCTGCTGCCCATCCCCTGGTGTAATCCCTTGTCAGTTTTACGACATCCACGGGAGGAGATGGAGGGGTATATTCTTTCTTACACATTCCACGGCATTCGCCTTTTGATAATACTACAAGTAATCCATAAACGAACACAGATGTCAACTCTTCCGTGAAATTGGCAGGCACTAAAAAAGTTCATGTAAGTAGTGAGTAGTGTAGTAATACAGAAAGCATAGAATAAATAACAGTGCTATAGTACAGAAAGTTTCACTCGCAGCTATCACGACCACGCTCGAAGGTCGTTAGACGTGAACTTAGTCAGTTATTGACACTTAAAATCAGCTCAATTCCATTTGACTTTCAAGTTTGTATTTTCATTTGAATATTTGGCACAAGCAAGCCCATCTGGATTGAAGCGGTAACTGTCTACCTATAACAATGCATTACCTCACAGGCCACGTCCACCTGGAACGAACCCTACGTGGTATTGCACTGCACCCGCCACCCTGAAACTCATGTGCCTGTAATTTCACAGGCAGCCGAACTCTGCAAACCGGCCCTCGGATTCTATACCTCACGACAGGTTTGCAGTAGGCGTAAATTGGACGACCATGGCTGTCAAACGCCGCTTTTCTCATACAAAAGTTACCGTTTGACAGCCCTGATTGCACAATTTATGCTTGTGCCCTACAGAACAACAATGTGAGCATTACTGCTGGGCATTATTGTTCGTAGCCTAACCATTTTGACGCTTAACGGCTGAATGTGCTGGAGACTATACATCATATATAAATCATCTATGGTTTATACTGTATCTACATTATAAGCAAATAATTCATTCATTCATTCATTCATTGATTCTCAGCTTTATAAAGCTCATTTTTATTGAAGCCATTTCGGAGTGACGTAGGCCTGCTGGAAGATAGAAAAGTTACGACAGCACACGTTTTCAGTTGTCACTATTTCCACTGTATTTTTCATGGCTTCCTGGCGACGGTGTCCACATCAAAAAGGCTTTTATTTGCCCATTACTTCTTCCATAGAGATGGGTCACACAATAGGGTAAGTGTATTTACTTTAGTATTTTATTTCCGTGAAGTGCCTACAGAAATGTTGGCAGATATAAGAGGAATGAAAGAAAAAAAATTGGTTTCATTCGAAGAATGTGGGTTCCACTTTCTGGACGAGGCCTCTCCCATAAAATGCCATGGAGGAATTTGCCATAGTCACCACGCTTGGCAGGCGGATCGGTGATCACAGTATTAGTGTTGACTACTCAAGTAGCCCCAACACTCCAATCATAGCATGGGTGGCATGGGCTGCCCATCCCCTAGTGTGCTGAGACAGGGGCCCTATTTGACCCCCCACAACATGCATGCCGCTACTTTTTCTTATTTTTTCCTGGTTTTTTGTCTATACTTTCTTTTGGTTTTACTAAAATAATCTTGTTTTTAAAAATGTCATGTTACCTTTGTTTTTTTTGGAGACAACCTTTATTTCTTGTTTCTAGTGTTATCCCTTAATCGGCTTTATATTACATCCACGGGAGAAAATGGAGGGGTATGTCCTTAGGCCGGGCACAACATGGTACAACCATATGTCTTACAATACATAATAATAAAACAATTGTGTATGTACTTAGCCTTAATCATAAAAAGTTACGAGCGGTAAATCTGATAGCTTGCTTTAACAATCCTAACCCAAAGGCAGTGTTTGCCGAATATAATGGAAACGTCGGTAACAGACCGGAAATACGGCAGCTGATTGAATAGAAATAGTTCAATGTAATTACGGGGATGTCAAATATTTGGTGGACAAACGCAGGGCAATATAGTCTGATGGATGATTGATTAGTTAAGTGGATTGACATAGTGAAAATACAACGAGAACGTGATCTTTTCACATTTTAACTATTCAAATTTCAAAAGCTAAAATGAAAGGGTAATTTTAGCTTTTTCATTTTCGCAATTTTTATGCAAAAATTTGTCTTTTTTAGCATATCTTTTTAATGCATTGAGTTAAAAGCTTGATTTTCTTGCAGCACAATAAGCTCACAGACTTTCGTATTTTTACTACCCGTTTTATTACCCGTTACCCATTACCAATTAGTGTTGGGTAACTCGTCTATTTTAAACGAGGATGAGGGAAGACCTCATTTTGCATTGTGAGTTACTCGTGAGGACCCCTCATTTGAGGTGAGGTGATGTGGTGATTGTGACAGAGTACGCCTCTCGAGTGAGGCGTGAGCGCGAACGAGACGAGCGTCCGGGGTGGCGCGTTACCAAAGTACTCGTCGCCCCGCACCATCCGATCCGAGCATGCTTAAACTTGAATGAAGCTTTTATTTACAACTCTCACGCGCACGGTTTTGCAACTTCGGGAAATTTACTTGCTCTCTCTAATTTTTACGTACCTAGTCTTACTCTGGCCAGTGCATATTTTTTTTATTTACCTTCTAATAAGTGTGTAGGTAAGTACCTACCCCTAAGTCATTGAGGGGGCTACCTTTTAACTAAGCATCGACACGACAAGAAGAAGGAAGTAAGTAGTTACCTACTTAGGAAGTAAGTAGGTCCCTAGTCTTCGTAAATTAGGTAGGTACTATTTGATAACCATTAATATGTGCTATTTATCCAAGTTACACTGGATAAAATGCCACCAAAATTACATTAACATAAAATGGAAAACAACAAAATTAATGTTTTGTTATTTTCCATTTTTATGTTAATGGAATTAAATAAATATAAAGACGTTTCTTTCAAAAATGGTAGATTGAAAAATCCCATAATACGTTTAGGTACATAATCCTCCATGTTACGTTCACACACTCATCACATCAAATCAAGCATCAGTCAATTCATAAGTTGATTCGTTTATCAGTTTTGCATAGTTTTGCATCAGTCACTCAATCAGTCGGATGGACTCTAGCACAGAAAAGTGAGGAGTTAAATTGAGGTGGTTCAATGTTGAAAAACGAGTAACTCTTTCATTTTAAATTTTGAGGGCCTCAAACGAGGTAACTCACGAGTGAGGGACTCATCACTATTACCAATATCTTTAGCCGTTTCTGAGAAACAGAGTCTTGACAAACAGCCGGATAGACAGACAGACAGACAAAAAAGTGATCCTATAAAGGTCCAGTTTTTTCCTGTTGATGTACGGAACCCTAAAAATGAGTAAAATGCAACTCTTCGTTCAGCTACACTTTAAAGACAATACAGCTGTAGTGCAACTTTGATAGGTACTAGATATATGTAGTTACCGATCCTTTAGACACCCAAACAAATAATACTTATTAGAACACCAACAAACTTCTAATAAAAACAATAGACTCTAGATGGAATATAGATCAAGGGTACAAAACCTTAATGTCTGTAATATGATAGGCAACTGCGCGCTCAACAATAAATACATTTATCTGGGCAATAATCTAGCGAAAAATGCTTGTTGCTCAACACACAGAGCATCGTGCGTTATTTTACTGCTCTATTATACTTTTATACGTCATGTTTTAGATTTATATCATGATATTCACAACACGGGAGGTAATTTCTAAACAACAATGAAAGATCGTATTGCACCTATGTTTACAGCTGTCGAATACAATGGCGGAAGTCGGTTTTTTAAATGAAAAGTTATTTATGCTCTACAAATTAAAAATGCTCGGATTTTGTGGATGACGTAAATAACTCTTCGCTGCTTCCAAGCTGGAAAGGTTCATAATATTCATATCCATTCAAATATTGAAAAATAAACGTTTTATTTTCATAACATTTTTATAAAAGCGTATTGTTTTTCTAGGCGTGGGAGAGTCGATAGCTGCCTATCAAATTTCGCATGTTTAAATCTCGTACCGTAAGTAAACAGTTTGTTTTTATCAGTCGTGCAAAAACTATAGTTTAAATAATATTGGAAAAAGGCCCTCGGTTGGGTTAGTTAGGTTGGCATTGGAGGCATAGTCCACAAAACTTCTATAGGATGATGATAATGATGAAATTAGAAATCGGAACGGAGTGCTGATCAAAATCAGCCCAAACAAGGCTAGTCTACTATTATGCAACGAGTAGTTCCGTAGTTTATCTGCAGTCTTCATCATTAGATTACCGGTAGGGCGCTTACACCCTTTCGTACGTTTCGGCTATTATTTCACCAAACTCCATGAAATTCAGAACGACCGTCATTTTTTTCTGGATTTTGCCGGCCATATATTTTATGTACAGTCGTTGGACATTGGTATGCAAAATTTCAGTTCAATATAACGATGCCTGCTTCAAAATTGGCTTGCAAGATTAGAACCATTCAAACGAACATACCTACTTGCTTACGTTTAATAAATGCATGTAATGAACCAGTTTTGTTAAAATGAAATCACGCCATCTACAATTTACATAACTCCACACCGTTTAGCTAATGTGCATACTGGGCCTCATTACGATTTCTCGTGTGAATATTTCATAAAAAAAAGTTCACCAAGATCTTCAAATAACCATCAAACATCAGCATCAAATCATTCAATAAATCTCCATAATTGGCCGATAAAATTATTGCTTGCGGCGCCCACAAAAGTATTTTCTTCCCTTTTCCTTATCGCGCAGAAACTTGAGAGAGAAATTTTTGGGACATAAACCGTGTATAGTGCAGGCTTAGCTCGGTAGGCGTAACGTTTACAATTCGGTGGGATAAATTGGATCCCTTGGGGTTTACCGACGCCTTTACGCACCGTCCCTAACTCACACAGAAGAAATAATAGTGTGTACAACTAACGTAGGAACTGAAAATTCACTTCCACAGTAGAAGCACTATAAACTTGTCAACACCGAAATAAAATCCCCCCCTCCCCACCCTCGATGTACCAGAAAAGACAGTCAAGCGGTAGCAGGGAGGTTGAGGACCTAAGGTTAACCTGAGGCTTCCTTATGTACAATGCTCTACTGTTTTATTTTGTATTGAAGTTGGGGCTTCAATACAACTACATACTTTGTTTTTTTATATGTTACTTTTTGGGCAAAGGTTCCTGATTTTATGGTCATCAATCTATACCAAATTCCATTTCACAAAACTAAACGATCAGCTAACGAAAATAGAGATTGCTCGCATCCGAACCCTGGGCGGATTTTATGAAGCTAAACCGTGATACCTAAACTAATAATTCTCAAACTACGTTTCATGAACCAATTTGAACTAAATATTTTGCCAAATTGAGTTAATATTTTTGAGTTACAATTTAACCTAAAAGTTAGCTTATTGACTGAACAATTCTGATTGATAGAAATTTATTAAATAGGGCCCTTATTTTTAGACAGTTAGCGCGATAACCGTTCTGTGATTTATTAGGCCTAAGAATAGAGCTCTCCATCTCCTCCCATGGATGTCGTAAAAGCCAACTTAGGGATTACACCAGGGGATGGGCAGCAGCATCCACCTGAGTACTCAACAACAATACCGATCAACATTCCGCCTGCCAAGCGTAATGATTATGGCATGCGAATTGCATTCTAAGGGGAGGTCTTGTCCAACACTGGATGTCTAACAGCACGATAAAGCTAATTTAACATAGCTGATTTTAGTGGCACAGGGCTACCACCGTTTACCTCAGCGTAGAATATTCAGTCTCTGCCACTGTCTGTTCTGTCGAACCCACTTTATGTCTTACACAGCGCAGAATGCAAATAATATTCCCATCCAGCAAACTTCATGATTTAGAGTACCGCTTCAATTTCCATCCCCAAATCCGGAATGAGGTCGTTATCATTAGGTACTTCCATGGCATACAAATTACAGTAATCTGGCTGCACCCCTCGGAGTAAATATGCGGGTAAATTAGTACTGGAATAACTTGAAATAAATACAAACGATCTTTTTGTTCAAATGATCGATTTAGAATCTTTTATTTTAGGTAAATTACGCCTAATTTCGAGGATTGGACGTGCGTTGTCGATTGAGGGTATCGCTGGAACAGGGCTAGTAATTGGGTCCGGCCCCCGCAGGGCACCCATTTCAAATCCCTTACGTGAACCCGTATTGGTTTAATGACGCACATGTCAGGAGGTTTTTATGCCATTCTTTTGGGCTCATGAAGCTGAAGAGTGGTAAAAAGTTAAGCGCTTTGGGCTATGTTGTTCTCAATAATTAGTTAACAAATCAACGAAGCAAGAAAAGTGTATTGAGGAGGCTTTATTTATATTATTTTTATTTTCTTAGGTAAACAAACAGTATTTTTTAATAAATATACGAAATATTCTAATACTGACATTAAGATGTTTCCGTATGTTGCATCTAAGGCTGCTTGTTATGCGATACTCCGAAAGAAAAAAAAACAGAATGTAAAAGAAGAAACTCCGTCGTAACAATTGACAAACAAAATAAACAGCTTTGGAATCATGTATGCACGTTGATTTTGAAGTAGAGAGTCAGAAATTCAATAAAGAACCACCCCAAAGAGCCATGCGCCAGAATATAGAGAATCTAATGCTATTCTTTCGCATCCTGACCCGGTTTTCAAAATTGCCTTTGTTCGAGTGCATTCTCAAACGCGCTGACGGTAAGTGGATCGTCAGCAAATGGAACGCGTCACATTTGCTGACTGCGCTATGCGGAGTCGAGTCGAGCTGTAGCTCACTGAGAATGAGTCGGACACTCTACTCAAGATAAGATTTGAAATTTAAACAACTGTTGACGCAAAAAAATTTATTACTAACAGCCGCAACCAGATGGTTAATTTAACAGTTCAAAATTCGAAATTGCTACAAAGGAAGTAAGTGATGTCAAACATTTTCTTATGTTTTGTACAGTCATCGTGAGATTACTGTTTAACAAAACGTACTAAAATAAAAATCTCGAATAAAAAATATCGAATGAAAAATCATTTGGGACGCATACCTACTAGAAATTAAAAAAAACTTTGCCCACTAAGTATCATTTGAGATTGGTATCAAATAAAAAGGCTTGTTATGAAACAAACAAATATAAGCTTGTTTTATAATATTAAACTACTTAATGTAAAAGATATGCAAGAAAATATACAAAACTGACTGTATTCCCGATGGAACCCAATCTCCAAAACTACTGTGCCAAATATTGTAAAAAATACGGAATATTGGATCTCACTTATAGTTTACAAGAAATTAATTGGTCTACTGGTTACTATGGTAACCAACTTGTACCGAACCTTCTCCACGAGGCCGACTCACACTCTACCAGTTTATTTATGTTTAGAGTATCACTAGGACTGGCGTACCATTGAAGGTATCCAATACTATATGAATTTTTAAAAAGTTATTAATGTCTCTGAGTATGAGCGGGCACAAGCTAGCAGATAACCAATAAAACAGCGCGACTATCTCCTCATCAACGTGATTAAATTTTACGTAAAAAATAAGCACAATTACTTGCAAAGGCGCGTATTGAGAACCCATTTTGCACGTACTTAGTCAGCTGTTCCTAAAGCTATGCTCGTATTTATCGCTCATCTAGTTCAAGCAAAAATATATTTTGTCATTTATTATGCACTCGTTGAAGACTGGAAAGTGGAATATATCGTCAAATCGTACGTGACTTCGGTTGTCTGAACCATCGCATGGAAACCGCTTTTATGTTTTCCTCTTATTGTGATCATTACCGTTGCAAGCGTGATTTCTACGTTACGCAAGTCAACTATATTTGTCTTATTAACCTTATTTGTGAACTGTGCGTTGTAGAATCGAAGACAAAGGTGAGAGATTGGGATAAGGCAGAACACTACAGTTCTTGTTTTCATTAATTTTAAAGATAGAGGTCGGCTTATGTTCATTATAAGAAGTAATGAAGCTATACTTATCATATATAGTTATATAGCTATACTTATCATCATCAACGTATCTGCAGTCGAAGCCTCGTCCAGTGGGTAGACACTGCTGGACGAGGCTTCCCCCATAGAATGCAATGGGGAATTTGCCATAATCAACCGTCTATTCGTCTATTTGGGAATAAAATTCCCATTTGTCACCCCTAGGCTCGGCAGGTGGATTGGTAATCGCAGTATTGCTGTTACTGGTGTAATCCCTTAGTCGGATACTATGATATCCACGGGACAAGATGAAAGGGTCTATATTTAGGTCGGACACAACACAGCAATGATTAAGTACGGCTATTATGATTTGTACCTATCTTCTATCAGTGCAAATGAAATGATTTCTGTTGAAATTGACCCAAACTAAACAGCTAGGCCACCAGTGAAATCGGCTCTTAGAATGGCGGTGGATTGTAGTTAGGAAGTATGGCGCAAGTAGTGACAGAAAACACGTGACTACTTAAAATCTACATGCGGGGTCACATTTTGATGTAGGTTAGAACGGTATAACGAATTTACTGTTTACAATAACAGTCTTGCCTGCGTTTCCTTGTACAATTGCCTATTAATTACCTACCGATTCTATATACTACGTAACTTGAAGCTACTTCACTTTTGCGTTGCTACTTACATGCTAACCTCTTTATTCATGATCATTTTTCAAACCTATTTTTAGGTGAAATAGCTTTTGTCTTGTTTTGACGTATAATATTTTAGATCAGAGAGAGCGAAACAAAAGCTATTTTAACCCCTAAAATGGGTTTAAAAAATGGCCCTAAGCACTTAAATGCAGATTCAGCAACCACATCAAACAACCACATAGTGTTTGT
The DNA here is from genome assembly GCA_951392215.1 of Epirrita christyi. Lineage (NCBI taxonomy): Eukaryota > Metazoa > Arthropoda > Insecta > Lepidoptera > Geometridae > Epirrita > Epirrita christyi. The sequence continues at coordinate 8,371,921 of OX595846.1, read as the reverse complement.
TAGCAACATCTTGTTTGTTTCATATGCTTTAAATCTTTATTCAAAGTTTGTTTTTATCAAATTCGCCATGAAAAGTTTACCTAACACATAGAAAAACCAGTTCTAAGATTTAAAAAAAAATGCTTCGGTGCTGCTCTTTGAAAAGTTCCGTTGAAGAATATGAATGCAAAATTAATCTGAAATGGTATTTTAATAATTAAGTAAATTTTGATTTGCAATGTAATTGAATACAACTATAAAGATATAAATAAATAGAGTCGCTCGTCAACTCGTCATAGAAAAACTCGCATAATTTAATGCGAGTTGACGAAATGCAAAAATGGTATTAGTATTATGAGTCATTTTCACAATGATTTCGGCTATCTGTAAATGTCACAAATAGAGGGAGCTTTCTAAAAGTAAAGTTCAAGGTTCACTTACACTGTTGTCTGAATTATCTCGCTTTGAAAATGAATTCAAAAATGTATGTTTACCTGTAACAAAAATTACATATGTTAAAATTGTTCATGAAACCGCTGCAAAATACTTGAAAAACACCGATACTCATGCTCACTTCCAACTACGAACCACCCTAACGCTCATGGGAATTTGACAGATTTCATCGAAACCTGTCAATTTTATAAAAGTTAGGTGTCCCTCAAAATGTGTATTTTTTGCTTAATTCATTTTTGCGTTCTAACGCATACCGAAGGACCCAACTTTTCGTTTCGTATTCTGTTATTTAAATAATAACAATATTACAATAAATGCTTTTATAGTAAAAAAAAGTTGCTGTATACGTTATTAGGTACTCATACTCATCTATACCGTGGTAAAACTATCACGCCTCTAGACTTCTGAATTTGGTTTGCAACATAAATAACCACATGAGATCTCACCTACGTGAGATGAAAATTGGAATTGGAATCTACTCCGCTTATCTAACCTTGAACTCGGAGTAAGACGTGTTTGCAAAATATAGATACCTAGGTAGGGTAACACTTACATCCGTGCAATATCAGGAACGGCCAATGTTTTAGGCTACCTTAGTATAAACGGCAATTCCCGTAATAATTTGACATACAATTCACAATAATATATAACACCATCTCAGTCACTTTTCGATTAATCATCAACCTTTATGTTGTTCAAGAAGGCGTTCGTTAGAGCGAGAAAGATAATAGATGTGGAAATTAATATGATACTTACCCCTTTTCACGAAATTTACCAATATAGAAGTTATTTAAACATGTGCCAAAATCTATATTTAAAACACTTAAATACCATGTTTATAAGCTTAGCTTTAAAACTCTCTTTTTCTACAAAAAATGTGTAAAACACACGAAATAAATTTTCAATAACCCCCAAAAAACCCTAAGTTTTGTCAAAGTTTAACTTATGTGTATGTTCATACTGCATTTCAGAGTCATTTTTAAAATAATGCTCACTTAAAAAAGTGTTTTTTACGATTAACTCGCAGCTGTGAGTGCTTGGACTAAAATATACCTCTTTGTTGCATTTTATGACCTGAATGCAGTTTTTCGGTAACTTTCAACAAATAAAATCTAAACTTAACCTGAACTCTATGGCAAATCTAAAATAATAATCTAAAGCTTTACATACAAATTTATTAGGTTAACATTTATTTTAGTAGCTACTAGCATGACCTTCGGCAAGCCTTGCCGACGAACCAAGATATTAATAGTAAAAACTCCATATTCATTTGTTTAAGAGAAGAATAACAACCCAAAAAGCCTTTCTTGTTTAATGTAAATAATAATAATAAGTTAGTAGTATTTATGTTGTCAATATTTAACGTGGTTTTCATAAGTTTCTGTAACCTTGTAAGTATGTTCTTTACAAATACAATTAGTATATTATTAGTATATAGTAAAGAGCCAGGGATGCGATTTTTGAATGTCATCGAGTGACTAAATGTCAGTAAAATTGCCGTTAATCCCCGATTTCCAAATTTTGATATATTGAATCTCATTGATGACTAAAATTCTTGTACCTATGATACCAATACAAGTGCCTCCTCCAGTACATCTCCTGAAAAACGGTGATTTGCGGCCTTTTTGATGTCATTCAGTGACATTCAAAAATCGCACCCCTAATACCAATTCCTCTTTATTAAACATTCGTGTTCAGTCGGTTGGGTTCTTGTTCTGAATTCAAAATTGATTTGGGTTCCAAATCAAATTCACGAAAATTTGTGGGCGTACACGCTCACAGGGTCATTGATTTTTATTTATCCGATACGTGATTGAATTGAATACTCTCGCTTTTGGCACGTATTCTGTATTCTAGACAGGACAAAGACATTTTTATGGAAGCTCTTCGCGGTTTTTCGGGCGAATATCTCGATTCGTGATACAAATTTCAACCTTTTTTCGATATTTATTCGGGTAAAACTATTTTCTTTATTTAATAAAAAATAGTATACAGCCAATCGGCCGCCGCCCCGGTGACTCTTCCTATATTCATAGATTAACTTAGGAAAAACATTACATGCTTTATCCTTAGCCGTGGTAGTCTCTACCTAAGTATAGAACTCCTCCAACTCCTCCTGTGGATGCCGTTAAAGGTGACTTAGAGATTATGTCAGGGGATAAGCAGCAGCATCCACCTGTGAACTAACCAATCCGCCTGCCAAGCGTGGTGATTAGGGCAAATCCCCCATTGCACGCTATGCATGCTATGGGGGAAGCCTCATCCAGCAGTCGATGTCTGACCGGCTGATGAAGAAATGTGCCTTATATTTTAATACAGAGTGTTGTTGTCTAATATCTCATAAAACTGTGATTCCCTTTTGATAGATTTGTAAATATTATTTGGGCCACAAAAAAACGCAATAAAATTAACATATTGCAAAATATGAACCATACGACAATGTGACGACAAAACGGCTTCCACACAGCTTTTGCTCTAGAAGCAAGCTGCTGCGTAGCGCCGAAGACTGACATTGAGGTCATTGTTTGATTAAGACCATACACTAAAATAATACAACGACCACAAAAGTCAATCTTCTTTTATTTAGTGTATGGTATGAGTACTAAACAGCACCTGGCTAAGATTACAAAAAAGCAGATGGTCGTTGTCGGTTCGTTGCCCCATTCAATGAACGACTTGCAAAATAGGAAATAATTTTATACGCTTATTGAATTTAAATTATGGTGAAATTTCAAAACACTACGAATCACAGAGAAAACTTGAAGCATTTCTAAGAGCGCTATTCATTGTTTAGTTAAAGTGATAACTAGGCTGTTTTTATAAGTATGCCCGAAAGTGATTTCGCAAATATTAGCAGGAACTAAGGTGTTGAATATAGCTTTTGATACAAGTTCCTAAGTATCAAAATAAGTACATTAGTTATAGACTCTAGTGCCGTGGTGTGTCCTAAAAATAGACCCTTTCGTCACCTCCCGTGGATGTTGTACAAGCCGACTAAGGGATTACACCAGGGGATGGATAGTAGCATCCACTTGAGTACCAATACTGCGATTACCAATCCATCCCGCCAAGATTGGTGATTACGGTAAATTGTATTCTATGGGGGAGTTCTCGTCCAGCAGTGGACGTCTAACTGCTGGTGATGATGATGATGACTAATTAGAAGCATAGATATCAGGGTGTTGAATCTATCAAAAGCTGTGACTAAGACTCCCGGTGCTAGCAAACTTCTCCGTTTGTATGAAAATAGTAATAGTAATTGTTGGTCACGTGAGTCTTTGAAGTTGCAATCCCTACATAATTTCAAAGAAACACAAATCTTGCTTGATCGAACACAACATTAATGTCAAAATAATGTGTAATGTTAATTTTGTTGTTAAACCAATACATACAACGAAAAAACAAAAATATCTAAGCAGCTAATGAATTAAAAATATACTTACCTAAATCAAATATTATGATATCATTTGAAGTATTTATTACCAACATTTAATTCCCCAGAGAGATACCAAGGATATAAAATCTCATTAGTATGTATAGAAGGTGAGACGCGCGAGTGTGTCAAGGACGCAACACTCAAACTGTTTGATCAAACTTTTGTTTAAACTAAACAAACAAGGTCTCTCCCCGGTGTGGTCGACACATCTGGGGAACGAGCATCGACCTCGCAGTACCGGTTTAGTTAGGACTAGACTGCGTGCGCGCATTCACATCCAATCTCTAGTAACCAAAGATTGTATTTTACAGACGTGACACCGCTATGTTCTTACAAACGCCCCTGTTTAGTGCATATATGTTGTATTATACAAACACTGCCTTCCCAGTGTGATCTGGTCTGAGAAATCTGGGGAAGGAGCAGTCCCGATTTAGTTAGGACTAGCATGTGTGCATTCACATCCAATCTCATGCTGGTTACCACAGATTTGTTATTATGTTACATCGCTATGATCGTTCCGTTGCCTACCTTTCGTTTCTATCATCATATCAGCCTCTGACGCTATCGCCTTTATTTTGTTTTATCATCGGAATTTGTTGAAATTTTTACTCAATGCAACGACTGGAACTTTACCAAAATCTTATCCACCCATTTTCTAATGCCTAGATTTACAGTCACTGTGGCCAAGACTCTGATAAACGAGCACTGAGCTAGCAGTATTGGTTTAGTATGAACTATAGAATACGTGCACGCAGTCTTATCAGATTTATTTCTAACACGCAGAAGTGATATTATCTACCTTTTACCAAAACTTCCCTATTCCTAATAAAGATAAAATAACAATTAACTTTGGTCCTTCAAGCCAGATGTTCTTTCTGTTGTTGTGTGGTGTATTTAAAAGAATCTTCTTCTAGTTTCTTATACTTTTCTAGTTTTAGTTATTTTTTTACATACTCATAGTTACATGAACAAAAATTGTGTTTAGTATTTAATAAAAAAAATCTTCCCATGGACCTTTCGTCATAGGTCAGGTCTTCGGTCATAGAATTTGTAGTTTTTCTTACACCAACTGCCGGAATGTCACATCCCAGTAAAGTGGAGTACCATAGAGCTGTAAGTAACAGTGTATTCGATATAGCTCCACGCTCTGGTTAGGCTGTGTTTATGTTTGCGGAAGTTTAACTGTCGGTTAGGTCGAGAGCTATCTTGTCGCATCAATTCTATTCATCGTGTGCAGTTTATGAACATTGCATGCTGAGTCAATAATAGAGAAGTTTTTGAAAGGTTTCACTTATGTTATGTTGATTCACTACCTTTTATCGTATTTTAAAGCTTGATACCCTTCATAAAACTTATATTTAAGTACCAGAACGAGTGATAAGAGTGTATTTTTGGACAAAGAAAAAAAACTCAAAAACCTATAACCATAATAAATCCAAAAATATTTAGCTTTGTTGCAAGCTTGATAGTAGTACCAGAGACTAGTATATTTACTAGTCTCTGGTAGTACCTACAACACAACAAACTGGTCATGCGGCTCGAAGGACCCATGCCTTGTTATGTATTTTCTGACAACAAAACCAAGCCGTTCTTATGATTTATCTGATGCATAAGGCCAAAATAAATACATAAAACAATAGCGAAACCGGCTAAATTTTGAAAATAATAAGCAAATAATTGTGTCGAATGTACATAGAATTCTAAGTTAAACTAAATTTGTCAACCGCTCATGATCGGTGATTTGTTTTTTTTACCGCGATCTTTTAACGTAAAAACGTAAAAACAGCAATCAGAGGAAAGAGCCGAACAACGAAAACCCGAAAAGTACCCAAGCGATATTGGGGATTAATAACAAAAATAAAAAAAAAATCCTGCAAAGATGCAAAGTATCGGAGAACATGACGTTTTTACGAAATCCTATGGCTCTAATATACGACTAAGCACATTTCATTTATTTTTACTTAAAGACAGCATAGTTTTAGTTAATATCTACTGTCAAATTTAGAACAGTTTAACTTGCTTTAGTCATTATTCTGAGAGTTTAACCAGATTTTGTGCTAATACCGCACAAAATCGACATCAACGACCGGATCCGCAGCTTGCCAGTTTTGCTGCTCAATGGTCTCCATGGTTACCGACGCGTGGACGTTCCACAGGGCTGCCCACAGTTATACAGACTAGCTTGTTACGACATCACCTGAGAAAACCATTTACATAATAACATGAACATCTACATCACGTAAAAATCTTGTTACGATTTGAATGCGAAAATTTTAGGTCGAATAATGAATAATATGAATATGATTTCTTGTTTCCATGAAATGGTAGCAGCCCTAAATCTCTTGCAATAATTTGATAAACAAAAGGAGTGGCACCACACGCATCGAGTTTGAAACAAAGCCCAATCGCTTTAAGTAACCGAAAGGAAGGACACAAACCTTGTTTCCATCATTGGTTTCCCACGATGCGTGCTCTGAGTTTTTTCCGTCTCTTTTCAGCTTTAATATATCCATAAGCGTGACAGAGATAAAAGACTTCAACACCACATGGGTACAAGAAAGAAAAGCGTGTCCTGGAGGAGCAGGTTTTAACAAAACAAGAATTGAGGTCAAGGCGCTGACTCATGCCTCTGTGACTATTAAAAATACACTTCAATTTCAAACTGTGGGTAGTGTAATATAATATTTTATTACACTCTCGATATTGCATTATAAAAGTTAACAACTTAGAAAGCATGTTGACAATAAAAGCGTTCTCAAATCAGTCCTTGGCAATATGACAAGACATTGTAAACGCGAGCGCTTTAACATTGTGTAAACGTGATTCTTCGGAGCAGGTAGAGACGCCATTGTAACGATAACTGCCCCTAAGGTTAGGGATGCTGTTTATTGTTGTAACTCAAATCGGCAAAACTGATATGAATCTCCCGAAGGGTCTGGGACTAACAGATATTGGCACTTTGTGTAATGGGAAACGTAGTTCGCTATTAGCACGTTTTACAGAATTGTAATTGTAACAGCAGGCTTTAATATTTTATGATTTTAAACAAATCACACCGATCAGGCTTTAATATTTTATTATTTTAAACAAATCACACCGATAACTGAATCTTACAATTGAACTTGTGTAAATATAATATATTATACATACAAATGTCTGTACCTACTAGCACACATCAATTTTAACTTTAGTGGTTTAGCAGAATGTCCGGACAAACGACCTCCATGTGGCGGGTGAGTAGCCGGCTTAGACGCAAGAGGTGCGGATTCAATTCCCGCTGCATGATCTGCAAATATTTGATCCGGGTCTGGGTGTTGTGGTAGGTACCAAAATCCCAGTTGGGGGAGAGGGGCTCTGTGCGAGCTGACGTCGAATTGTCTGTTATAAACGTGCCAGGTCCACGTCTCGTGCTCGTGTCCTGGCCGTTTCTAAATGAGAGTTAGGACTTGTTGGAAGGTTGGTTGCAAGCACTTCCCTCGCACAATACTGGTACTTTAATGAATCCCGTTACATTCCGTGTTGCAATTTCTCTTCGGTTGGGTGCGCAGTATTATGCCCCTAGTGCCAGACGCGTGACCCGAGAGTTAGCTCTTATCTGGCTCTACGCTTTGGCATTACGCTTTGGTATTGCCAAAGCATTGAGCCAGCCATTTCCAATGCAGCCATTGCCACGCTGCTTGCAGCTTCTTAGGTACGCTTTCGTCTGATTCTTTCGATCAAATGAGCTATCTTTAGATCGTTTGCACGTCTTTAGTCAGCTCAATTGTTTAATTTATAAGTATGTTTTTAATTTTGGGTAGGTATACTTGTAATAAATATATTATTCTTTCTGTAAACAAAAACAAAATATATGTAAAAGTTAATGGATCATATTCAAATAAACCAGTCAAGTGCGAGTCAAACTTGCGTGAATAGGAACCCTATATGGAGTGATCCTATATGGTTCCGTTGGTACGTTTTGAGATACGGAACCCTAAAAATCCACAAAAAATAATTTATGATGAACCATTTTTAATAAAGTAATGTCTGTAAGTATGGACTTATAGACAGAATACGTATTAGCGCTGTACCGTATTAGTTGTCCATTAATAAATAGTGGTTTGCAATTCCAAAAACATAGCAAAGCAATTTCATTAAAGTAACATCAATTCCCAAATGTAACCCGAATAAGCCAATCAAGCATACGAAGGTCTACGATCAATAGGACTATCCTGTTGAATAAAGGTTAGATACATCTTGCATTCTAAGGGGCTTTCTATAGCAGGTAGAGAATCCCTTGTCAAATGACGAGCGTAAAGCCACACGTGTACCTTTATTCAATAAATCACTAGCTGACTATTCACAACGCCAAGTAAATGTGTATAATGTTGTGTCGCAATTTAAATTTGAAAGCCAAATGTACCTGAACTAGAAACGCAAGGTACAAACTACGCTAGAAACACGATATTTGGCCGGTTAATTCGTAAATGTTATCGTAGACTAATAGGTATGTTGCGACAGATTGTGGCTAAGTAAAACAGCTGTATACAAATAAGTATTCTAATTTGTACTATGATTGTACTAGTGAATGGAGGGACGTGGTTGCCATTGCACAATTCATTATAACAGTGATTATAATATCACTTTTGCTCTAATCATTAAAGTTTTGTTTTAATAAGGATTATCAAATTAGTTTGCTGTTCTTTTATCTAATTTCCATTAAAATTAAACACCTTATTAGTATGCTATGCAGTATTCTCTATTAATTAGGAGGTATATTTTTTTTTGTATCTATTTGTATATTTTTAAATTATAACCCACGTGCGAATATGTTCGGCCAACAACCATAATAAAGCTAAAACAGCTTTTATTTTAATTATATAACTTTGTGTATTCATAAACAGAAGTCCTATTATGGTGCCCCATTCTGAGTCATGCCCTTTTTATCGGCTAACAGAACCAGTTCTCCGAAACAAAAAGATTCTACGAGCTGACCTGCGCTGCCGCAAGTTCACTACGAAGTAACTAACTTCAATTTGTGTGAGTTGGGTTTATCTGTGTGCTTTCCTTGTTGTGTGCGTTCTTTGTAGGCAGAATTTACGTCAGGCAGATACAGAGGCTTTACATCTGTGTGTGTGCAACGAGTCGTAACCTGTTCAATGTGGTTGAATGAAGAGTGGCTCAGGAGGTAAGCTACTTTCTACCGGTCGCTCTGCAAGCAGGCCACGCGATCATTCTGTTTACCGAATTGTGCGATACCTTTATCTATAAACCTCCTCTATTTTTATGGTATTCAAAACACGTTTCATATCCTTTTGTACGAGTACGTATGCCCTTGAAACATTTTATTATGTGCCATAATGTAGATCATTTTTGCTAGCAAATAGCTTTTGTTTATTGGTGATTATGGCACCTTATTATACCTGTACTATAGAAGATAGTTAGAAAACTCTTTGCTTAAAAACTATTTCACCACAAGGAAAAGTACAAAAAAATAGTTAAGGGTAATCACTAATATTAAACTATTTACATTACCCACATAACTTACAATTAAACCTTTCATTGGTCAACCGTATTATCTATGTATGAGCAACAAGTCTGTCATAGATAAACGTCGATCTATCTATACCGTCCCCAGATGGCAGCGTGCCCAGAATACTGGCAGCATTGCCCCGTTGTATGGCAAAGCTTGAGCGAAATAAAAGCCAGAATTCTATAGTCACGCGTAATCTCTGGAAGTCTCTCCACCAGGTTTCTTGTAGATTTTGTGTGCCCCTGGTTCTCATGGGTCTAGCGTCCTTACCCCAAACGGCTTCAATATATACCCTCTTATCGACATGCACATTTTGCGCCGTTTGAAAGACTTGGCTGATGTGCTGGGAAGGTGTGAGTGTTTGCTAGGGTGTCGATACAAATACCGTTCCAAACCAAAGGCCATCCCTTTTTCCCAGGATATAAGTGTCATGTCGTTGATCGGGTCTTTTACCGACACGGATCAAGCCACTAGGTTAAAGAACAACTGCGACATTGACCCTGGTGTAAGCCCGATGGATGATGTCATTGATGGAATTATGACGTACACTATTCTGTGCACTTGTCCAGTACTTTTTGCACTATTTTGTGACCGAAACGATCAGCAGTCTCACCAACGCGTCTGTTGGCAACGAAGTTTGAGACCAAAAAAAATGCTCCTAAATAAAATTATAGACTTCGAAAGCATTCTTTTATTATCTTACTTGTCTTAACTGTATGTACCTGCTATTTGCTTCTTTACGTTTCTTTACGAACTTAGATATTCTATCAAAAATCATGGTACACCTGCCATGTTCTCCAGAATCTTTAACTAGAGTGGTTTGCATCTGATATAGTCGGAATTCATCAAATATGCCGTTTAATTTTATGACATTTGAAAGCTGCTTCAATAAATGATGCAGAACATCGCTATTCAATTTCATCGTTTTGATACTACATACACGTATACCTTCTATTCTTGCTACTTTTATCGATACATATAAAGTTTGAGGTTTGTAGTCCAAACAAGAACACGTAAAATACCTGATTCTAGTTATTCATAAGTCCATTTTGTGATATTTAGTAAAACATCTTAGCCAATTAAAATGTCACCTTGGTATTTAGCAGTGAACTTTGGGATCTAAGATCTATGCAATAAAGTGATTAATAGACGTCAGCCTCCACAGGCAAACAATGCATTGCCAAGTGTAGAATGATTTGTGGAACTTACACGAACTCAATATCATTGCCGTGGTGTGTATGGCCTAAGAATAGACCCCTCCATCTCCTCTCGTGGATGTCGTAAAAGTCGACCGACTAATGGATTACACCAGGAAATGGCCAGCAGCATCCACCTGAGTACTCAACACCGATACTGTGATTACCAATCTACCTGCCAAGCGTGGTGATTATGCCAATTCCCCCCATAGTATTTTATGGGGGAGGCCTTGTCCTGCAGTGAACGACTAAAGGCTGATGATGATGATGACTCGTGAACTTTAACTCAATACCTCACGTTTATGCACCAAATGCTGAGTGGTGGCTTCTTAGTCGCCAGATTAATTTGTTTGATATTTTGTTATTAACCTTCTATGTTTGTATATTTTCTATTGTATTTTATATAACACTAGCTCAATATTAAAAGCACCTTTGATAATACAATTTCGGACCCAAATTTAAAACAAATTGCCAATCTAAAGCATCAGCAAATATCTAACAACCGAAGGAAAAAGAAAAAATGCGAAGGTGTGAATTCAATGCGGGTTGCTTAATTCGGACATTGACTGAAATTGGGTGGCGTGCGAAGGGAGTGGCACAAAAGACCCTGTCCACGCCATTAGGGTCCATTGATACGGGGTCCCGGTCCCGCGAGATGAAATGTATGTGGGGTGTTTTGGAAATAGCGTACTAACCACGGATTCGTTTTGATTTTATCAACCGAGAGCGGAATTTTTATCGCGTGAGCCTTTGTTTGAAGATAGGACAGTGTTAGATTTGGACACCCCTGCTGGTTGATTGGACACTGGGCTTTGTTCGTAAAACGTTTAGATTTAGATAGCAAATTACGGTCAAAGATTTAAACAAAATAACATGAAAATTAAGCGAATAGTTACCAAATACGTCGTTACAATGGTCAAGGTAGCCTAGTTTTGATAAATACCTAAATACCTATCGATTCAAGTTAGAAAGTTGAAATTTGGCATTAGATAAAGCTCGCTAAGACTCAGTTCCCTAGGTTTTTTGTGCTGATATTTACGGGTATTTATGGGAGGTCTATCAGGCTATTACAAAAATATAAGCCCTTTTGGAGTAAAGTTCCTCAGCGCACGTCACAATCCAGACACTTGGCGATAAAAAGGCCAAAGCACACCGGCAACGTCACAGCCAAACATGTAGGTAGTGCAGTGTAGTTATATTCGATATATTTGTTTGTGTGTTTACAAGTGTATGTCTATGTATAGGTATATTACTGCAGTAGGTATAGACTTGTGGCGTGTGCGTCAGGTATTCGTAAAGTGCGTATCGTGCAAAAGTCTGATGCTTCATGTTCAGTAGAAATATACCAATGATTATTTTCAAAACTTTTAGAAAAAAAATTACCATTCCTTCTTTTTTTAATTTAATTTTAATTACACTCAAACGTTGTTGATATATTTCATTGTGCCTGTAATGTAATCCTGCTAATATTATAAACGCGAAAGTTGGTGAGAATGGATGGATGTTTGTTACTCTTTCACGTAAAAACTACTGAATGGATTTGAGTGAAATTTGGAATGGAGATACTTTACGCCCTGGATTAACACATAGGCTACTTTTCATCATCATCATCATCATCAATTTTCATCATTTTTCACGCGGGTGAAACTGCGTGGCGCAACTAGTACATAATAAAGCGTATACCTGAGGAACTTCGTTCCAACCGTGTGTCCCACGACAGCTCTCGTTTTTACTTAATTTTTTCTCTGTATAATAATTAGGTTTTTGACCGCCATCTGGTGAGACGCCACTTGATAGCAAGTGGCGATGCGGTATATGAAACACGCCTACCCTAACCCCATCCATACGGTTTTTGAGTTGAATAGTTATTTTGTATCAGTAGGCACTCCAACCTGACCAATTAGCCACACCCTTATGAAAGGCATTAGGTGAGGTAATACAAGAACACTAGGAATGTGTGTCGCAATTACGTCCAACTGTTTTTATTTTTAAACTATACTCAAATTTCCACACTAGTATTCCCTGTGTCGTAGGTATCAAGGAACTGCGAGTACCATGGTACTAACAACACCCAGACCCGGATCAACTGTTTGCAGAACACCTTGAACCCACACGTCTTACGTCTCAGGCGGCTACTCACTCGCTACGCCGCGGACATCATCCAATTATATTAGTTAATCCACCGCCTATAAGTACTTTGTAATCCAGAGATATTATTATTGCATAATAACTTTTTTTGACTGATTTTGACTGATTTTTGTTACTTCATGCTAACCATTTTACATTACCCCCGACATAAATCTCAAGCGTAAGGAATTATTTCACCCAAAATAATTGAGCGGGAGGCTCGTAACATAATATGTATGGGAAATTCAATAGGCACTCCTCTCACTCATTGTTTAAACAATAACTTTTACGAGACAATGGAAACAATTCGATATCCAACTAAAACGATAAATTTTGGAGCCCTACAATTAATATGGACATAAATTTATTCAAGGCCAACAATTCTTGTTTATCTACTATAGGGTGAGTTACTCCATTAGCATTAGAGTACGTCTAATCCAAAACTGAACGCCCCGTATAATATAAAATTATGGCTTTGTGGCAAATAGAATGGGCCACAAAGACAACCACTTGTTTTTGTTATATTAACTTTAAGGCTAAAATTTTTGGGCCACAACGACAATGATAACTTTTCATTTAAAAATCGACTTCCGCCATTGTATTCGACTAAATAATTTTGGATGATTTTTTTTTATTAAAGAACTATAGTGGTGAAAGGATTATGATACTTTCTGAATGCAAATGCTTGGTGTCTTGCTGAAAATATCAAAATCGCCATATGTATCCCTACAATATTTGAGGAGTTCCCTCAATTCCTCGTGGATCCCATCATCAGAACTAGATTCTGAAAAAAATGGGACCAATTTGGAAGTATATCTATTCAAATAAAAAAAGAATTTTCCAAATCGGTTCATAAACGCCGGAGATATGCGGTAACAAACATAAAAAAAAAAAAACAACCAAATTGAGAACCTCCTCCTTTTTGGGAAGTCGGTTAAAAATAATGCAAAATGGGACGCAGAGTCAATAGTCCTTAAACCTTGGGCCACAAAAACAACATCCCATATTAAATTGCATCAAAATAATTCTCCCATATATTATATATAATAATATTCCCATATATTCATAACCCGTTAACAGGGACCGTTTTGGAACGTGAAGCTTGTGTCAAGTTTCAAGTAAAAGAGGTAAAGGGGTGTTCAGTTTTAGACTAGATGCACCCTATCTATAAAACCCACGTATAAATAAACTGGCGTGCAATGAAAAAGATTAACTTAGAAAAACCACAATACCACCCAAACAATTTTTTTTGTTTATTTATTTTTTATTTAAAAAATGCTACGTAACCTTTAATAAATCTTTGCGTGGTGTGTCGGGCCTAGGAATAGAACTCTCCTTCCCCTCCTATGGATGTAGTAAAAACCTACTAAGGGATTACACCAGGGGATGGGCAGCAGCATCTACCTGAGTAACATCAGAGATCACCAATCCACTTGCCAAGCGTGGTGATTATGGCAAATACCCCCATTGTATTTCAGCAGTATTTTAAAATGATTTTTGTTTAAATTCGATATCTTGCATAGCACCGATACGATAACGAAACAGCGACATTATTTTTAGTTCTAGTAATTAATCATTTAATGAAATCATTGTTACATTGAATATATATAGTTAAAAGTGACATTTACCTTAAAAATGAGGTTAATAACTTAGCTACACTAATTATGGAACGGGTAAAATTTATTCCATTTTTAACAAAAACAGGAAAACTAATTCTTGGAATTAATTTCCATTGTTGTTACTATGCTATTGCTATAAATTAATTTCAATTAATTTTAATTGTTTTTCTGTTTGTAAACACGTGCAGCTATACCAGCAGCTCACTGTAATAAGGAAAAGTGGAAATTTCCTTGTACAGATGGTCAAACTAATTGGTTAAACCAGTTTGTTTAAAGACTGAAGTAGAAAACGAAATGATTCATATATTTATGTAAAAGAAAAATATTAGAAATCTCTCCCAATGCGATAACACATTCAGTTATTCGGCATGCGAGACATATTAACTGTTTTTTAAGGCGTAGATAGATGCCAACTAGAGGTTTTCTCCATGTCTCTTCTTTGATGAGTGAATATAAATGTACAAAAAAATATATTATGTTGCTTATAAGACATTAAATTATAATTTGAACAATTGTAATATTGAACGTGGCCACAACAAGATTAGGTAACAAAACTCACCTATCAATCCTATAAGATCTGTCAATTTTTTCTATGACAGACAAACTTATATTTCCCACGTCTCGTCGGCTACACTAATTATAGGCGTCGCAAACAATGCACAAGTAGACTGGAAACATGGCTTTAATTATACACTAACGTGTTCGCTTGCGAGACGCCTCATGTCTACATAAATAACATTATAAGATAGATAAGATAAAATCAAGATAAATCTTGACAATCTGCTTTTAATTCTGGAAGAGACAATACTATAATTCCTAGTCATTTCAATTATACAATACAGTAATGTATCTATAACACCATTGTCACATGGTCAGGAGGTTTCTACAATATTATTAATTGCATTAATAGTTACTTATTCATTTACATTATATTCCTATCATAATACTAGTATTATTTTATATTTTCCCCATATTTATACAAATAATTATATCGGCTTGAACTGACACGACGATTATGCACTGTCTTTTTTCCTGTCTGGTGTGGTCTGGTCCAAATTGGGCAAGTGTATAATACCTAATACTGGTATAATTGTAATATTTGCGTAACCAGTGTTTCGAAAATCAACGCCTCCAAGCAATACTCTACGAAATACAAATACCAACTAATAACCAAATAATCATGGCTTTTGTCATACAATTTTAGCCCATTTAACTCACAAACTAAAAAATATTATATTTTTGAATTATCTTTTCCTAAAGCTTTTATTTTATATCCAACAAAATAAAATTGGAAAAACACTTTTACACTCAGTTATCACTACCTCAACAACCTTCAAAATCAAAGTTCAACCTATAGCTGTACTTTTCTTGTGAATGGGACCACTTCATAGTTTTGGAGAAAATCGCTTTTGATAGACGGACATACACCGAAGCGGTTCCATAAGTGTACCGATTTTCCATATTAGTTGAAACACAAAAGTGAAAGATATAACAATACTGAAGCTTATCATTAAGGCAGTCAATCATTTATTTGTTTGTAAGGGCGAAAGACTTGCAATATGCGTTAGTTGTCTACAAAACAGCAATGTTTTAGCTCAAATATCTTGGTATTCATAAACTTCCCTAGAATATTATATACGGGTGAAATATTCTCTCTGCAATTTACTGTTTATCAACATGGAATTTTTTCCACGTACTCTCTTTCATTTCATACGTTTTTAATCGTGTATATTTCCATCAGAGTTCCACGATTCATACATTCAACTATTAGTACCTACATACATGTAGGTACTACCATTCAACAAATTACCTACACTATCTATGTAGAGAGAGCTGAAGCAACTCTTACGTAATACGATACATTAAGGTTTAATAATAGATATGCAATGATGTGTAATGATGATAATAGGCCGTCATCTCGGACCTTACTTTCTGGGAATGAAATAGCAATTACATTTTGTTATAGTTACATTGTGTTCGATAGTTCGATAGTCTAAAGTACAAAATAATTTTGTCCTAAAACTCATTAGCATACAGTTTGTCATGACAGTTAGATAAAATTGCAGTAAAAAGCAAATGCTGTAGCACCGAGGTCACTCAGAATGTCAAGCAATCAAATCCGTTTCATGTTGTAGGTGACTCTATTCATTTTTAGCGTTCCGTACCTCAAAAAGTATCAACGGAACCATGATAGGATCACTCAGATGTCTGTTTGTCTGTCTGTTTGTATGTCTGTCTGTCACAGCCTATTTTCTACGAATGTACTGAACCAGAAAAGTTGAATTTTGGTACATAGTAACTCAATCACGGACGTGTAGCTTTAATAAACTATTTCTGGATCCTGAATTAATTTTGGGGGTAAATAAAAATAAAGTGTTGTCAAATGTGTCATGTGACACATCAAATGAAATAACACGTTAAGAGACATTCAGTTTTTTTTTGTAATAATTTTAAAATGTTTAGTTTAAAAGATATGAAAGAAAATATGCGAAAATTGACCATCCCGCCCTACCTCCGAATAAGTAGTATTAGATAAAACGGCTGTGTGCTAAAAAAAATATAATAGAAGTATGCCTATTCTACAAGCGGTCTAACTCGTGAACGCGTGAAGCTAGGACGCCCCGGTCAAGGTGTTCATGGAAAGCCCTTTTAGCGTAATTTCGTCATCACCAAATTAAATTTTATGTTTTTAGGGTAAACATTTGCCCAAAAATTTATTTTTAATTTTCTTAGGTTTTTTACAGTATACAGTCAGCTTGAGATTGACTGACCAGATCCTAACAAAGTATTGAATTGACACAAAAACGGGTATCTCGGATTTTACTAAATCACCAGGATCAAACTTCACAAAGCAATGTTTTCACTCATATTTTTCATCCAATAGAAATAGAGAGCCACAAAATGAAATGTCTCCCGTAACTAATGGCGCAAAGTTCAAAGTTCGTAAGCTGACAATTTGGAGACGCGTGATGGAGCTGACCCATCATTATGGCCGAACCGTCATGAGCCACGGTCGTTTACATAATGACCTTAGCGAATGACGGTGAAAAGATAGCCGACAAAAAAGGCTTCGTCGCTTTTACATTAATAACTGTAGACTGCAGTGTACTTACGAAGGTAAGTATCGTTACTTTACTCAAGAACAAAGAGTTGAAATTGAGTCCAAGACTTTTTTTGAAGTGTTTGAATAAGCAGTTGCCCATTCCTATACAACAATGCTTTACCTTACACCTACTTAGGACGCGCCCTACGTGGCATTGCAGGGCCCAAATTCTACAAAACAATGAATTGTTAATGAATTATCACAAAATTGAAATTTTTTACACTTTTGGCAATAGAATTTAGGCCCTGTGCGCCCGTCATCCTGAGACATTAAGATGAAAAATCTCATGTGCCTGTAATTTTCAAACCGCAACGCAGCAATGTGAGTACTAATACTTAGTGGCAGAAATAGGTATGGTGGTAGTACTTCCCTGGACGAACTCTTTCACAAGGAGCTCTAAACTACGAAACTACTATATTTACTCAGTATCTTTTGATCGCTTAATTACGAACATCATTTGGATGGATATATCAAGTTTTAGGTAGTTTTCACACTCTTTTAGTATCTTATAAGTATTCGGGAGTCATCATCATCCGATAGACGTCGTTACTGGACGAGGCCTCCCCCACAGAATGCAATGAGGGGATTTGCCATAATCACCACGCTTCGCAGGCGGATTGGTGATCGCAGTATTGTGGCTGAGTACTCAGGTAGATGCTGCTATCCATACCCTGGTGTAATCCCATAGTCTGCTTTTACAACATCCATGGGAGAAGACAGAGGAGTCTATTCTTAAGGCTAAGCACACCACGGTACGAGAGCAGTTAGGTATTAATTACACGTTCTAGAGTTGATAGCAAATTAAACATCAACAAAAGAAAAATTAAGTATGAGGTAAACATACCAAATAACTTTTAATTTAAAAAACCGACTTCCGCCATTGTATTCGACTAAATATTTGGATGAAAAAAAATTGATGGAAGAACCATAGTGGTGAAAGGATTAAGATACTTTTTGAATGCAAATGCTTGGTTTGTTGCTAAACGTATCAAAATCGCCAAATGTATGCCTACAATATTTGAGGAGTTCCCTCAATTCCTCATGGATTCCATCATCGGATCTGGATTCTGAAAAAAATGGGAGCAATCTGGAAGTATATCTATTCAAATAAAAAAGAATTTTCCAAATCGGTTCATAAACACCGGAGATATGAGGTAACAAACATAAAAAAACATACATATCACATACAACCGAATTGAGAACCTCCTCCTTTTTTGGGAAGTCGGTTAAAAAGACATATACAATACCGAAATAGTTTCGATTGGCATATACATGAACAAGCTACGGAAAATTACCATACAATGATATAACCAAATAAGGGCATTATTGACGTTTCTCTTACAAGTAAATCGATACCTACCTTATGTAGAGTGAAACAAATATGTGTAAGAACAGTTTATCCATGGTCAAATTAGTCACTCAAATTCCAACTTCTTTTCCAAGGTTTCAAAATGAGTTACATGGTTGTCCATTAGCATGTAGCGTTAGTCCAAACCTTTTATCGTCTTTATCATACCGGCCTCCTCCTACGTAAACGACCTCCGTGGGGCGCATTGATACAAACTGGTATATAGTAAGCAGCAAATAAGCTCAGCCCCGTAAGTTACGGTACGTACAGTTACGTAGTACGCGCGTACCACCCCTAATATTAGTGGATTTTGTGTAAGAAAGTGCTACTGCGCAAGTCACGTGGTACGCTCGCCAGATCGCATCTTGATTGCTTTCAATTTATGCAGGACTGCCATGATATTTAAACTGATTTGGACAAAAGCATAGAAATTTACAACTTACTGCATTCCCTCTAATCGTAGTATGTAGAGGCTGGTTAGTAATTCGTAAACGATTAGTGTCACGCTCCCTTTAGGTTTGTGACAAAAGCACTTAGATAACCCACATGAAAGTGTTAAATGTATTATTGCGTAATGGCCGTCAATGAATAAAACCAAATACGCTATGGATGTACAGTCAACGATAGATGACAATCATAAACTTAGAAAACCTAATACCCGATTTACATGTAGCTAGTAGCCAGGTAAGGACAGTGGACAGCAGGCATTTCATTGGTCAACGGACCAATCCCGCCAACCAGTGAAATGCGTGTTGTCCACTGTACTGGCTTGGCTACTAGCTACTAACATTTAATAGAGCAAATGTCGCTGTGATGGCATTTGGGGCGCGCCAGGTGGCAACTCTTCTCAAACTTCTTTTCCTGCATGCTAGTGGATAAACCAACACGCAGAAAAGGAGTTTAAGGAATTATATAATGGAATTATGACTGAAAGTAGGAGTATGTGATTTTGACTGAGCAAAAATTATCATCTTTACTTGAACTCTAAATAGTAAATTGGTTGTATGGGTTCTAAATACCACAACCATAATCACTACGTTACATAATCCGAAATACGGAAATCAAGGAATAAAGGTTCTCGACGGTGACCACAAACCGAATGAAGAAGTAGAGGAAAGTCTCGATGGACTAAAGACATTATAAAGGTCACAGGAAGTCTATGTCCAGCAGTGAACTTCTACAGGCTGATGCTGATGATGGGTTCTAAATTAAAATCCATTCAGCTACATAAATTGCATTCTATAAATCTACAAAGTTTTGGCGACACACCAAGATGCCTTGGCCAGAGCGATATGGCTTTCGTCGTTTAATGAATGGATTCAAATCTGCATTTCTACTTTTTAAAATTATACTAAAATGCAAATAAAAAGCCGAGTGGTCATCCTGTACCTAGTCGGCAAAGGGTTGAAGACCGGTAATGATGGCAATACTCTTTATGAGAAATACTTACTTCTTTATGACTAAAAACTTGACATACTTAGATACCTAATTAATTGTCTAATTTAAGCTGTTGGTCCTCCTAATAAATAAATAAATAAATACCTTTTTAGAATATTATTTTATAGATCGACGACCTCCATGGCGCAGTGGACGAATACCCGGCTGAGACGCAAGAAATGCGGGTTTTACTCCTGCTGCGTTACAAATATGTTTACTTATTCTGCAAATATTTGTTCCAGATCTGGGTTTTTTGGTATCATGGTACTCATAGCTCCTCGATACCCACGACACAGAAAACGCTAGTGATGGATCAGGACTTATATGTGATAGTTGGGTGTTATATGACTGCGCCTACCGGAAATACATGGCTCAAGTGATAACACATGATAGAGAACAGACATAGGATAGTATGTAACATTTAGTAACAGCACTTATCTGTACACTTTGGTCGGTGATTGTACATTACCTATCTCTATTCAGTCGACGACGGCTAGTGTTGCGTAACCAATAGTCCAACGCCATTGCTTTGTTCGTCATAATGTAACAGTTATAAAGTAGATCACCGTTTCTCAAATACATTAAGATTGAATCATCGATGTGAAAAAGACACCATTTTCTTTGTTATGCCAGTTCATAGTATTACCAAAAAAAATTTTGTTTTGTCCAAACATTAATTAAAGTATTTTGAAAAATTACAATAGGCCGCGTGAGGCCTCCGGACCAGCAGGGCTCTACTCTTGATGCTCTACTCGATCCTAATTCAGGATTTAGTGTCATTTTGTCGTCAGAGAGTACTAGATTCCTTGGTCATTTGGTACTCTTGAATTCAATCCTAGCGCACAATTTGGAGTGGAATTTTATGGAACTAAGTGAAATCGACTTTCTGTCTCTGTTTGTTCTTCACGCAAAGTCAATCGCGTATGCTCTATCTCGATTTCAAACTCGATTTGGTTCAAGAGTGCCAAACAAGCGTTGAAACTGGATTGAGATTGGAACTGGATTGCGATTGGAACTGTTTTCAAGAGTAGCCCCACAGGGCTGCAAGTACGTAGGACTCGATTCGATAAATTTGACATTAAAATTCGACAAAACGGGACTATGTAGAGGTAATAGTCCCGTTTTGTCGAATTTTAATGTCAAATCTATCGAATCGATACCTACGTACTTGCACTGCAGATGTACCATTGAGTAGTACCATTGATGGTACAATTGAGATTTTTGATGACAGATAAAAACAGAGACGTCTGGCTTGATGATCAAAAGGACTGATCCCTAACATATTTATATGATCATGTGATCAGAAAGGACAAATCCTTTATTTTGAGGAACAGTCGCAGGTCAACCAGATTCAGATTTACCATTTAAATAGTGTACCTATATTATTTTTTAAGATATCTTTATTTACAGAGAGAAATAACTAATACAAGTATGTACACAACATTTAAAAAATACATGTTAAACAGTTGAGCTGTCTAAAGACCGTTGCAAAATATCTAAGACTCAACTGATCCAAATTACTACCAAATGGAAGCGTCTCCAAGATGTTGGCTGCATTGCCACGCTGGATGGCAATACTAATGCGTTGAGCCAGATAAGAGCCAGCTCTCAGTCGGGTCACGCGTTACTTCAACGAGATGCCCAGAAAGAAATTTGTAAATGAAAAGTGCCTTGACCCCACCAGAGTCTCGACCCAGAAAGGCTCAAATAATGTAAGCTCTCTAGAGACTTGCATAATTTGCGACTTTTGGGGTCCTCAGCCGAATTGGCGGCGATAACTGATATCATAAATCTAATCCCCAATTGTATAATTAATAAGCAGAGACAAACCGTATTTTTTTTGTTTGAATGTAATTTCTTACTTCACTACAGATAAATAGATTAGTAATTTTATATTTGGCCAGTCTATGAACCTAAAGGAGTAATATTATTAATTAATATTATAGCATTACTTTTATAAAATGGAAGAACCACCCCGGCTTGAATTACAGTCGTTTTTCACGGGCATATCTACTGTTATAATTTGACATTTAAACAAAAAAAACGAGTCATCAATAAACGACTGTAAGTGGAACCGGGGGCTACTATTATCAATATTACATTCATATATTATTCAACATAATTTGATTAAATTTTAATTTTAATTGTATAAAATAACGTGGCAGAACCATTTTTTTTGGTTATGTCCCGAGTCAAATTATGAATCCTGAATCAAATATCATGACATTCACCGTATTCGATTTCTAAATTGGTTTACCTATTGGCAATTTTGTTGATTCGAAGGTTATAGGGCACATCGAGGGTTATATTTAAGTGGAAATCATGCTAAAAGTTTCGCAAGCTAACGCTCACATTGCGTGTGACAACATAATACATTGTCTGTTAAGACATTATGTCTGATCTGATTGATAATTTCGTATATGTACTGAACTACATCCATAATCTACATGTACAAATGCATAATGGATTAATATCAATAATGCAACACCACTTTATATAAATTATATTCATGTTATACTGATCTAGATGCAAAATCTGAAGATTAACATTATAAAACTCGTCTTTAAAAGCTAACAAAACAATAATGAGGACGTCAAAGTTATTCATGTTACCTCCAGTTGAATAGTTTATACTTTACAGCATTGCAATCCACCGACGATGAACGGAAAGGAAAAATCAAACAATAGAATCTCGCATTAATGATGCAATGCTCTTACGCTCCCTGTAGGGGATGGATACCGGCCGTTACATCATCAAATAGGAAAATATATAGCCAACAATAACAAATCTAATGATAATGTTACCTTTCAATAGATTTAAAACACCCAGACAGATCCACTAATGTGCCCATTCGAACCGTTGAAGTAGATAAATCGATCAAGTGTATAAATCTAATTCAGGAGTTACGTATGGTATATCATCCCACATCCAATTAACTTGATACTCGTTATGTATAATCGTTATTGAGACTATCAAAATTATTGCGGAAATGTGAACACGCGCAACAATGTAATAAGATTTGATAATTTCAGCTTTATGTCCGTTTAAAGAACGTATATATGGCCCCAGTCAAGCACAAGCTAAGCATAAAACAAGCACTAAAGCCGTCAATATGACAGCCGTATTATAGAGATATAATAAGGCTTGCTGTATTTGCGTTATATGGATGTAACAGTAAATTATTCATAGTATAATAAAGCTAATATGTTTGGTTTATGCTAAGCAGCATCCACCACACGGTAAGCAACGAAATATGAGAGTACTGAACTATTCAAAAATAGGACTAGTTGCCTTGAGCGAAGAGCTGACTTTCTTCTGGTATCTCTTTCCAGACTCTGATTTTATCGCACTGCTAGTCGCTATGCTTGTGCAACACAGAAACCTTCGGATGTATAGGAATAGTTGGGTATTAATATCGTCTTAACGTGGTAATCAACCGAGAGAGTTCGCGTTACAACATCACAGACACAAATGTAACCATGATGCCTTATAATAAGACTCAAATAGGAATAGCAGCGTAAACCCCATTGAATGAACTGCACGATGATGTGTTAAAGTGCGGGATTAAATGTACTATTTTGAGACGGCAACGTATCTTGTTTATCAAGAGTAAAATAAATTATAGGAACCTAATCAAAGTGCAACGTAAACTACTCTAGAATAGTAGTGCATAAACAGGTCGTGTCTATAGCTATACATATTATACTGTGGTAGTGTATGTTTTTGAGCATCAAATTAATATGTTAGTTTTTAGCCGTGTTTTAGAGCTATATTTTATGATACGTTTCTGTTTATATTCTGTCAAGTAGTAGTAATAGAAAACTGGTAAAAATGCATTTTCGTTGTTGAATTTTCAGAGATAAAGGCAAAATCAAAATACAATATGCAAACGGCTTTACTTTTTAAGAATACCGTTTCGTACTCATCTGTTGTTTAATACCACCTTTTCTCAAAGACGACTATTGATTCGATTATCTTTTTTATCACACTCGTTTCAAGATTTCCTCTTCAAACGAGTGTTCAAAACGTTGTGTTACTCGTCTCTTGTTCGTCAAAATCGTTTTCTCTTGACGAATCTAGGTCTTTCCATTTAGCTGTGTGACACTGTCACCGACCCACCTGGCAAGTGTGTTAGATGCACGCTCCGACTCTTGAGTTCTATTGAAAATTTCAATTACAATTTTGACAAAGCGTTCACTGGAGTCACTTGCCTTGGCTTTTGAATGCGGTAAGTTTCGACACCTGACACTTTCTCTTCGCTGTTAGACAAATCGACAGTGTACTTAGTGAATCGATAACGTTTTTTGATACAAGCCATAAAATTTCGACTTGTTTGAGAGTGACGAGTTAAATGAATAAACAATAGAACCATGTAATTCAGTGCTAGTGAGCATCGACCAACTTGTTTTACCAAAGTAGAACCAAGGTAGATATTGAATATAACAGAAGGTCAAAAGTACTTCAAAAGTGCAACCAGATTTATTAAATTACCTTCAGTAGCGATGTTTAATATCAGGAATCAAGGTCAAAATTGCCTAGCTGCAGCTGCCAAGCACGTCACAGTTATCGTGGAAAAACGTGCTTAACTTAAACTACTTATACATGTAAATAAATGTACCTGCATGCAGTATTGTGAAATTGTCAAGTTCTCTTTATCGCAAACATATGAAATAAACTCTTTGATTGGTTATAAATTTTTCCTCTGATTTCCGTATCCTTGGACGTATTTTTGTTTTATCCGATATTTTTAAAAATTTTATATTCTTAAATTTTTGATTATTGTTATTAAAACCTATCACTCAAGGTCTTATTAGAATTACTTGAGGACTTTTCATTGCTAGCTTCACAGTTTCGGGGTAGACCGCTTGTAAAATAGGCATACTTCCATATATCCGTCTATATTGCACTAAATGCTCCTAGATTAGAATAATCGTTGCAATAATTTAAGTTAGCTAGAGTTATAAAAAATTAACTTTTATGATTTGATTCTATATTATACTATCGGTTTATTATTCACACAGTTTATTAACATCGAAAATGTTTAACGGGCTACCAAACAGAAATTCTGGATGTTTTTCACATCAAAAGAATGAAGACAAAATATACAGTTGCATTCAAACCCAACCTTTTGGCTTTTTCTCTGGCTTAAACAGTTTAGAGTGTACTCAAGATTCGTAGACAGCCGGACAATGCACCCACAAATTGGATTGCCGATGCCGGTGCCCCGAGCATCAAAGCAGGCACAGTAAAACTTATAGTAACGCAATTACTCAACTTAAGGCTAGCCTTGCCAAGGTTGATAGGTACCAATTACAAATGATATGGACTCATTGGCAACATCGTGTTCAAAGAATTAATCTTCAAAAGACATTCAATACCTATCAAATGTTTGTCTCAGAAATAATATTGTATGGTATGGAGAACTCAATCGAGAGTTTAATCGTTAAGTTAAGTTCTCAGCTACATAAACTTGAAAACAATGACTGCTAGTGAGATAACTTGACTAAACTCACTTCGTGTAGGTCACTTGTTTTAATTCTCTGCATTTTCTGCCGTACTGCATTGTCATGAACCTTTCCACATGTCACAAACATCCATATACATGTTTATGCCCGTACTTCGTTCGTTCAGGTTACTTCCCATGCAGACGAAATACTGCTCATAGATTATACTAGGTACACAGTACGGCAGGCTCATAATTGGCTGCTCGGCCTGCCCGAGTCACGAGTCCTGCCGCAATCTCGACCAACATTCGAACCACGAACTGTTTTACAACACAATAAAGAAATCGTATAACTTTAGACCTCACATTCACTAGAAGCTCATGACCTTATAAAAATTAATCGCAAGGACGCTCGTAAATTAGCATCTTCATTGATGTAATGCTCTATGTTTTTCAGCACTAGAGCGTGTCGATGTATAACAGATTTGAATGCAAAGAAAGATAAAATCAAAGAATTAATATTCTGAACGCATTACAGTATAATCTAGCAGTCTCTGTTGTAACTTCAAAATTCCTTGCAAGTATAAAGTTGAAAATGTAACTAAGAAAATTCCTGTTGTGCAAGCCGGACCGAAATAAGCAGTTACTTAAAATTGCTTCGATTCCTGGTCAGCGTTGTTATTCAAGACATTTAAAGCAAAGATTAAGTCAATCCACTTTCAGTTTCCAATATTAGAAAAATTTCTGGTGGCTTTGGCGCTAGTCCGAGCCATTAGGATGTTGGCGAAGAGCCAACAATACTCGAGGTGCAAGTATTTATTAGTAAGCCCAACATTCAAGGAACTGAGGGATCTCGGAATAGATGCCACGTGGACGATCGTAATACTGGCTTGTTTATTGAAGGGTTTAAACCGTTACTCTGTAGGGCTCTTCTTGAAGTGCCGTATTCTACCGGAGACTATATAACATCCGCTTTTGATACTACATCCTGAAATACAGAGCGAGTAGTCTTTTCAGAGAGTTCTTGTTGACAATCGTTGAGGAATATAGGTTCTCGAGTGGGACCACGAACCGCACGACGCATTATAGGAAGATATTTTGATATGGTTGAAGTCGGTAAATAGAACCGGAACAAGACCGTTCGCCGTGACTTCTAAAAGCTGATGATGATGATATTAACTGATGAGCTTATTTTTTGACGGGTGATGATAATTTTGTCTACCACAATACCTTATTCTGCCCTAGATAATTCATTTCATGGTGAGCTGTCCAAGTTCAAAACCCGATCAAGTTTGTCAATAGGGGCTTCTCTGTACGTGCATGAAGGTTGTTCCACTTTGATCCAACTCAAATTTAACAGTACTTCCGGATATTGCTCATAAATTTATTAAAAATATACGTATAGTACAAGATTTTTTTAGGGCTGTCATAGAAAGGTTTAATAGTTGATTATATTTATATGCGATTACTTTCGTGAAGCGGAGCAATTATAATGCATCATAATAAGTAGGTCACTGCTGAAATACCTAAGGTTCTACATGCCAAGGCACGTCGAGAAATGAGGCCAAGGTGGATTTAAGTACCATCGGGTAAGTGAAGGTTGTTAAAAATTTTATTTGTCAGGTTTTTATGTCGTTCGTGAATCCTATATGTATTTACGGAGTCTTGCCGTGGTATGTCCAGACTAAGAATATACCCTCCGTCTTCTCCCGTAGATGTCGTAAAATCCGACCTAGGTATTACACCACGGGATGGGCATCCATCCGAGTATCATCATCATCACCACCCTTTTACTTGCTAACGGCTGATGATGATGATGATGATGGAGTCAAAGTATACTTATAAAAAGGAGACTCTTACTTAATAAGATTCAGTTCGGTACTTTTTAGTCTTTGAGATACGTAATAAATAAGAATTATTTTAACGTCAAGTGTATACATAAGCTCAGGGGAATAGTAAATGCACCCTGGTACGTAAGAAATGACGATCTCCACCGGGACCTTAACATTGAGTTCATCGACAAAGTCATCAAAAAATATGCAGGAGCTCACGAACGTAGACTTCATCATTATGTGAACGTCGAGGCAATCCAGCTTCTCGCAACACGGATATAGTGAGAAGACTCAAAAGAACGAACCTTATGAGTTAGTGTAGTGTAAATAATAGTGTAATGTAGTGCTAGATAATAAGAACACAAGAACAAAGTGTCCTCCCCTTAAATAGAGACATTAAGAAAAGTGCCAATGGACACATTCTTAGCAATAATTTATTTTATAAATCTAGATCAATGTTTAATTACTTATTAGCCTGCCTTATGGCTAGATTGTAATGATATTAGGGTATATAAAAATGTACGCTAAGTAAAGAAAAAAAAAAAAGTGTACATAAGGAGAAAATTAAATTTAAATGTGGCCCAAAAAAACCACAAATGATGCAGGATCGAGTGCCGCTGGAACGGAATTTTCAGGTTGCATTTAAATTTAACATAATAAATAGTTCTAAATGGTGTCGTGTATTGTTTTAAGATCCACAAACCGGTGAACAACGTCACTTGACGGATGCGCCGGAGCAAGAGCAAGGCACAATTCTCAGTGCGTACGCGGCGTGGTTTCGCAACGCACCGATATTGACCGACAAACCGTTTGGAGGGCAACACTGTTTACCACATACACATACGGCGATTCTCGCTTGCGACATCAAGAGATAAATCGGAAACATGCCTAATTTGTTTTAATTATTTTTGAGCGTCATCCGGTTTGTAGCGGCCCGGTGGCCTCGGTCGTGGATCGATGACATTGTATAACGATCGCAGGAATTCGGTGGATGGAAGCAGCTCAAGACCGTTCTTAGCACTTACAAATATGTGTACTTTTTTTCATTAAGCATTAGTTACATGTGTTAAAGTAAGAAATGCGTTTATATCCAATAAACTAAATGAATCTAAACCTACCAGTTACAATAAAGGTATATTATTTTCTAGTTTCAAATCAACAAATCGACTAGAAAGTTCATTCCAATTTCATTCATTTTTAGCAGAGGTTTTCAACCCAGAAACGTGATAGTTTAGAGATGCGAAATCGTAATTGTGATGATGACATCATATGTATATATAGATAGTACTAGGTACCTACTAATGGGATCAAAGAACCTATCTTCTATGTTTTCTATACTTTCCTTTCTTAATTATTCGCCCACGCGCAGGCAGATTAAGCTCAAAGGTTGCACCAAAATATCGATACAAAATAATTATCTCAATTTGATTCAATACCTACACAAAATGGCACGTAACTCAGCTATGTTAGAGAATACTAAAATATCGCGTAGTTCTATAAAGGAATAGCTTAGCAATAGCAATACATTGTATTGAACTAGAAAGTCTTGTCAAGTTGTGGTAAAAGTGAGATTCAGTGCAGCGGAAACGTATAGAGTAAAGCATGTTGCTGGCTCTTTAATTTACGTGGTCAAACATTGGTATTACGTTTGTCAAAGAGGATGCAATATACTATATGACATTTGTAACATGTTACAAGAGTACATACATAGATAGTACTTTTTCTTTACTCTTTTGTTTATTTTTAAACAATCAAAGCAACTATAATATATACATATATAAAAAGTATATACTAACTTCAGGGGCCCAATTCTCGTAATTATTGTTTTATATATATTTATAT
Organism: Epirrita christyi; assembly: GCA_951392215.1. Classification (NCBI taxonomy): domain Eukaryota; kingdom Metazoa; phylum Arthropoda; class Insecta; order Lepidoptera; family Geometridae; genus Epirrita; species Epirrita christyi. The sequence goes on along the minus strand of OX595846.1, from coordinate 8,342,594 downwards.
CATCATTTCTGTCAACTTTCGATTGATCAATAACCTTTCTGTCGCTCCGGAAGGCGTTCGTTAGAGCGAGAAAGATAACGTATGCATGCGATGATCAAGTAATAGTTACTACGTCTACGCAATTAGGCTTCAGATATCTATCATCATTTTTTATCTTCACAGCACAGGATATCATGGTGTGGAGATTAAAGGTACCTACTACAAAACATACCTAAATACTTACTTACATAATTAACCTAATAGTGTGATTAGGTGATGTTTATTGTGTTATAATACCTAAATGTGCTTCTGTGTCTAACTATTATCTAGTTATTAAGTACTCTTAAGACCCTATTATGGTATACCCTAATGTTTTTCTTTTTCTTGATAATAAATAATGATTATGACTATTATTATAATATAAGTATATACTGCTGTGCAATTGACTATCAAATAACTAAATTGATCAACCAATTAGCATACACAGTTAGAAACGGTTACAAGTTTTATAAACCGGTTTACAGTATCAGTTTAATTGTTGATAACAAGAAATAAATATTTCTTATTGTAGACTATAAACTAAACCAAACATAAGCTATAAATATTACCAAATTGGATAACAGACACCATAAAAAAAATTAAGTAATAAATTCCGCACCTTATTTCATTTTCTCAAAAAAATATTTCATTTAGTTTTTTAAGAACACGGTGTTTTTATCGTTACCTGCTACATATTTAGGGTTCTGTACCTGAACAAGAAAAAATATAGACCTTTATTAGGATCACTTTGTTGTCCGTCTATCTGTCTACATACCGTTTTTCTCACGGACGGATAAAGTAAAGGTATCAATTTGAAATGTATACTAAATACATATAAGCTTATAGTAACGTACAAAAATTCTAGCTTCTAACTCAATACATTAAAAGATATGGCAATGATTCCAAAATTTTTGTACGGTAAACGCGTAAATTAAAAACGAGCTCTTTCGAGTAACCCCACAATTCTTATACTTGGAAGGGAATGCTTTGTGATACAAATTAAATAAAAAGTCCAAGATTGAGGATTTTAACTTTTTTAGCCCTAAAACGGGATGGTGACGTTTTTAGGAAAAAGTGGCTGAAACTTTGAACCCTGACATTTTGACCTTTTGGCCGTGATGATTTTGAAAAAAACCCATTGAACGAAATAGTAATTGTAAGATTTGTCTATCGACCGTTTTTTAATGAATGCAAGATCAGAGAATATGGCTTCATTAGCAACACCCACCTTAGGTATAGGTAGGTGGGTATTATGAAGCGTAGCTGATTGTTCGAATGAGCTACACCTACAGTCTACGTTCCACATACATGAAAACATAGCGCTTGCGACGCGGACCTTGTCTATGTAGCACACTGGACAGACATACTGACACTTAAATTAAGTTAAGCATTTATAATAAGAAAATAATATCTGCAACTTTGATATGAAAAGGTGAATCAAATAAAGTTAATTTAAAAACAAATACTACACGAATTTAGCTCCCATCGCATCGTGGATATTCGAAGATCTCTACTTCTGCTCAGATACGTGAGGTTAAGGGTGCCAAACGGGACCCTATTACTTAGCCTACGCCAGAAATTGACTTCTACAGGCTGATGATGATGACTGTATAAGCAGGTTTTAATAACAGCAGCTAAGCTAATATGGTAATGCTAAGAGAATTTAAGATTTAACCAGTAAGAAAGACTTAACAGTATTTCAGAACGTCATGAAACTTTAGAAGTACCTACTTCTAAAGTCAACCAGAGAAACTGTTAGAAAGATCCGGTATCTGGATTTTTTTTATTGATGATACTGAGTAAATGTAGCGTTTTTGCGTTCCCTCAAACCTATTACATTTTCACTCCATTAGCAATGGTAATGAGCTGGAGGCGAATAGATCAAGAAACAAAGGGAACTATTCCGGTATGAATTACCCTAACTAAACAAGCAAATAGTTAGAACCACTAACTAATGGCTTTTGTTCATCTATACCACTCAAAGTCCTGACACACTTTCTTAATTTTTTATAAAGTTCAACTGACTGAACAAATCCTTTGGTGCGCGTGGTCCTACTGTGTTGGTCCTATGATAGGACTACAGGTCACGAAGAAGATTGTCCCATGGTCAAGCCTACTATTAATGCAAGTTTAAAATTATTGCAGTTTTGTGTCACACTTTTTGCATACTCATCGAAATTATTGCTTACGGACGACCTTGCTGCTGAATATGTGTAAACAATCGTATCATGTAATACGAGGCTGACTTAGTTAGCGGCTATTACTAAACGTAGCATGACCAAAACAATTACAATTTGAAATAAAAACCATTGCGTGATACAAATGTGTAAACTTTTTATTATGTTCTTCACACTGAGTCGCTTATTGTCCCCAGATTGTAACTAGCCTTTGTTGTACTTCAAAAATAGCATATATTCTACAAAAATATTAAAATGTTTTAGTACATAAAATGAGCATCAAATTGTCGCTGCTGCCGGCGACAAGGCACACCTACATGAAGTCCTTGGTCGAACGAGAGCTTGAGATGCATCTGACCGTAGGAGGTAGAAATTATGCATTGAGAATATTATAAAACCTTTGTAATATATTCAAGTAAGATCTAAGACTGTATATCTAATACTATTAAACGAGCAATATATATTATATGTAATACATATACTATTATATATTATATTTTGAGATCTCGAAAACGGCTCTTACGATTTTGATGAAATTTGCTATACTGTGGTTTTTTGGGACGAAAAATCGATCTACCTAGGTCTCATCTCTGGGAAAATGCATTTGTCCAGATGTTAGCACCGAGCGAAGCTTTGTTATCCAGGTACTTAACGGTAGGTAGGTTAAAGTATAAAATATAAACGTATAAGTATAATAATATGTATGTGACTTTTATGATATCTACAGATGTGATTAATAAAAAATATAATTTAGAATTAGTTACATAATATAATTAGGTACATATTGTTTAAATATGTAAATAAATGATAAAGAGATAAAACTGGGATGTCATAAGAACAGTTAGAAAAAACTACCAACGAAAATGGCAAAGTTGAAGAAACAACATTGCAAATACCAATAAAAACTAATCGTATACTCGCATGTGGCGCAAGCAATGTAAACTGTAATAGAGTTTTGTTTTGAAATCAAAAGATTTTCTAAGTCTATTCTTTGTCTAGACATTTCAATGGGTTTTGGTTATCTTGTAAAGTGATTTATTGAAATAGCTGTTTTAGTTTATTTTCCATACAGACTTTTTTATTTTATTCTCGAAAAATGGATCAACTTTAAAATAAACATTTCTACAAAATGTTTTTACAAGTTTTGTTCAACCAAAGCCTCATTCTTATAAGCAATACTTTATTTGGTGCCCACTCAGTGTTGTTCGTAAGATAAACTTTCTGAATTCAGTAACTTATGCCTAAAACAATATACGAAGTTGAGCTATGAGTACAAACGCTGGTAAATTTTGCTTTTTACTGTTAATTTTTGTATTATATCAAACGTGACACGGCTGTAACATGCAACATCTATCTAGTAGGTATATTACAAAACCGACACATGCAGCAACATTCTAATGTAGTAAACTGCAAATTTCTCATCGATAAGCATGAAATTCGTTGCAGACGTAACATTATTGATGTAAAAGTAGGTGGGTATAGGTTGGCATTCGGCAGCTTTCGTTCCCAAGCGATTGTCGCGTTGTGTTTTGTCGTCATAGCCTCGGATTCGCTCCACTTTTCACAGTCGTCGCTACCGTGTTCCGTCTGCCTAACTTTCTGTTCGCAACTTATTTACTTAAGCTTTTTGAGTCCTTTTATTGTTGTTTTATCTTCCTATTACTTAGTGAAGCTATATTATGATTTGATCTAATATCGAACAAGACAAATCATATTAAATGCAGACAAATAGCTGACCATATCACTAAAAACCCTTCCGGCAGTTTTGAGTCGCAGTTTTTAGCACGTTTTTTGTCGCATATAAAAGACATCAACGCACACCCCGCTACGAAATTGCGTGTGTGTGTACGAAACCAGCTGTTTCGAGATCTGGTGCGGGTAAACCCTTTCGTTTCACAAGGGCTTAGTATAGCTTCGTTCTTAAGATTGTTAGTATCTTGCGTTTTGAGATTGCCATTACTCTTTGTTCAAACCTCGGCCACTCTCAGCTGGTAAAATTGTGATGCTTACAGAACTAAAACATTTGGCGTGGGTACCTATGTGTGCTGTGTGATAAATAATTATGGTTAGATGATAAGATAGAGAAAATTGCAAAATCAAACCTGAGTGGTATCGGCTGGAAAGGGAAACGATGCGTTGGCGGGTGTTGCGCGATAATCGGCGCTGGTTGTGCGTGATGTACTGGCATCGGTGGGTGCACCGGGATCGGTGGGTGTACCGGCACCGGCACTGGCATGGGCATGGGCAGCGCCGGGTGCGGCATCGGCGGCGGCGTGTGGTGCTGCAGCGGCAGCGTGCTGTAGGGCGGCGGAGGGCACGGCTCGGCGGTGTCCGGCGCACGCGGCGCCCGCGCCCGCCGCACACGCCGCCGCCGCGCTGGCTCTTCCGTCTGGCACTCCGCGCTTGCTACGCTACGCTCCCGCTCCGTCTGCACTCCACTGTTCACATTGCGACTCGGCACCACCGGTGGTGCATCCTGCACCTGCACTATGTTCACGTTCACATTTGACACGTTTTGTCGGCTCGGCTCGCCCGGGACGCGCACCGAGACCGAGTCCGACTTGCGCAGCGGGGCCGGCGCCGGCACGGGCAGCCGCATCTCGTGGGGTGTAAGAGCGCAGTACGACGCGCGCGCATGACGACCGCCGTTTGGCGACTGGGGCGGATGGGGCGCGCGAGTAGGCGCTTCCCCCCCGCGGAGGCAGCCATCGGTGCGGGAGCGCGCAAGCGGCGGCGAGCGGCACTCGTACGGCTGCCACAGCAGCGAGGAGAGCGCCTCAGCGGCGGAGAGCGGCGGCGCGGGCGCGGGCGGTGGTGGCGACGAATGCAGGCTGCTCATCTCGCGACCGCGCGGCGCTGCCGCACCGGCGCCGGCGCCAGCGCCTTCACCCACCCGACATCACGACCACCTGCACAGCAACATTACATTCTGTGTTAAAAAAAACACAAAAGAAATGTTTCTAGATTATGGACCATCACTAGCCAGACTTCTTATCAAGATTCGCCTGGCACCCGGATATTGCAATCACAGCCTGTGAAATACTCCAAGTGGATTTTGAGAAATGCAGTGGGGTCCAAGCGGGAGTAAAATAAAGTGAGTCAGTTAGTTCAAATGGAGAGTAATGAAAGAGCTATGTTTTTACATTTTTAAATCTATTTTTAATAAATTTTAGATTTCGTCGTTTTTGAGATACAGGTATTCAAAAAAGTTGGCTGTAGGTTCCTAACCCCCACAATTCTGAAATTTGACATGCTAATAGCTTAACAAATACAGGAAAAAGTCAATGAACTTTGACATTTTGAAGCGTTTAGCCCTGTGAAATATTCAAAAACGGGTGCTTCTTGTCTCAACCCAATGACGCTTAACCCATTTAGGTATTTATATTGACTCAACCCCTTTTTATAAAATTACAAACCAATATTGTTGAGCTCCCATTTCTTGGAATTTGAATGACGCTGTAGTTCAGGGGTGGACACTAATTTCATCGAGGCACACTAAATTTCACAATGTTGCCTATATTTAAATGTATAATAATATACTTCCCAGATTATTTTCAGATGTTAACTGACTTCAAAAACGGGGTTATCAATTTGTTTGTATAAGTTAGCGTTGGTTACTCCCATTCAAATGATTGTTTCGTAGCTGTGTAGGGAAACTAGGGAATGAACTCGAGGTGGTCCCGTGAAATTTGTATTTACTAAAATGTTTTTTAAAGTTTATTTGAAAGATAAAGAAAGTAGGTAACCGTATAATAGGTTGTCACGTGTATTCCTGAAGTTTCAGTTCAGCTGGAAACACTAGTATCATTTTAAAGTTATGAAAGTCTACCAAGTAAAGTGTTGCAAAATTGTTCAAGAAATTCTTGTTTAAAGTTTTGTTTTACAAACAATGGCCTAGCCAACTAGTTTTATTAATCCTTCCACGCTTCAAAGAATGGAGATTTACCACGACAAAGCTTAATATCATGCGGCAGGCTCTTATACAAGAGAAAACCCTAGACAGCGCTGAAACTTTATCCAATTTTAATATCTGGTCTAGTAAAACGAAATTTTAAGACTAAGTATATATAAAAGGATGTCAACATTGCAGTAAGTCAATGGATGGAGATGGCTCGAGACCGTTCATCGTGGCATTAGGTATAGGGGAGAGGCCTATGTCCATTAGTGGACTTCTACAGGCTGATGATGATGATGATGATGAGAGGGTGTCAGTTAAACTCTGTGACCTGATGTTTACTAGGGGAAAATTGGATTTGTGTTCCCTAAAAAAAAATTATCATCGCTAAGATCTGTTTACTACGACTTTTACAGAGTAAAAGTCGTACTTTTACCGAGTATTTAAAATAAATATTATCATCATCAGCCGGTAAACGTCCACTACTGGATAAGGATTCCCTCATAGCATGCAATGGAGGGGCATTTTGCCATAATTACCACGCTTGGCAGACAGATTGTTAATCTCACTATTGGTGAATACAGCTGCCTATCCTCTGATGTAATCCCTTCGTTGGCTTTCACGACATCCGCGGGAGGAGACGGAGGAGCGACACGTGTATGTTTTATTTTCACGTTTTATAGTTGACTAGTTGCGCCCCGCGGTTTCACCCGCGTGAATAATGATGAAAATTGATGATGATGATGATGAAAAGTAGCCTATGTGTTAATCCAGGGTATAAGGTATCTCCACTCCAAATTTCACTCAAATTCGTTCAGCTGTTTGAGCGTGAAGAAGTAACAAACATAATAGGTGACAAACTTTCGCGTTTATAATATTATACACATTTTGGCTGTAATTGCTTACACATAAGATATAGATAATATTCTATGGCGGGCTTTTTCGAAGGACTATTTAAGATAAACATTTCTATCATACATTACATATGTGTAACTCTAGCTGTTTTGGCAGCGCACGCCAGAATAGCTCGCAGATGGTAGATTTTTTCCTAATTACTTGACACTTATCGTCATATTATGGACAATTCATACAATATCTTTATAAATTGTAGCCTATGTGTTATTCTGATGTATAAGCTATATAATCGTAAAGTTTCATTAAAATCCATTCAGTAGTTTTTACGTGAAAGAGTAACAAACATCCATCCATCCATCCATACTCACAAACTTTCGCGTCTATAATATTAGTAGGATAGGATAGGATAGCAAATTAACAATGCAACAAAGTCCTTTCTCCCTAAAACCCTAAAGATCCCTTTGTCAACTTCTGTGGCGCAGTGGGTGAGTAGCCAGCTGAGATGCGAGAGATTGTGGGTTCGATTCCCGCTACAGGACAAATGTTTGTATGATCTGCAAATATTTGTTTGGGTCTGGGTGTTATAGTACCATGGTACCTACTCGTAGTTCCTGATACCCACGACACAGGGAATGAGGATGTTATGTTATATGTTTGGAGAAAATTTATGAGGTTTATAATACCGAAAGAGTTTGGATTGGCAATATATAATGAATGCTATATCAGCAAGTAAAACCAAGATTTGTTGCTGCATATGGTCAGAATATGCCATAGAGGCGTGTATCTTAGTCACGACCTCACGACCATACATTAGCCGAGGACTAAGTTTCGGCATTTACAATTGGTAATCAGATAAACTGGCCACTCGGGGCAGTCGGTTGTCATACAAGGAGATATTTCCGTTACATCAGGCAGGTAGTACACGGGAGATTAGGCAGTAAGATCTGCGGTTTCACCAAGCAGAATACTTTCTCCAAGGCCGCGCCGGCGCCACTCAACTATAATCATATACAAACAAACACGGATACTGTTATATCATATGCTTTTGTACAAACTTTCATTTAATTTTGACACGATGAATCTGTCATGACAAAACAGTTGATTGTGTTAGTTTAATTAAGGGGGTACGTCTCGCAATTGGCGCGAAATAAAATTCGTGTTTTTTGCTTATCACAGGTCATCAACACTTCTTGTCATACACATGTTTTAGTTGATTATCTTATAAAGATATTTAGTAAAAAACATTGAACAATATTCGTAGCTACTACGAATATTGTTTAATGTTTTTTAGAGCGTTTTTTTGGTTCAGGGATACCCGTAGCTTAACTAATGATATTTATGAGTTAATATCAATTAAAACATGTTTGTTAGGTCTCTTAGTTTATTGTAAAATCTGCTTTCACTATATCAAGAAGTGTTGATGACCTGTGACGAGCAAAAAACACAATAAAATTTGGATTTCGCGCCACATGCGAGACGATCCACCTTAATTACTTATACTATAAAAAGTATTGTTTAAAAGCAATTTATCCTAATCCACAATATTTATTATATAATTGCGGTAGACATGATATAGAGCTGCTACGGCGCGGCGGGCGTCAGTCTGTACGCATAACTTCAGTCTCTCGATCGCTTGCACCACATCTTTCAAATCGGTGTTTAAAAGCAAGTAGAATTTATTTTTTAGGGTTCCTTACCTCAACAGAAAAAAACGGGACCCTTATATCACTTTTTTTGTGTGTCTGTCTGTCTGTCTATCCGTCCGTCTGTTTGTCTGTATATATCAAGATCATTTTTCTTAGAAACGGCTAAGGTATCAACTTAAAATTTGTACCAATTATAAAAGCCTGTAAAATTATCAAAACAAAAATCAAGCTATAGAAGCTTGATTTTTGTTTTATTTATTAACTCAATTAATTAAAAAAATATGACGGTGACTATCTAAATTTTTAGTATGGAAATCGATAAATTGAAAAATCTTTGAGGTACTTCCAGGTATCCCACAATCCTGAAATTTGGAATGTCTTGTGATACAAATGAAAGAAAAAATTGTTTCTTTTACCCCCAGAATGGAATGGTGAAGTTTGTTGGAAAAGTGACTGAAACTCGATAAGGGCTCTAACGATTTTGAAATAATTTACGAATCGGAACATTCAGGGTGCGAGTCTCACTCGCACTTGCCTGTTTTGTTTTTAGTTTCCCCCAAACTGTTCCGTGACGTGTGTTTTAAACAACTCCCGTTTCTGCCTACGAGTCGGTTAACATGAAAAGTAGTGACGTGTGATAGACAGAGCAATGAAAAATTCAATATACCCATTGAACGCAACGCTGGGTTTTTTTTATACTACTGCGTAAGCAAACAAGCATACGGCCCACCTGATGGAAATTGGTTACCGAAACCTATGGACGCCTGCAACACCAGAGGCATCACACGCGCGTTGCCGACTCTGTAAGAACTTTAAGACGCCCTTTTTGAAGAACCTCTTTCATACATAATATACGCATAATACACTCGATTACATTGAGAGTTTGAGAGAGAAGTAACTTCAATAGCATTCCTGAAATTCATTCATTTTAATAAGTGTTTATATCATTCTATTTTAATCAAGAAACATTTAAAAAACCATAAGTACAGAATCTGTGTGAAGGTTGATTTAACAGTTTTTATAGAATTCATAATGTCTCTATTTTTGTGTCCCGTGTTTTACCGCACCGCATTTTCCCGTGTTTTAAGCTTTATTTAACATAAAGTTAACTCCTCTGATGGCAGTTACTACGAAAAAAAATCCTAATAATTACGCAATTATTTGCAGCACTAATTAATTATATTTCACTACAAAATAAAACGTTAATACGCGAGATAAAGCTAAGAACAAATTAAAAGTAGTATGTTTATGACAAAAAGTTGTGAAATTACTTTCATTTTGCGGGCAAAAAACCAACAATCTACGACTTTATTTTCAGGTGGCGCACCGTGAGTTTACAAAAAACTTACATTTTTAGTTTTAAGTTGTACCCCTTAGAACTAAAAATGTAAGTTTTTTGTAAACTACCGTCATGGTGCGCTACCTGAAAATAAAGTCGTAGATTGTTGGTTTTTTGTAAGAATGAAGCGATTAACGATACAGGAGATGAAAAAATAAATAAAAAAATTTTTTTTTGCTTTTTTCACTCCACCCTACTGCACATTCCCTGGCGTAATCCTTTAGACATCCAGAAGTGGAGTTGGAGGAGTCCTACTCTTATGCGAAGACCACCACGGTCAACATAAACATATTATTAGCTGAATTTAATTATCTGAATTTTGATTTTTGATTTATAACGCCAATAAATAGAATTAAATGGGATCGAAAAAATTAACCTCGTCGTGATGTAGTCCAAAATAATGTATATTGTAGCTATTAAGTGTTTTTAAACCGATACAATATCAATAACCCAATACCCGAAGAGTAACTTTGAAAAAACAACCCCCCCATCCAATGGAAATTTAAAATCAAAGCGAACTTTGTTTATGTTAGATACCTGCCTACCTTTTTAACGCTTGAAAAGCACACACGTGCTATTTCCACGAAACCTGAATTTCACTTTATTATTGAATTGTTTGCTAAATAAAGTCATATATACCTATCTATTTAAAATGTTATAGCTAAGTTTATAAGGTGAAGATATCACAGACTATATGACTTCTTCATAGATGGAAGGAATTCCCTTTCCCAAAGAGCAACGAAGGTAATTTGATTCTGAAAAGTTTCGAGATTTTCTAACATCTCTCCTATCCTCGCGAATCGTATTACGAGTTTCGTACGACAATCGGACAGTATCACAGAACAAATAATAGTTACTACGCTCTCGTATGCTAATGAGGGCGCAACGGTACGAAACAAGATTGCCGGCTTTATAAAAATAACAGGCGAATCCACTTTCATTTTTATTCCGAGTTCCGGTGCCGCTATTATTGTTGGTGCCGGCACAAAGGGAGTGCGTTCTTTTTTATTTCTCAGTGAACTGCGATTTAGAGAAAGCATTATGTAAACGCGAGTTGACACACTGATGCAATGTTTCCTATTTACTGCCATGTTATCTCTACTTCATTCATTGTTTCAATCCACCTGCCAATCGTGGTGATTATGGCAAATGCCCACATTGTATTCAATGAAGGACTCCTCGTCCAGCAGTGGATGTAAACAAGCTGATGATGATGATTCACTATTTAAAGTCTCAGTTTATCTCAATCACCAGCAAACTCTTCATCACTGCTGGGTATGTCACCAACCCATATCACGGTGAAAACTTCTAATTTGAAAACGCCCTTTGACAAACGGCATTATTTAAATTATTTATGGATGAAGTATTTTTCCATGAAAAGACGTCACGGTTTATCAAAAAAACGTACAATTTTCCATAAATTCGTTTTATTTTTCTGACTTTATCTAACATTCCCAAACGCTGATCACGGGACTCATCGACGCGATTTGATTTATATTTTTTTCTGCTTTCTTCCCTAACTTTGCCTATAAATAAGCAATCTTTCGCTTTCCTTTTATCCGTTGGATTAATTTCCTAAGTTTCATCCAATATTTGAATATCAAACAAGTTTGATCAAGTAGGCTGTTTTTCGACGTCACGCCTTCTTCTGTTGTGAAGTTTTGGCAACCGGCATGCACGAGAATGTCGGTTGCTGTCGGAAAAAGTTAGTGACGGTAAATGGATGTTTGTTACTCTTTCACGCAAAAACTACTGAACTTACTATTTGACCTCACTATACATTTATTGAAATGCATTGATGCTGCCGACTGTAATAATGATTCTACGAAATCCAATAGGGCCACATAAGTCGGTCACCTAGTCGGCCCTGCGCGTCTGGCGACCATTAACATGCTCGTGTGTTTCTAAGCAGGTAAACTTAACTACTTAATTAAATAGTTGAGTTTGTAACACCAACATCTATGAATAAGAACTCATTGAAATGGTCCTGATTGTATTTATTTTGAATTTATTATGATCTGAGAGAATTTGGCTGTTTTGTATCAGCTCTGACTAATCCATTTTGTTTGGATACAGATTCGTTGGATACAAGCAGATCAAATTATAAAACACAATGTGTGCTCTAGATACGTGACATAGATTCTGATTAATTGGCACAACTAATTAATTGGAGCCTTGTCTCTGATTAATTTGAACCGTGGTAGTCTCGGCCTAAGAATAGGACTCCTCCAACTCTTCCTGTGGATATCGTAAAAGGAGACAAAAACATTACACCAGGGACTGCTGTATCAGCTGTATCTACCTGAGTAGGTACTTAACACTAAACTGCGATCGCCAATCCACCTGGCAAGCTTGGTGATTATGGCAAATCCCCCCATTGCACGCTATGCATGCTATGGGGAGGATGGGATATGTTATGCTGGATGAGGATCCAGCAGTGGATGTGTATCGGCTGGCGATGATAAATTGGCACAAACTAAATCCAAAATAATTCGATTGGGTTTGTTAAATCAATCACGCACTGCCAGTTAGTTGTTGTCCCTCTCTCAGTTTCGCAAAATAAATGTCTAGGTAACTTATCTAGGCTAAAAAGGTATAAAAATGTTTAACGAAAGCTAATTTGAATAATAACATAAAGAGTAAATATATTAACTCTTGTCTCGTAGATTTGGACATTACCAAAAAGCAGAATTAATTGCATCGTTGTCCAATATCAGAGTAACAAGTAATAGCTATTGATGATTCTGTGGTAATGCTTTGAATCCACATGCGCACACGAGTTTGAAGCCCCCAGCTTAGACGGATTGTAATCAGTTTCCAGTAATTGAATCCGGCCCCGCATTTAGTATTATGAGATCTAGAGCCAGTGAGTATCATACCATTGTAGATAGGTATTAAAGCCTGAATTAAATCACGTATACATAATTTTAAAACTATTCAAACTAAGTAATTGACACTATACTATACCGTATTACTGTTCTTTCTTGGCCAACTTGCCTGAGAGTCTGGCCACGTTGCTTGCGGCTCGGTAAAGAGCATTAAATGTTGTGACCTTTACGATAGAAGACGGAACGAAATATGCAAATAACTAAAAGGTATTAATTTCGTCTAATATCTATCGAAAGTTGAACTATCAAATTATAATAGCGGTCACCATGGTCATGTGAGAAAGTGATCTAGAATCCTTAGGCCATATATATAAGCCATAACGGTTGGAAAAGTTCGGTGAAATATTAAAATTTTGTAAGTTCTCTCTTGTTTACGCTCTCGAGCTGTATAGAATAGACCTTTTCACACCACCTGCTCGACAATGTCCAATTACAAATCATGCAACCTCAACGTAAAGTAAAGCATTGTATCTCTAGGGATATAAAGTTGTATGAAACTCTCTAGGGATTAAAGTGATTTGAATTTGGAACGTCAAATTAGTGTGGAGACTCGTGGAAAACTCTGAGTAAAAAAATGCCCATATGGCATTGTAAAGAGGTTTTTTCGAAAATCGAACTGGCCACCATAGCAGAACTCGAAAAAAAAGAAATAGGCGCGATTTTAAAGAATGTGAAACAAAAGAGATGTTTGGTGCTGTGATTTTCAGTGAATTTTTTGCAATATTTTTGTAATATAATATACAATGTCAGTGGCAATATTAGTGTTAACAAAAAATGTCGAGCGATAATGATTCTACTCCAGAGTTTATCAAAACAGACGTTACTTATTTTATGGAGCCCTGGCTTTTTATTGTCTCGCAGGAGGTGTGAAAAGTAGAGTATGCTCCTCTGGAATAAAGCCTGTCTTCGTCTTGTGCAGCTTGAACCCCTCGCTTCACTCAGGACTCTATACATATCTCTATATATGTATAACTCCCTCGCTACACTTGGGGGTTAACTTTAGAGTCCCTCGTTACGCTCAGGGTTCAATATACCGCCCGCGACATAAGGCACTGCTTTATTCCCTTAGTGCATAATCTACTATTATCTACTCTCATACTGAAATATAAAGATTAAAAAGCTAAAAACAATACTTTAATGACAGTATACGCACAAGCCATCGAAATAAATTTAAAAAATTACATTACGATACAGCTCTTCTATGGACAACTGTATCATAATATAACTTTTTTCCATTACGATACAACTTCAGTTGGGCCAAGGAGGTTGCAATGCAGTTTTTCTATACATAATCTGTGGACGCGGCGCAACACGCTCGCGCGTATGAATTTTGGCGCGTTTACAAATAAATGCAAACATAAGCTGTAATTTTACGCAAATTTCATTGCCAAATTAGTTTTTGTTTGAAAATATGTCTGAAAACGACAGTAGCGATACTGAAGAAAATTTTACACCACCGGACATTCTCGAAGCTGCAGCAAACACAAATGAACCTCTTACTGGCGAAATCTAGAAGGTATTACAATAAAAGTTAGCAAGACTTTAAAATATAATATTATCTATTTCATGAGATTAGATAAAGTAGTGTTTGAAACTACACATAATTTGGTCTTTTTAACTCACACTCGTATTTTAAGAACCCTTATTATGCAACAGTTTCATAAACTACTATTGTTAAATAACTTTAGCATTCTATGTGCGAAGCTTTTTCCCAACAACAAAGGCGTGGACATCTTCCAACTGATGATAATGGAATATGTGGTTCATTTATTCAAGGGACACACATCCAGGTTCATCAAGTGCGAGTCAGACATTCTTACTTTCAAAATAAATCTTATTTGCGTAATGAAGAGAGCACCCTCGTGTTTCATTAATAAAAAATCCTGATTTAAAACCTCTTAGCTCCTGAACACTTAACGTGTCCTAGTTCTCGAGTCTTGCGGGGAGAAACGTACGTTAATGTCAAATCGGTTTTACGTAGGTATATATCTGTCCAATTCTAAAACTTACAAGAATTTATACTGATGCATATTTATACGTTCATTAAACTTGGTTTTGGTGCTTTTGGAACTAAATCAGTTAAAGCTTAGAAGCATATTCTTTCTACTTAGTTATCCGTGGTATAAATGAGTGAGCGGGTACACCTTTACCACAGTCCTTGCTCAATCAAACCAAGAGTTCGTCCGGGGAAGTACTGCCACTACTATTTCAGCTGCCAAACCAGTAGTGCTCGTATTGCTGTTGTGTTTTGGTATGAAGGGTATGGGTTCCCGTGAAATAACAGGCACAAACATAAGCATAAGGACTTAATTTTTTTGTCTCAGGGTGAAAGGCGTAGTAGAATGCCGAGTAGGGCGCGTCCTAGATGGACGTGACCTAAGAGGTATTGCATATGTAATGGGCTGGGGTTACCGCTGAGCATCAGGTGGGCAACAAGCCATATTCGCCCTTTATTCAAATAATAAACAAACCGGTCAAGTGCGAGTCAGGCTTGCGTGGAGAAGGTTCCATACAAGTAGGCTACCTTAGTAACCGCTAGACCAATCAAATTGATTAGTCAATAAACACATTTTGTACGTTTTCTCGTTACGATTTTTTTCTGTTTCTCGTGGGAATTAAAAGACTTTGGATTTTCATTTGGGTTTTCCTGTAAACAAATGGCTCCATATTTAGTATTTAAAAAAGTTTGGGTATAAGTAGTTTTGGGTATTGGGGGAACGGTTAATTTTCTCATATTTTCTTTAATATCGTTTAAATTACGCATTTTAAAATGATTAAAAAATGTGTTTTTTATTTCTTACGAGTTCTTTGATTTGATATTATGTCTTGTGACGTATTTGACACAAGCTTCTTTAAATATTTCTGCTTTGCCCCCAAAATGAAACCCAGTATTTATGTATCCTAGTTCTCTATAAGTGCCAAATTTTAACGTTTTTGGTGCAGTAGATTCAGAGAAAATGGGCTTTGACAGACAGACAGACGGACAAATGAGTGATCCTATAATAATTTCGTTGATACCTTTTGAGGTACAGAACCCTAAAATGACGTTGAATCAGTTCTTTAGTTAATATCGTCTGGTCGCGGCATCAAATCTTATACCATATTTCATGCAGTTTATGATTTCATTTTACATATGCAACGAATTCCTTTATTTTAATAAACTAAAAATTCATGCTAATGGTACTTTTTTAACAAACTTATTCATTCTTTGTTGAAATATGCAAAATAAGACGCGCCAGATCCGTCGCAATAACAATGTAATTTCTTGTATCTTTGTTCTATTCCCCGACTCCCCGAAATTATTTGTGAACGTAATTACCACGGCGCATTGTTGTCTGATCTGGGATATTAAACGGAAAGCTGTTTAAAATGAAATGACTTTTGTTGGGTACGATTAGGATTACTTACGTAATAATTTAAGAGCTATATTTTATTTGAACTGAAAAAGGCATTGATGTCTACATTACAAGAAATAGGGATCAAATAATTTAAATTGCATTGTGCCATGGGTTAGAGTTTGCCGTACTAGATAGATACTTAGCTTAAGATAATACCGAATAGGTTGGTGATACTTGCTAGTCTGTCTAATCTTATTCTGCCCCCTTCCTTACCATTTCTATCAGGGCTTGTAATTTGAAGCCAGATATTCAATTAAACATATAAAATTAAATAAAAACCTATAAACAAGGTATGTATCTCCTCCCGAACCACGCATATTGTAGGGTTCCGAAGTTTACTCAACTCAAGACTAGGTGTCGCCATTGGTAAATTAGCGCTATATATTTCTCTTCTAGGCTTGGTCGCGTTGGAACAGGAAAATTTTAGTTTATAAGGCGATTCAAAATGATCCTTGTGCTTGTGATTTCAATGAATAAAATTATTTTTGATTTGATTTGATTTATCGGTTTAATTCCTTGGTTGGAGAAATCTTTTACGGTGCCAGATTAGATTAGGTTATTTAGATTCGATTTTTTGCATTTTATTGTTTGCATAGGGTTTATGCCTTGACAACACAATAACACTATGATAATTTCACTGGCTACCTTTTACGGCTGCCATGATTATATCCTGTAACAGAATCCAGACAGGCCATAGATTGATGAACGGAGCGGCGCGATGCGTAGTTCTAGTAATATTAGGGTCCCATTCGGCACCCTTTGGTACGAAACCCTAAAAAGCAATAAATCATATTCTTAAAAACAATCGATACAGCCGTTATTATTCGTCGGCTCCGTCAGTCGGTGTTTGACTTTATAAATGTTGGATGAATATTGTTTGCATTTGTATCGACCCGCCAGATATCCGTTTAATATGATAATCCGGATGCAAACACCGGCGGATTGCCCGGCTAAATTATTTATGCATCCCGGCCTGCGGGTGATGGCTTTACAGTTCAGCCCGGGACAGTTTATTCGGTCCGGCTAAGGCATAGTAAAACTAAGAGCACCAGAATCGTATCCAATTTATGTTCATAAAATAAATCAACTTACTGATGCTTGACACCTGATAGTAAGTGATCAATTACAACCGAAATGCTCAAGAGTTCAAGGGTGTAATTGATCGTTACATTACACCCGTTATCAACACAACTTGTCATCACGAATACGAGGAAATTCAAACAGTCTTATAAAATAAATTGGATTTTCATAATAGTTTGTTGCTAAAAAGAAAATTGTTTCCCAACTTGCTTTTTTCACATTTGGCCCCCAAGTTTCTGTTCTATTTTAAAAACGAAATAATTAATTATTTGTCATGAATCATGATGATTGTATTTACCTTATTACCTAAAGCATATTATGAACGTATATGAACCTCGTTCTATTTTCAAATTTACTTATCGTCCTAGGGCCTTAAATCGTATTAACATAGCAGGCAGAGACAGAGATATGCAAAAAAAATTGACAGTCAAATATAATCCTACCAGAAAAAGAGTCCACTTCCAGAGCTTTTTGGAAAAGGAAAGAAAGAGTGATATGACGTCAACCTCCAAGATGCGGTGAGTAGCTGGCTGAGACACGATAGGTGGTTGTGGGTTGGATTTTTGTTGCAAGATAAATGTTTGGCAAATATTAGTTTCGGGTACCATGGTACTCGTTTTACGAGTAGTGACAACTTTTTCCACGGTATAAATAACGTAAGAATTCACAGATTCGAGTTGTTACGCTGGCTATTAGTCGCGCGTGAAGTCGCATCAACAATTTAACATTGTATCATTACCTAAAAACTTTATAGCACGTTTGTATTAAACGTTTTCTGCAGGTCATCATCATCATCAACAGCTTTTAGACGTCCACTGCTGGACGAGACCTCCCCCATAAAATACAACGGGGGAATTTGCCTTAATCACCACGCTAGGCATGGTGGTTTGGTGATTGCCGTATTGCTGCTTATACTGCTCTGGTGGATGTTGCTGCTCCTCTCCCGGTGTGGTGCCTATAACTATTATTTTTAACCGACTTCCCAAAAAAGGAGGAGGTTCTCAAATCGGTTGTATTTTTTTTTTATGTTTGTTACCGCATATCTCCGGCGTTTATCGACCGATTTGGAAAATTCTTTTTTTGTTTGAATAGATATACTTCCAGATTGGTCCCATTTTTTTCAGAATCCAGTTCTGATGATGGAATCCATGAAGAGTTGAAGGAACTCCTCAAATATTGTAGGCATACATATGGCGATTTTGATATTTTCAGCATCAAACCAAGCATTTGCATTCAAAAAGTATCATAATCCTTTCACCACTATGGTTCTTTCATCATTTTTTTTTTCATCCAAATATTTAGTCGCATACAATCAATGGCGGAAGTCGGTTTTTTAAATGAAAAGTTATTGTAGATTGCTTCAGAAAAAATACTTAATATCATAAAGGTCTACCCAAGACCACTTGTCTCATGATAATAATACAATTTACTGCTGTAAAGCTCGTTTGTAAATGTACTTCACTTTCCAAATGTTTACTGCGATAAAAAATACGCACGTGAGAAAAATATTAATGGCAAACTTGTTTTATATTGATGCTAAGACTCTGACCGTACTCTCTTACCCGGAGTTTCATAATTTTGTCTTTTGGATATTATATACTGCCGTGTATAATTGCGTGCACCGTTGTGTGTACCTACGGGCTAAGAATAAAAACCTTCGTGGAAACGGAACGGACGTTCATTCCGTGGATGTCGTACTCATGGGGCTTAGTACGGGTTTTGATAGTTTTCGAAACTACACTCGAGAGCAATGAATCCGGGTCACTTAAAGAATGTTAAAATCTCGGAAACTAAAAATGATAGATTAATGCAATAAATTGTATTTAATAGACAATGTAATACTCCTTAAATGAAGGTAAAAAAAAATGAGTCACCATACATTTTATTAACACAAAATTACATAAAGAAAAAAACTGCTGATCTCTCCTTAAAACAAAAATAGGAAACATGAAATTTTTGAACTTTATTACGATTTTCTTGAATTTTAATACTTCGTATTGCCTCCTCGTGCTTTTTTAATTTAATTTTAATTTAATTTTTTTTATTATTAAATTTTAATTTTAAATTTTAAATTTAAATTTAATTTTTTTTTTAACTTAATTTCGTAGTTCCATCTTCGAAAGTGGCCCTTTTTCAAATTTGATTTTTTTATGATATAACTTTACAATAACTAAGAAGTTTGAATACCTTCATTTAAGGAGTATTACATTGTCTATTAAATACAATTTATTGCATTAACCTAGCATTTTTAGTTTCCGAGATTTTTAGGATTCTTTAAGTGACCCGGATTCATTGCTCTCGAGTGTATATAAAGTTTCATTTTAGAAAAATAACGACTATACACCGCGTACTTTACTATTCTCCTGCTGACGTTTCGTTGACCATTTTGAGGTCCTTCCTCATGAGCACCGACCGCGACCACGCTCAAAGGTCGTGAGACGAGAACTAGCTAATGATACCAAGACACGATAACTTCAATTCTATTATATAAAGTTTCGTTTCCATCCATACATTTACTGACAGCGTCCTTGTTTTTTTTTCGTTTTCGCTAGGGGCGCTGCAAGTAAATGTATGGAAGGAAACGAAACTTCATATAGTTTCAAAAACTATCAAAACCCGTACTAAGCCCCCAGATCGACCTGAGTGCTCAAAACCAATACTGCGATCACCAATTTATCTGCCAAGTGTGGCAATTATGGCAAATCTGCCCTTTTGTTTTTTTACGGTAAGAGACCTCGTCCTGCAGTCTGATGATGATGATAACTGTATATACTTTTTAGAAAAATTACGACAAAATAATACCAAACCACGAAAATTTTAATTTAATATATTTCAGATCATACAAGCATTTGTCGCACAACAAATAACAACAGGAAGTTGAATATTTTCGAGTTATGGAGGGAAAACTAGGACTTGACTTTGGAACCCTACACTATGCGTTCTCTTACGCATTGGGCCAGTTTATTTACATTATTGGACTTGTTGAACAATTTTTGTTGGTACAAGATTATGTCCTGGCTGCTGGCTTATTTATAAAAGTTATTCGTTGGAAAACAATTGCGGCGCTGAGCCCACCACTAGTCACGTTTATATTACTACGATTGTGAGAACCACAGTGAGAATAGGGCAATTGATGCTCTGTTTATCCATTCGGAAGAAAAAAGTGTGTGTTGATGTATTATTTGTGTAGGTATTTTGAACTACAAAAGTTTTGAAAACTTCGAACTTGGCTCTCTACCATTAGACTGTTATAATTTTATTTTGCCCAAGATCTAACAGTAAAAGTGGAAAACATAGAATACCTTATAGTATTTTAAAGGGCTGTAAGTACGTACACACGCTTGGGTGAGTAAACGAGCCCTTTCTGAGGGTTGCCAAAGATTTCAGAGTTTTCCGATAAATGACTGCTGATTTTTATCTGCCCTTTTGTGACAAAAACTTCAAAGAAACAGATGGCTCCCACAGTTCTGATCTTGTAAGCCACTCCTTTATAGCATTACCATTTTATGATCAAAGTATTTTTTTTTTTGGCAATCGAGTAATTAAAAATTCCTTATCAGCACCCTTTAGATGTCCACTAATGGACGAGGCCTGCCCCATGAAATATACTGGGGAAATCATTATAGTAAAATTTAGTAGTACTATCAGTTTCACTTCTCAAAATCCGGGAATTAAAATCATCCCATTTTTTTTCTTTAGGATGTAAAATTTTTGACAGCTGCAAGTCTAACCGTTTAGGAGATGTCAAATCTGACAGCCGCCATTTTGAATTTTTTAAAATTCGAATACGACACTTCTGGTCAGATTTCCCCCCTTAAACTTCCCCCAAACAAACCCCCCCGCCCCTAAAACAACTCCTTCTAGGAGAACAACCATATCAATGAGTCACCGGAATTAAGCTTTATAGATGACGTATCTGGCATTAATACCCCCTGTTGCTAAGCGAAAACTTCAGCCCGTTACAAATGCAATACCTCTTAGGTCACGTCCACCTAGGACGCGCTCTACTTGGCATTGTACTCTCCTTTCATCCTTTAAGACATAAAGATGAAACGTCTCATAATGCTTGTAATTTCACCAGCACCTATGGTCTTCAATCCGAAACACAACAATACGAGTACTACTGCTTAGCGGCAGAAATAGTTACCTTAATGGTGGTAGGTACTTCCCCGGACGAACTCTTTTAAAACATGAAAAAATAGAAAAAAAAACGCCTACAAAGAAAAACGCAGCAAATGCAGATTGATAAGATCTGGCCAATGCTATGGATATATTGAGGTTGTTTACGCAACCCTTCTCAAAAGAAACCCTAAACTGTACATGTAAATGTATGTTGCTGATATTTTACTTCCCGATCAACTCGTGGGACTTCCTGAAACATTGACATGATAAAGGACTTATAAATGTATTTCATTTATCGAATACGTCATGTAGATATGACAATTTGAAGTAAGTATTTGGAAAAGTAGGTAAAAAAATGTGGATAAATCAATTTCTAAACGTCAAGTTACGTCACAGGCGCTATATTGAATCCGGCGGCGTAACTAAGGATTCGAAAACTCCTAGAATCCTGAGTGCAGCGACGGATTCAAGCTCACCCAAGACGACGACAGCTTTATCCCCGAGAGAAATAGGTACTCTACTTTACACACTTTCTGCGAATAATAAAAAGCAAGGCTAGGTACTAGAAGCATTTATTTAATTTACTTTTTGAGTACCTATATAATAATAATACCTACGTATTTTTATATCTCATCTGAAAATCTTCTGATCTCTTTTTTTAGATCTTGTATTACTAATTTTGGGGTTCTAAATTCAAATATCAACATTGCCCAGCAGGTAAAAATTAAATTCAATACAATATTATTGCCCAGCTCAGTCGTAGGGTCTATATTATTATAATGACCTACTTTCGGTTAGGTTTGTAAGACATAATCGAGCAGGTGGTCTGAAATTAGCATTTAATAAAAAGTATCATTTGTGCATAAGTTAACCATATTGATGCAGTGTACGAAATGGGTTTATTTGCATTCAAATGTTTTTTTTTATATCAAATGTATAGCCGAGTCGGTCGTGGAAAGCAATGGCAGCGATGAGATCACCACTTGTCACGTATATATTAATGCGACTCAGTATATAAGCTAAGGTACATAAAGTAAGTAAATCGACGGCGCCACGTATATAGTGTACCAAATGGACAGTTTTAATTCAGGTCATAATTTATCACAATACCAAATTTCATTGAAATCGGATCAGCTGTTACATATTGATTTATTTACCTACTAAATAACATTATCCAAACTTTGCGCATTCATTTGTGGAATCCCAACGATTTTAATCTCGAAAATGTCACTGTGCACGGCTTATTTTGTCAACCTGTCACAACCAATGAGCAGATGGTTCACAGCATCGTTTCCTTATATACGTGTCCCATACATCAGTTTTTTGTATTTTTGGAGTCCTAAGTACTATTATTTCTTCTGTGGCTAAAGCTATGACTTATAAGTCAAACCAACCAACGCTTATTTGGATATCTATTAACAATAAGAAATAAGTCCTTCTCTCACTACATCATCAGCATCATCGGCATCGGCACTACTGGACATAAGACGGTCTTGAGCCACCTCCATCCACCGACCTCCTGCGACCTTTATAATGTCTTTAGTCCATCGACAGGGGGGACTTTTCCTTACTGCGTCGTCCGTTTTGTGATCCACTTGGGAACCTTTATTCCCCAACGGTTGTCAGTTCTATGGATTTCCTCATTTCGGATTCTATCACTCTCACTAATTCCACGCTATTGTAAGTCCGTTTAATTTTTGACGTGACAACGTCTTATAAATCGATAGAGCCGGCTGCACGCACGAAAAAACATGACTCATGCGGCGTTACCTCGCTCTGAGGCGTTCCATGTAAGGCTTGAAGTGCAAGCGAAAGCGCGGAACGATCGACAAAGAAGCACAATCGGTGACGTTGTCACGTTCAACTATCGTCAGTAAACCGACTTTACAGACAACCAATTTTTATTTTTATTTTGTAGTTTGTTTAAAAGTTTAGTTTAGTTAGCTTTGTTAAAAAAAATCAATGAACGTCGAAATGAGGAAATCCGTATAAGAACCAAGGTCACCGACATAGCTCTCAGAATTATCAAGTTGAAGTGGCAACGGGCAGGTCATATAGCTCGAAGAACTGATAACCGTTAGGGAATAAAGGTTCTCGAGTGGCGACCACAAACCGGACGACGCGGAAGAGGAAGGGCCTCCACACGATGGACTAACTTTATAAACGTCGCGGGGAGTCGGTGGATGGAGGTGGCTCAAGACCGTTCGTCGTGGCATTCTAAGGGGGAGGCCTATGTCCAGCAGTGGACTTCTACAGGCTCATGATGATGATGATGATGAAGCTTTGTTAATTATTAATGGTACAAACCATGTATCGCTGATGTGCTACGAACTACGGCACCACTGAAAACCACAGCGCTCCAGCAGCTTGTTTCGGCAGCAAAATGCTAAGTGGTGGCCGTTTCGGTTGTATTTTTAACCGACTTCACAAAAAAGGAGGAGGTTCTCAATTCGGTTGTATTTTTTTTTATTGTTACCTCATATATCCGTCGTTTATAAACCGATTTGGATTTTTTTTTATGTATATATTACATCCGGATTGGTCCTATTTTTTTCAGAATCCGGTTATGATGATGGAACCCATGAGGAATTGAGGGAACTCCTCAAATAATGTAGGCATAGGTACATATAGCGATTTTGATATTTTCAGCAACAAATCAAGCCTTTGCATTCAGAAAGTATCATAACCCTTTCACCACTATGGTTTTATCATCATTTTTTTTTCATCCAGTCGAATACAATGGCGGAAGTCGGTTTTTTAAATGAAAAGTTATTATTTTATATATTTTTAATGTCTTTGTTTAGTGGCGCAAAAAAATATTTTTAATTGAATTTTATCTATTTCTTATTTTATTATGTGTCGTTATGTTATTCTCAACTTTAACTAACGTGTTTGAGATACCGATTAAATGTATCTTAACTTCATATTTTCCTGTGATTTAAAAACTCGTCGGGCAGAGAACGAATAGTCTCTTAATAAGGGTTTGTTCATAAATTGTAGGTAACGCAACCATAAAATGTTATAGATAGGGCACCGTTTAAAGGCCTCGTGCTTTAGTATGGGCAAAGCGTAGGCTTTGCTTTCTCAGATATAGTAGGCGCGTATCTTGTGTAGCACAATAACAATAATAACCATTGTGTATATTTTATTTGTTTTTAGGAAAATTCGTTTCCGTTATCCGAAATAAGGAGAGGAATCACGACATAGGCCTTATAATTAGCCAATTAAAGTAGCAATCAGCAGGTCATGTAGCTCACAGAACTGACAACTGTTGGGGAATGAAGGTTCTTGAGCGGCGACTAACAATTTGGACGACGCAGTGTATAAGGAAGAATCCCCTTCCTAAGGATCTCTCGAAAGAACGCAGGCAGATTTCCACAATAAAATTAATAAATTGTGTTTATTGTGTAAGTTATAATGCTGGTAGACTAATCTAAAACTGAAAGCACCACTCTTCCATAGCATTAAAAAAAAACCTTAGTCCGTAAGCACAAGGACCATTTTCGAACGTCAAGTGCCAAGTAAAAGCGGTGGAGGGGCATTCAGTTTTAGACTAGACGCGTATACGTACATAAGCATAATAATTAACATCGCTTAGAACAATAGATCGTTATTCGCTACGTGGTGGTATCGGACGTAACGGTAATATACCTCAAGGCTTATTTGGAAAAACACAAAATTATTTATGGGTAGAGTCATATTCATGGTTGATTTGTTTTGGTAAATATCTGTGCAATCACAACATTTAAAGTGAGAAAAAGCAAGAAATTTGAACAAGTTATTCTGAGCATTTTAGTATTGCTGGGTGTAGAGAAAGAATACAACTGCAATATGAGTAGGTAGCTGTGTTGGTACCGAATGTGACTTTTAACCCCAAAGAGCAAGGACACTAAATGATCACAATCACACAACAATTCCAGCGCTACGTGATTCGTATATATTCTGGATGACATTGTAGCAAATAATAAATTAAATTAATTTGCAACGGTCTTTAGATAACTCAACTGTTTAAAAAATTGATATATTACTTGTATTAGTTGTATTGTTCTTTCTGTAATTAAAGATGGTTTCTTGTAAATAAAACAGACAAATGAGAGCGACATTTGTTCCGACTTGACATTTGGTTCCGATCCGTGAATAAAAAAAAGAAAAAGAAAAGACCCTTTTTAGATTTGTATTTCATATTTTAGAAATAATTATGAGGTCACTAGAAGTAGATGCGATTTTCATTTTTGCGATTTTTAATGCATAGAGTTAGATTTTTTTTTACGGCAATATAAGTTACATACCAATACTTGGCTTAAATTTCAAGTTGATACCTTTAGCCGTTCCTGAGAAAAAGGATCATGACAGGTAGACAAACAGACAGAAGGACAATTAAATGATCCTTTAAGGGCCCCGTTACTTCCTTGTTGAACAAAACGTAAAAGAAAACACATTATGAATAAAATATCCACTAATTGTAGAGTACCTTCAAACATACCTAACGGTAGATAACCTATTTAAATCTTGATCTTAACTTCCTGAGATTTAGGTATATTTACAAGAACCTAGCAAATTCATAGTAGGTACTTAATTTCACAACATAATCGGTAACAGTTAGAATTATGGTTTATCCGTAAAGAGCACAAAAAGAACATTTCATGTTTCTCGTGTTTGGCGCGACCGGGACGTAACTAGGACTGTTTTTTTATCTTTTGTTACAAAGTACAGCTACTAAATCTATCTACTATTAATAAATAGTTATTTTTGGAACACAGTATTATACCAATTAAGCAGGAACAAATCCAAGCCTGCTCCATAAAAGTTGGTCGCTGCCCGGCAAGAGCAACTTTTCGAAATTGAATTTATCCAGATTTACTGTCTAGTTTCGTTTTGCTTCGGAGTTTTTAGCACCTGACATGACTCACAAATTGTATTGGCAAGCTTCTCCTGTACCAAAGCCAGCGTAGAGACTTGAATTAATAATTATGCTCACGTACCACGGAGCTTTTTATGCCTATGGATGCGGTGTCGCAGACACTGGGAGTGAAATTGGAAACAGTACGCTCCTGCAATTACAACTCTGATACAATTGAAGTAGAAAACCTTCTTCGTTCCTGATGATTTATGTTTCCATTGACACATTGCAGTTTCTTATATGCTTTTGATGCCTAAAATATAACAAATTTATGCAACGAAACATCATATGATATCATATTTCTTGATGCAACGAAATAGGTAACATTCATGAATTTAAACGTCCTGAAGAATGAATTTGAGCAAGAATTTTATAAATCTGCATATCTAGATCTGAATGCAAATTGCGACTGACATTGAGATATATTTTTGAGTCGAAAATCAGGGTAAGTTTATTACAAACAATATTGCCTTTTGAAGTTTTGTTCGAGTAGCAAATACTCGTACCAAATCTGGATGTTGTGAGACCATCGCTCTGTTATCATGATCCAAAATACCCGTTTTGGGAAAGTATAGAGTTTCTGAAAGCTTTTTCATGTTTCATAGGCGTTTGTTCATTATGTGGTTCAATCTATAAAAATATAAGTACTTGCTAGTAGATTGCGTTATAATGAGATTCTTCACCATTTAATATCGGGGGAGAATGTCTTCAGTGTGAACCAGAGACTACGGTCAAGTGGCCCTTTTGAGTCGATCCTAGGCTCATATAATACTGCGTTAGTTCAGTCAGGGCTACCACTTACAATTTTATAGTTATATTATCTTTAACCGTTACGATATGAGCCAGTACATGTATATGTTTACTTGTGGTTAGAGTTGTGTATTTGTTTATCTAACTTTTATCTCCAGACAGTTTTATATGACGGTTGAGGTATGTTTTCACTAGAGGGTCAGAGGACAGGTCACTAGAGGGCGCAGCAATAGATGATGTAATTCAAACCGATTGGAATGTTGTTTTTATGCAACTGCCTCATTACCCCGCAGCTAGGTTTTAACATTTTCCTGGTTGCTGGAACGTGGCAGCTTATGAGCTGGCAGCCAAATTCCATTATGTAGAGAATACTTCAAGCTTTCACTGAAGATTAGATCAAAATTCAAATAAGTGCAATTTGTCATATGTCGCAAGCTCTCAATGACGACTTTATTGCCTGAGACAATTTTGTATGTTATCCTAATTATTTATTTCTTTTTCTAATAGGACAATGCCCAAGGCAGCTATTATTAATTATTTCTAGATTTCTAATTTGACAATGCCCCTTTACAGCAGCTATGACGATCTGACATTTTCCTATCGAATTCTGTTGTTCTAGTTATTTTAATTTCAATGTTTACTTTTAATTTGACATGCAAGTAAGTACATAATGTTGTATATTGACAATGTCCTTTTACACCAGCTAATAATTTTTGACATGTTATTTGAATTCAGTTATGTATTTTAAATTTGGTATTTAATTTGTTGGACAATGCTTTTTACAGCAGAATCAAAAATTGAACATTGGTTATTCTATACTTTGTTAAATTTACTTATTTAATTAATTACTAGGTATGTGAAATGCTTGTCTGTTTCTAGCGCCCCTCCAGTTAAGTAGGTAGTTACTTAAGTACATTAATAATAGTAACTAATAATTAATTGCAACTGTTATTGTAACTGATGTATGACGTGACCAAGTGTTCTAATTGTTCCTACGGTTTAATAAACGAGTATGAGTATGAGTATGTCTTTTATGTCGGATCTCGTACTATAAACCGAATCAAGGACTTAACTGTCGTAAAAATTATACTTGAGTCTCGATTTAAGTTTAGCTTTTGAACAAGTTTTCTAAAACAAAAAAATACGACAAAAGCATACTCATATACCTTCTTCTTGCATACTTTACTTGTATGTAAAGGACAAAAAGAACCTCAAGACTTTGCGCCATTTTGGCTACAGGGTGCACTAGATAGGTAGGTAGGTGCGTAGGAAATAATTTTTCATCCCATCTATTCGAAAAGGACGATTTGGTTCGCCTTTAAGTGTACCCAAAGGTGGTCTTTTCTGTATGAAACTTCTATAAGTGCGCCGCAATAATCTTTGCCGCGCACTTTTTAAATTTGGAACATATCGAACTCAAATAAGTGCGCCGCAATTATCTTTTACGCGCACTTTTTGAATTTGGAATATCTTGAAAAGAATCAAACACAAATAAGTGCGACGCAATTATCTTTGCCACGCCCTTTTTAAATTTGGAACATCTTAGTGATCGCCATCGAAAAAGCCATCGCCAAAGAAGTCGTACGCAAATATTGTATAAATACTGGCTGGTACGACGACGCGACGGCCCATAGTCGCGCCACCGGCTGAATAAAAAAAAACAAATTAGAAACGCGCGAACTACAGCCCGCGATTTCGTAATTTCTAACCGACTTTACAAAAAGGAGGATGTTCTCAATTCGGTTGTATTTTTTTTTTATATTTGTTACCTCATATCTCCGGCGTTTATGAACCGATTTGGAAAATTCTTTTTTTATTTGCATACATATGGCGATTTTGATATTTTCAGCAACAAACCAAGCATTTGCATTCAGAAAGTATCATAATCCTTTCACCACTATAGTTCTTTCATAATTTTTTTTTCATCGAAATATTTAGTCGAATACAATGGCGGAAGTCTGTTTTCATTTTTCAATTCATGGTTTTGTTTTGAAATAAAATATGAGGCGCCTTTTATTTTCTCATAGAGGGTGATGAAAAGTAGAGAGTAACACTCGGACGCAAAATATATTTTTGGCTTGGGCGACGTGCTTTGAATCCCTCGCTACGTTCGGGATTCTACTAAAGAATCCCTCACTTCACTCTGGATTCAAAAAAGCGCCTTCGCCATAAAAATATTATTTTGCTCCCTTATGATACAATCTACTATAAACTCATCGATAACGTTGTTATGCAGGTACCTACGTACTTACTTTATGTGCACCTACTCGGTGAAGTAATTTTTTTTCTGTTTCCCGCTATCTTGTTCTTTTCTGTATTGTTCTAATAAAGAACAGTGAAGAAGGTGTCAAATAAACCTTTTAATTGTTTATTTTTACCAATGGCTTTGAGAGATTTTATTACAAATCCAGCTTGTAAGTATGCAGTCTAGCTCAAAGTTGTTTGTGGCAACCCTATATCGAACATCTCAGCGTTCCAGTTCGAATGTTCATCGACGTCTCGGCGCTTTACCCTCGATTTGAACGTCTTCAATTCCGACTTTAACCGAGTTACTGACCTGGACAAGCTTCTGATAGTTGAGCTATTAAACTTGCCTGTGATTTTCGAACCGTTCGTTGGTATCTAAATACTCCGAGGAAATTCTTTTGACAGTAACTTTGTTTGGAATAGTATTTTCAAGTAAATAGTACAAGTTTCTATTCTGTGTGTGTGCTGCAGTCAAATTGGAGGTGTTTATTTTGTGACGGATTTTGACACAATATTGGTTTTTTAGAACCCGCTTTCTTTTACATTAAATCTGTTTGCACAGAGCCCTTTAGTACCTAGTGGTTTAATCTTTCTATGACCCTGAATTGCATTAAACGTCATCATCATGCCTATATAGACCTCCCCCATACCATGCCAAGACGAACGGTTTTGAGCCACCTCCAACCATTGACTTCCTGCAACCTTTATAATATCCTTGGTCCATCTAGAGAGGAGGGGCCTTACTTTACTGCGTCATCTATATAGTTTGTTATCGACACTCTATAACCTTTATCTCCCAACGGTTGTCAGTTTTTTGAGCTATATATAACCTGCCCATTGCGACTTCAATTTGCTAATTCTGAAGGTTTTTTGGTCTTAGTTCTCCTACGAGAATTTAGCGTAAGTCTATTTAAATCTATGTTGTGTTATCTTAATCACTATAGTATAATATATTGCAGAGTCCCCTATGAGTTTCGTCCTTCCTTAAAGTTTTTTGTTTTAAAAAACTGCATTATTATCAGTTTTCTCTTAGGAGATAATGGTAACAGACAATAACACTCTCTTCACGAACAACCTCTTTCTCCAAACACATAATTATGGGTCCACTTTAATTATACCTTCCTTTTGTGTGTAGGAAAGTAGTACACATTTACTCTTTCCACTTAACTCAGTAAACTACATAGATAGATAGATAGAAAATTCTTTATTGCACATAAAAAAAGAAGTACAAAGGTGAACTTAATGCTAAGAAGCATTCTCTTCCAGATAACCTTGGTATATTGTGGACAAAAATATGCGTCGGTAGTGCACAGAAAGAGAATAGTGATAGTTATACAGAAAATAATTGCAAAAAAAAAAAGAAAAAAAAAGTTCAATAACTAAAATTAATTAACTAAGTCCCTACTAATAATGCCTAAGATATTAAATAAACTAATATATTATAAATATATATAAATAATATTATTATATATACCATTTACAATAATTACAGATAGAAAAGTAAACATACTTAAATAAAAATAAATAAATAAATTGCTCTCTATTCGATCTTACTGAGGAAATTACTATATAGATTCTAGACCTGAACACCTCCAATGAAGAGGCATCACAAAAATTGGGAGGGAGATGATTCCAGAGACTCTGAAAAGTTGGCTTGGCAGTGAAAATATTGCCTTCATTATTATCAATGGAAAA
The DNA here is from genome assembly GCA_951392215.1 of Epirrita christyi. Taxonomy (NCBI): domain Eukaryota; kingdom Metazoa; phylum Arthropoda; class Insecta; order Lepidoptera; family Geometridae; genus Epirrita; species Epirrita christyi. The sequence goes on along the minus strand of OX595846.1, from coordinate 8,311,584 downwards.
TGAAGCTTAGCTAGTGTTCATAATTTTTTTTTATTGTTGTTTGTTAATGTTAATGTTCTTAGCTAACAATAAGTTATAAATACTCAACGTGATGAACACAAGTTTGTCGTAATTTCTAAAGCAAAAAGCTGGCTAACTAGCTAAGGTAAGTACATGTAGATTAAAATGTTAGAGGAAACTGCAGTAAATCAAGCTGGGCCACTCGTATCGCGACACGATTTCTATCTCCGAATTACTAAGCGAAATAGCAGAGAGTTTGTAAATTATTGCTTATTAACCTAAAGTTACTCGAGAAAACAAAGGTGACTATATACTTACTATAAATTGTGAGATAAGTATTTTGGAGAAGATATGACACCCAAAACTTTAAGGCCAGCACGACTCAAACCTATACCGTATACCTTCGCCTTGAATCGGTTGTTGCTTATTACATTAGCATAGCTGCTGGTTTAAAAAGTTCAAGTTACATTAAAATGTAATTTTATCCAATTAGTGTCTAACATTGCAAACAATTACAAACTTAATTTTAAATTTTAAATCCCCGACTATTTTCAGTGTTCCATTAAAATTTAATAAACGGAACACTAATTGTAACAATAGATCCTATCATCGCCTTGTGGTCATCATCAGACCCTGGAGCCTGCTGGTGATGTCGTCTTAATTTGAAGTTTGAACTCTAACTTGAAGATTCAGCTTTAGATACCTTAGATCCTGTTAATCCTATGCTGGTCATCATTAAACCCTGAAGCCTATCAAAAAAATGCTTGTAAGCCGATGATCTTGGAAACGGCAACAATTTCCACCAAACATAGGTAAGAACAATCTCGAATACACCATCTTTCATATAAAAACTGCATCGAAATCAGAGCACCAGTCCCGGAGCTATATAGGCCACAGACAGCCATACATACAGACCATACAGATGAACACACTATGGCCTCCAACTTATTAAACCCCTCATTTTAATCGGGGATTAAATAATAATGAACTTTAACATAGAGACATCAACGTCAACAATCGAAAGAGCTGAAAACTACAAAGAAACTTGTAGATGGATGTTCCCAGAGGCAGCCAAGTTTTTGAAACAAAGTAACGTGAAGCCATTGAACAAGGAAGTACCGATGTACTTAGTTGTTCGGTGTTGAAAACAAGTACGTATATACTAAAGCTCCGGTTTCGTAAAAAGCAGTGGCCGTTTTACAACGGTGAACTTGACGTTTGCAGTGTTCATACATAATATTGCAGCGTCAATACCATCAAATATCAAACAAACTTCGACTGTAAGTACATACTTAAATGCTACCTTCTAGCAACCTCTTTTCTATCTTTCCTAGTTCCAATTTCAAACAAACTAAGAAAATTCTTCCTCTATGTTCCGATTGGAAGACTAATGGTTTTCGCCCATAAAGTGTGTCACAGTGTCCAACGGAGGGAGAGATAGCAGACTGAGTCGATTGATTAATTCTACGACACGAACGGACGCCTTTCATTTGTGCTCTACCATCCTTCGATACCTACTGCATTTATGTAGAAAGCAGATGTTGCCTGTCTACCGGCACTTACAATTATGAACTATGAACACGTGAACAGTAACAAAGCGTCAAAATTACCAATGATTTCATAAGTAGCCTTTACACGTTCACTGCTGGACAAGGCCTACCCCGTATCAAATCAATGCTCTTCAAATCAGTGCTATATAAGTGGAATGCTTCTAAAATATAATAACGGAAATTATCATAATCATTACGCTTGGCAGGCGGATTGGTGATCGCAGTATTCATGTCAAGTACGAAGGTGGGATGCTAAGGCCCATCCCCTGGTCCCACAGTCAGCTTTTACGATATCCTCGGGGGAGATGGAGGGGTCTATCCTTAGGCCGGACACACCATGACACCCGAACACACCACGACAACCGTACACACCACGTCACCAATGGTTTGCAAATGTCCAAATTCCTTCCTTAATGGGTCCAAATCTCAGAAAGACCAAACTTTAATCAAGAAAGGTACAAAGAAAGAAAGAAGTTTGTGCAAAGAACGCACAAAATGTTCTACAATTATACACGTGCCTACTTAGTGCGCAGCTTAGGGTTGGGTTCCTTTGGCCCCATGTTCCACTGACTCCGAAAAAGTTACCGAACTGGGTTCTATGCAACAAATCAATTCTGTTACTGTTACGGAAAAAGTTACAATAGGAACTGTTGAGAAAACCTATAATAGGTCATCGTCAACATCAACTTAGATGTCCACTGTTGGACGAGCCTTCCCCTATTTATATATTAATGCAATGGGAGGATTTGCCATGATCACCACGCTTGGCATGCGGACTGGTGATCGCAGTATTGGTTTTGAGTACTCAGGTGGATGAAATAAAATATGTTTATTTACGAAAAACAAATAGAACAAACAAGTAAACAGAACAGATGTAGAACAGGTATAGGACGCAGGAAACAAACAGATCAAAATAAATAATATGCCTACCAAACCAAGGTAGGTATTACATATATATCTATCTAATCTACCTAATACTATTAAACGAGCAATATTTGTTTTATATAATTTTTGAATAATCTCGAAAACGGCTCTAACGATTTCGATGAAATTTGCTATATGGCGGTTTTTGGGGGCGAAAAGTCGACCTAGCTAGGGTCTCATCTCTGGAAAATCTGAGTTTTCCAAGCAAAGCTTGGTCACTACTAGGTACTTATACTTTTTGAAAAATGATTAGCATTTAATTTAATTATATTTTTTTACGAAAAGTGACATATCCCACTCCAACCGTCCAAAATGTAGGAAGTACCTACTTGATTATAAATTACGATCTTTTTGTTTTTCACATATACATTTTTTTTGTTATTTTTAAAATCTCGAATAAAATATCTCAAATGTCGTGCCGGTAATAGTCGGCGGTAACACGTTTACTCGAATGCGCCCTTCGGCAGAAACCCACGGAGCTAAAATTAGCCCAAATGTATTTGCACTGGATGCTTGTTCCTATCCCAAAAGGTTTAACCACAAAAGTGCTGGGTCATTTTAAGGGCAGTTAATGGATGGAACACAAAACTTTCGGGATGGCAATTTTAAAAGAGATTCACCAAAACGATTACAATACTTCAGGGTTTCAAAGAGGCCATATAATGTATAGGATTTTGTGGTGATTGTGACGATACCATCATGTCACGTTGTCGATATCCCAGGAAACCATGGCATGTAAGCAATCAAACACATGTAAAGGTCACCTTCAATTCCTATATAACAGCCTCCAATAACAAAAGTCAGCATGATAAAAGAAACTCATAAAAACAGACCACCTAGACACCGCAGCTCTTCTCATTTTTCACGTTAATTCCCCTCCAAGTTTTCTTTGATGCCATCAAATGTGACGTTTTTGATATCCCAGGAAACCCTGGCCTTCCGTATGTAAGTAATCAAACTTATGAAAAGGACTTGTAAATCATCTTCAATTCCTATACTTAACAGCCTCCAATAACAAAAGTCAGCGCGACAAAAGAAACTAATAAAAACAGACCGTGAGCTACCTAGGCACCGCCGCCGCCGTTCCTCTCATTTTTCACAATAATTCCCCTCCAAGTTTTCCTTTATCAACTTTTTTATTTTTCTCAGTTTAATAACATGCAAAATGAAGGCCCGGCTCGCCAGAATGGTCGGCGGCTCATTGCATCCGACCGTAAATCCCCTGCCGTTGTGTTTGTGTTCACAGACATCGAACAGATACCTATACCTACCTGATAGACCGTATTCTACCCAAGGTAGCAACTAGGTACCAATCTGATACGGCATAATCGTTGTATGACTTTCCCGACTCTCATACTCAAAAATGTTTTTGTATTTGACATCTTATATTTTATTGATGTCATATTTTTCGGATTGTTATCACTTAAGTCTTGGTAACCAAGTGTTTGTATTTCAATGGGTACCAAAACACTTGTTTCTTGGGTCAAAAACTATTGCACATAAATCCTTATTCCTGCCATTTTTGCCACGTTTTCCCAAACCATTGATCACAATCTATCTAAAAGCTCGCTGTCAGAGCGATACCGAAAGAATAGTATCGCTTCTTGCCATCGTCTTCGTCCCAAGTGACAATCGTTCAATGTGGTAAGATTTTATTGCCCCACCTTGAAAGCGAAAATGTTTGTGTGGTATATGTTCCTACAAGGTACGGTTTTTTGACATCATGATCATCAGATCAATTCACTGTTACCATAAAATGTTATGGTGGCACTTCACTTGGTGTATATTCGTAAATACTTGCGTTATTTTTCCAAGGTAAAATCAACCATGACTCTATTGGTAGTATTGGTATATAATGTGGTTTTCCTTGGCAAAATAACTCAAACATTTGCGAATATACACCAAGTGAAGTGCCAGCATTATATTATATTGCCATATTGTAACTTGACAAAATTTAGTTTCAAGATTTGACCCACACCACATAAAACATACCAACAAACAGGTCTAGTTAAATAAAAGCTTGTAAGAAAAATAGACTCTATTCCGAAACAATATTTATATTTTCCGGGAAAGCAGTGAAATTTTTATCTGCTGTTATTTTAAAAGTAACAATGTAGGTTTCATAAAATATCTCTGAAAAATATTACAGTTTTAAATCTATACAAACAAACATTATTCGCTGAGTGGACATTCTGCTACTTTGTTTTACGTAGGTACTTCATCATCATCATCGGCCGGTAGACATCCACTGCTGGACGAAGCCTCTCCCATAGACAATGGAGGAATTTGCCTCAATCACCACGCTTGGCAGGCGGATTGGTGATCGAAAATTGGTGTTAATAAGAGGTAGATGCTGCAGCCCATCTCCTGGTATATAACCTTAGTCATCTCTAACGACATCTCCAGGAGGAGACAGAGGGGTCTGTTCTTAGGTCGGATACATCATGTCATGGCAGTATAGGTGTATCTGGCCGGTTTGTAAATACTAAGAACAATAGGAAATAAATTGCTTTCTACTGAAGATACCTATACCCAACAACAAAACTCAATGCATATAAATTTTTTTTATGTATCTATCGTGTATTTATTCATTAGCGACACCGATCGGCGTAGTTTTGGTCACGGTGCCCTTAAAAAGAGTTTCTTGCAAAATGGAATTGACTGCGAATCAGTTACAAATGCAAAAATTTTACAATATTCTCGTTGAATTTAGCTGGTTAAATCTAATATCGAATTTGTTGTCAGTTCGATAGCACTACAAACTCGTGCTAAAGGTAAGAACAGTGCTTAATACGTGCTAAAGGTAAGAACAGTGCTTAATCAAAAACTAAAGATAACTATTTCATAAAAATAATAAGAAACAACCAAATAGAGAGAAACATTTTCAGAAAAAGTACTTTACGATCTTCAGTTGAAATGTGTACAACATACTTTTTTTTAACAGTATCAGTTAGTTACCTCCTTTAAGCCTCTTGCTGTTTTAATTTTTAACTTAGTTAACTTTACAGTAACCCGCAAGAATAAGTCGGTTACATTGTTACATGAGAAGGAAACGAAGTTACTGCGCAGGTTGAAGCACTTACGAAGCCATTAGCTAGCAATGAACTAACCGACTTAGATCGAACGCTTAACTGTAGTACCTACAATGTGTCGTAGGTAGGTGCAGTACACGCCATAACAGCAGTACGTGTAGAAAATTAAACCTAGCGAAACAAATGGTATCAGACGAATCAAGCTTAGATGTTTAATTTGTATTTTATAATTTTGTATACACTTGTATTCGTTGTATTATTCTTTCTGTATATAAAGCCTATTTACTGTTCAATAATGAGTTTTGAAAACCACCAGCCACTTTTTAAAAAGCTTTAAAAAAAAGTAAATATACAAATATATCTATATATATAAAAAAACAAAAAACCCGACCGCTGAAGTGAACTAAAACTAGTGAGTAAAAACTGAAAAGAGAAAAAAAGAAGTCCAGTAGTCTAGAATTATGTTAAGTAATATTGAATAACTACACCATTGAAATAGTATTATGATAGGATACACACAATAAACAAATAATAAATTCTAATGCGCAACTTTAACAGGAAGACGTCAGAAAAAAATTCTCAGTACTGTCAAAACATAAAATTTCTGGCGTTGTCACGAGTGGGGGACGATGGCACTTTTTCTTCCAATGTCCCCCATTGGGGTCAGATAAGTGGGGAACACTGGGAATATACGCGTCAGCCCAACAGTGTAGATTCCGAAGACAAAGTTAACTTTTAAAAATACTCAGGTTCCTATTCATAGTGATAGCACAAAGTTTTATTGCTGTTCTCGGCATGCAGAAATATCTCCCGCGCATAGTTTACTGGCGGGTACTGTACATAACAATGGTCACAAATACCTACAAGTTCCTCAGACGATAGATTACAGTTCTTGTTCTTGTGTTCTCGCCTGCAGAAGATTAATTCAGATTTCCCGACCGAGGGACTAATAACAATTTAAATGGGCCCATTATTCAGATGTTATGAAATGAAACGAGAGTTGGTTCTCAGTTGGCTCATTGGTTCTCAGACTTGGGGCTCAGTTTTAACAAAGTTATGCTTCAAGGAACTCTAGTAGACATATTAAATGCTAGTAGTACCTTGGGTGACCGAGCTTTGCTCGTAAAACTCTGAAAAAAGCGTTTTCTCAGAGATGAAACCTAGCTAGATCGATTTTTGCTATTTTCGAAGTTGCAGTCGGAGGCTTTTATCAACAAAATCGTTGATTTGGCCTCCATCTACACCTATTAGGTAATTAGGTTGAACTACCATCTCGGAAAAGGAACCCCAAAAATAAAAAGTTTTTATATATATTTATCTATTTTATACTATTATATACTAATATATACTAATATATACTAATATATATTTTTATACTATACTATTATATATTTTTAAATACTGTGTATAATATTTTGAATACAACATTTTTATATTATAAGTATATACATATATAAATTGAGATTTCGAAAATATGGGGGTTTTTGGCGGTGTCAAATCGATTTAGCTAGGTCTTATCTCTGGGAAAACTCGTTTTACCGAGTTTTCCTAGCAAAATATACACCCAAGATACCTAGGTACTCAAAGTTATGAATTTTAAAATCTGTCTGAAAATTATGGATATCACTTTTCGAGGTAGTTATAAATCTAAACATAGAGCTTCAAATCTCATAGCATCCCCTCCAAACATATGCAAAACAAAATGGAAAACCCTATATCAGACTGGAACCGATGAAATAAAAAATAAAACACATAAGTAGTCGTTTTACAATCCGTGTCTAAATTCGTCTACGTTTGAGCCTACAAATCCGTAGTACGATGCGGCTTCGCATCCGTCGCACCAATCACAGCAATTAACTGACAATAAAAAGAAAAGCCGAACAGCCAATGTTGCCAACTGGCGTCGAATGAGTCAATAATGGCTAGAAATTCATAAAAATCATATTTATTTATTATTGTTATAAAAAAATAACAATGCTAATGTCACCTATTATCTTATTAGAACTACTTAAGGGCTTTCCATGGACACCCTCGACTGGCGTCCTAGATTACGCGTTCACGAGGTAAACCTTCTGTAATATCATACCTACTTCTATCTTATACCACAGTCACGGTACACGGCCACTATAATCTTAGACTACATAAATTGTTGATAAAACATAACTAGCTTGAATTTTAAAAGATTAACCCCCTTATTCATAATCATTTTTTAAACCTATTTTAGTTAATATAGCGTTTTTCTTGTTTTGCCGTATGCCATTTTAGATCCGCTTGTCTTAAAAATAAGTAGTCACACACTGTAACGGTGGCTGAAAACTACTCTAAAAGTAGACAGATCCAGCCAAAATGTGGCAAACATGGTAACACAGCCATCCACCCAAGAGGGAGATAGAGGGTGAAAGTGGGAGGATAGAGTGAGAGAGCACATTTCTAATTTGTTCGGTAGAGCTGTGGTACAGCACACAATGCTCGCTAAGTATGCACGACATAGGTAGTTTGATTACAGAAAGGAGATGTGATTATAATCGTATCAAGTTTCCCTATTGTTTGGTAACCTACATTTTCTATCGGTCACGGTATTGTAGACTGTGCATTTATTTATTTATACATAGTCTTTCTATTCATGTTATAAACTTTAAACTTATATGTGTAGGCAGATTCTCAATATACCTCTTTTCACTGGAGTCGCACAATCGTATGAATATACTTACTTTTAAGTGACCAATGGTGGGAACAATGGTTTATACTATACCTAGTCAGAAAATACCTCAGTAGTTTTTTAAAAAGGAGGGAAATTGTAGGTGCCTACGTCATTACTGTTGCGGGAGGGAAAAGTGAATGAAAATACATTGTTAACGTGCTGAGTGGGAAGAAAAAGTGTATGTAAATCCATTGATAACTTGCTGTTTTATTTATAATTTTACAAAAAGTTTTGATACTGGTCACTTACTTTTTTCTGGAACATAAATTATTATTTAAATAATAGTAACAAATAAAAATCGCTGGCCGCGCTTTCTTTCTTTTTAATTAACCGACTTCCCAAAAAAGGAGGAGGTTCTCAATTCGGTTGTATTTTTTTTTTTTTTTATGTTTGTTACCTCATATCTCCGGCATTTATGAACCGATTTGGAAAATTATTTTTTCAGAATCCAGTTCTGATGATGGAATCCATGAGGAATTGAGGGAACTCCTCAAATTTTGTAGGCATACATATGGCGATTTTGATATTTTCAGCAACAAATCAAGCATTTGCATTCAAAAAGTATCATAATCCTTTCACCACTATGGTTCTTTCATACAGTTTTTTTCATCAAAATATTTAGTCGAATACAATGGCGGAAGTCGGTTTTTTAAATGAAAAGTTATTATTCATATAATTTTCAATTAGTGTTTACTATCTACTCGAAATGCCGTCTAATAGCAGTGATAGAGAAAATTTGAGAAGAATTAAAAATCTTTTATTTTCCTCTTAGGTATAGTATAAATAAACCACTATGTATCACTATATAGTATACTATACTATATCACTCGGGATAAAGTGCGATTCCCACCTCGTGTGTATTAAATATGGCACCCTCGTTGGGAATAGTTCCCTTTCTCCCCTCAATGAACAATGTTCGATTGATGACCTCCATGGCATGGCGGGCGTGTAGCCGGCTGAGAAGCAAGAGGTTGCTTGTTCGATTCTCGCTGCGGAACAAAGCATAAAAAAATATTATAAAATATTTGCATAAAGGTTTGCAAATATTTATTCCGGGTGTGGGTATTTGTGGTACTATGGTAAGTACTCGTATAGTTCCTTATACCCACGACACACGGGGGAATCCTAGTGTGGAATCAAAGACTATTATATGTATGTTGACGGTTGGGTTTTAATGTTGATGTAAGCTAATCGCTGCCATTTCTTTCACCGCTTTTGTCCTGCAATAACACATTTAAAAGTAGATAGATATTTTAATAAACTATTGAAATTAAAAAATGGTACATGAATATTGCACAACATTAATGCATAATTATGTAACTAATATTAACTTTTTCTTCCTCAAACATAATTAAACAAGAAACATATACCTTTGTGGTCCGCACATTCGTCCTATCATAGGACAACAGACATTCAACTCTAGTCGAACCACGGAGACGGTTTCCAAACGTAATAATAATATAATGTATAACATTATACTTTCTCAGAAAGATGCCTACTAATTTTGCAATCTAGGCTTTTTCCGTCTACGCCATTGAGGGGCAGAATCTGAATCCTATGAATATATAGCTAAGCCTATGAATGTTATACAGGCAGTAATCCTATAAAATAATTTTAAACCAAAAAGCAATCAATGTGCAGCCTTATGACTAACAACGGTCCCTGTTAAGTAACCAGAACAGAAAAAGCGAAGAGCATATTAGTGTGGTACAAAGCAAAAGCGCAACGTAACGTCCGCTTTGGGCGTTACGTTGCTCTTTTTCCCCTAAGAGCCTTCCTTAAGGAGGGTCGTTTAAATATAAACAACGATGCTAATGATGTTAACGATTACGGACTAAAAATGATGATCAGGCTCTTGATGAAACTAATACGAACCCGCCATTGGCCACACGCCACATCAAGAAAAAACTGTTATCAAAATAAATCAAAACAGATTTATGTAGTACACCCCAACCAATCTGCCAATGAAATCTCCTCTCTATTCAAAGATTGTCCGTAGAGATTTCACTTTTTAGCGATAAGACCCCCTATTGTACATTTAGTTTTATTTTGTTATGTGAAAAGAGGCCCATCGAGACTCTGCTTACCCCTTCGGTCAAATAGGTGTGTGCCTATGTTTGTATATATTGTGTAATTCTTAAGGCCTTTAGCAAAATGCCAACTGCAAATTTGATTTTTACCTATTATAAATCAAGTACGCATTAAAAATATGCAAGGATAGTAAATTATAATTCCAAGGGCTGACTTTAATCAAAAATACTCTTCATCATCCATGTGAAAAAAAACTGCCGGCCTAACATTTTGAACATTACGGGGTGGTTGAAACAAAAAAATAAGAAGCAAAATTTTAATATAAAATTTTGGTCGTCTATAATAAGTGTAATTTAATTTGCTATAGCGAAATAGAATATAGCTTAACTGAAATATTTGTAAAAACAAAACATTTATCCAACAAATCCTTGCAAAAATAAGGCCGAGTACCGATCCAATCCGGGCATAGTTCAACTCAAATGAAGTGGAACCTCTGAATTACGCTTAAAATGTTTGCTTACGGGATGGAATAGCTTCGCTGTTATTTAGTCAGAGGATGAGCCTTTCTCTATCTATTGTTTTATTTCCTGTTTTCGTTCGCTTATTATTTGACTGCATTGGCATTTACTTGTCTGTCTAATGCAAGGTCTAATGTAAATAAGAGTTAAAATACTTATAGGAAAAGGAAGTATAAACCCACTTTTAAATTTTCGTACGAAAAACTAATTTTAATTTATCTTATTGTATTCAGAAAACAAACAGTATGTATATGTATTATAAACGTCGCAGGATGTCGGTGGATGGAGGCGTCTCAAGACCGTTCGTCGTGGCATTCTGAGGGGCTGATGATGATGATGTATGTATATATAGTTTTATATAATGAAATATAATAATAAAATATGATCAAAGATTAAAATTGTAATTACCATTAACATGTTTTCGAATATACGAATTATAGAACATTTAGGTACGCATTTTCCCCCTAAGGGGTAAGCAGAGCGCCAATTAGTCTTTGTTTATCTGATTTCACGGATAATTATGCAAACATACTACTATAATTCTGCACTGCTTAATAGTTTGATATTAAAAGGTTTCCATTAAACAGTCATAGACAAATTACCGTGATGTATGAAACTGACGACACTGTCGTAATGGATTGAGGAGGGTAACGTTAAATCTACAGACCCATAATATCTACGCAGGACGTGTGCAGATGCTCACTAAGCTAGAAAATTAATGTTTTGTTTGAAGTTGTATGTCAAATAAAACCAGCCAAATGCGAGTTGGACTTGCGTGGAAAGGGTTCCGTACCTACACCAATTGAATTTACAAGTCCTCGGTGAAATTAAGTAACAAAGTTTAAGCGCATTTTTTCTTCACGAATATTTTCCGTTTCCCGTAGGAATTTACAGGCTTAGAATTTTTATTTAGGTTTTTCTATAAACTAAGAGTAAGGCCTATTTTCTATATTATTTGTAAATTAAGGTCTTCATGGAAATAATGAGCCTCGATGCCGGATTTTTTTATATTTTCGTACTTTAGTACTACGTACACAGAAAGTATTTTACGTACTTATACAGAAAGTACTACGTATATAGAAAGTACTACGTATATAAAAAGTACTACGTATACAACAATTTATACGTATATAGAAAGTACTACGTAATATTAAAGTATGACATTCACATTTTAGTACCAGTAGATATCCCAGCAATAATATACACATCTACAACCAAATAACTAGGGTTTTAGTTCACTCTAACTTGTTTCTCTGACTACACCTTTACCTGGCTGACAGAGGCTGTCAGTAAACTCGGAGATAACGTCGATGCCGCCGTCAGCGCCAACCACACGGCTTTCAATGTTAATCGTCGCCTTTCAAACGCGAGGCAGACAAATTTAATTAAACATGCTTCTACATGTCACATTTACATAGATTTGAAACTCCCAATACCAAGCAAAAACCAACCACATGATACAACATTACTGCGTGACATGATGTGGTGAACGAATCACCGCTGACGTGGCACGTAGGCGAAGGAAACGGAATCTTGTAGCAGTTGGGCGTCTAAATTTCGGGAACGGAAGATCCACAAAGGAGTTTCATATCTAAAAGTTAGTTAATATTTAACTTTATGCTTCTAAACAACATTTAATTATTAATTAGAGTAGACTGTAGTACATAGGCAAGCACTCAAGCGCAAATGTTCTCATTTACATATTGAACAGCGAAAATTATTTTAATGTGCTTCTATTGGTGAGTGCAATGGAACTGTCAGATGTATCGATAAAAAGGTCTTGAGGTGATGTTTTCTCACACCATTTTCTTTATTAGCTTTACCGTCTATGAGACCTACGTGCTTTACAATGTGCCCAATGCCCCCCCCCCACACTCCCCCCCCCCCTCCCCCCCTCCTTTTCGAAACCGTTTTACCCAGAAACTTGTAATTTGACCATGTAAGTTTATCATGGTGGAAACTGTCATCAAAACATTTCGGATACCCTCTGATGAACTTATTTTTTATTTTGACTTTTGTTTCGGAATCCTACACTGCGTGGTCCGACACGCTCTTGGCCAGTTATTACCTAATATTTTATAATTATTGTGTGTTGTTTTATTCTAACTAGTGGTTCGCCCCGAACTGAGACCTCGCGATAACACCTTTATCAGCCCGACTACTTAATCAAGTAATTTCCATTTTTCAATTATTATTTTTGAAAATTTTCACCTCGAGGTCTACCAGTACAGTACAGGATCTATCAGTAACAACTCTAATTTCCTACACATCATCGAAATAACCTTTGAATAGGGCTAAGCAACGGGGCGTAATACTACATACCTGATAGTACCTATATCAAGTACCTGACGAATTAATTGATAACGTCCTTTTGACGTAGCCATAGAACTCCAGCGTCATTCAAATTCCTAGAAATGGGGGGTCAACAATGGATGTTATATTGGTTCATGTTTTATGGAGTACAAGTTTCTAAATTCTTCAGTTTCAGACTTTTCCCTGTAGTTGTGACACAAAAGCCACACGCATACCAAATTTCAGTATTGTGGGATTGCTGGAAGTACCCTAGAATTTTTGATTTTTACGTTTTTTATTTTCCCTAATATCTCAAAAACTACTACGGCTAAATACTTATTAAAAACAGTTTTGAAATGTCCAACCAAAACGCTTTCATTTGACACCCCATTTGATCTGACTGTCTCACTTTTATTTTTTTTACCCCCTCTTGGACCCCAATATCTCAGCAACCCCCTGACCGATGTAGCTCAAAACCTTACCTACGAATTGTACCAATACTATCTACCCCCATACCAAATTTCATGAAGATCGGATTAACGGTTTGGAAGTTTTCATCGGACAAACATACATACATACATACATACATACATACAAACGCCGATTCTTCCAACTTGACTCAGAGAACTCGCTTCGCTCGTTCAATTATATTTCGTTATAAATAAATACTTAAATTGCTTCTGATAACTTTGCTTTAGAAGTTAATTAGTGTAAGTATCTAACTTATTCGTTGTTCCATTATGAAGCTTTTATTAAGTTTGCAGTAATGTGCTGACGTTTCAAAATACCTTCTCTTCTCATTTTTTGCAGTTCGGAATATATACTTTATAGGTATTACTAGTTGCGCCCCGCGGTTTCACCCGCGTGAATAATGATGAAAATTGATGATGATGATGATGATGAAAAGTAGCCTATGTGTTAATCCAGGGCGTAAAGTATCTCTATTTCAAATTTCACTCAAATCCATTCAGTAGTTTTTACGTGAAAGAGTAACAAACATCCATACTCACAAACTTTCTCGTTTATAATATTAGTAGGATAGGATGTAATAATGTGGATGGATAGAATCAGTTGAGCCTTCAAAACGTCAAACTGTCATTTTCAGACAGATTTTAACATCGTGCAATTACAACACAATTGAGGCCTCCCCCATAAAGTACAATGGGGGGCCTTATTCGCAATGCTTAGCAGGCAGATTGGTGATTGCAGTATTCATGTTGAGTACTCAGGTGGATGGACATCCTCTGATGTAATCTCTTAGTTGGCTTAGTTGGTTTGGCACCTAAAACATTGGTGAATTTTTCAAATATCTGGATATAATTATGTATTATATTATTCTCATAATTTTTACTTATGACTTATTACAATAAGAGACACATTGAAAGTAACGAGCTCCTTTAATAAAACAATTATTGAGCAATTATAGGAAACTCCGCCTTCTGTTCAAAGCTTCGAATAAGGAGAAGATAATTTTGATGTGCGCAATAACATGTGATCAAAACGGTGACATAAACCATTGTGAGGGAACAGGTAACCCAAAAATGTTAAGGTTTTAAAGGGGAGAACCCTACGGTTCTTTGTAATTTTATTGGAAGAACCCTAGGGTTCTTATCAACTAACTGTGCGCACACTCGATAGAAATGGCACAGCGTAATGGCTAGTTACTACCTACGTAATACACGGACAATCGTTGTGCTTGTGATCTTCGTAATCGTTATCGTTACGATGGTTTCTGCAAAACCTAGACTAGGGTCTCTGAGTGCATCTGAGTTCAGTGCTATGTAAAAAAATCTGTGTATTGTGTACACATTGCTAATATAGTTAACATAGATAACATAGTTTCTAAGCTCAAATTGTTACTAACTGAAATATTGATCTCAGTCTGAAATAAAGTTTTATTTTTATTTTTTTATCATAAACTAATGGACAGAGTTCACCTCTGGTTTGATAAGCTAAGCTGTATTAATGAAACAGAGTGCACGTTAATCTCTGTCTAACGCACGGTTCTGCTAAATGGGCCTTGAAAGTTTGAACGCGCCCACTTTTTTGCAGAGACAAAGGTTTTTAAAAAATATTTGCTACTTATACCTCAAACAGTTTAATGAATATTTTTGGTATTATTGAAACTGTAACACCGTTCCAAAGGTGGGAAGACGACATCAGCGTAGCTGCAGAAGGGTTTTGAAGAAGGAAAGCTCACGATCGCGAACTTTGGAAAAAGCTAGATGAGGCCTATTCAAAAAAGCAAAACAAACACATTACGGATGTCTAAAGATAAGATTTTATAAACTACAATAAGATTTGTTTAATCAAGGCTATTGAAATTGAAATTAAAATTGAAATTGTAACACTTTGTGCCATCATAATATTGGTTCTTCAGTTTTAGTAGCACGACTCTGTACTGTAGTAACTCCACGTCAAACATGCACGTCTGCGTATCGCCGCAAAGCTGAAGGAATAAAATCACTCAAAAATAAATCGCAGAATTAAGAAAAAAAAGACCATCGCCCAAAAATAAAGAAATCAGACGACAGAATCAGAATCAGAAAATGTTTTTAGCAGTCCTCGATTTCAGTGGGCAGGGTGGTTATTCTCTATGACCTAAGAGATTCCTTGTCAAAAACGTGTGACGTCACCCATGCTATTTAGCGATGATTCCACGCAGATATCGTAACGAGCCCGCGTTATGTCACGTTTGGTCATAGCGAATAAGGGGGCAGGAAAAAAGTTTTTCAATCATATATTTTTCCATGTGACCAAAAATATAAGTATATCACTAATATAATAATACCTATCACTAACAAAGGTTACCTATTGCTTTTCAAACAATTCTTAAGTTTCAGGAACCCTTTAGTACGTACCTACTCGTAACTTGTACCTTTTCATAATGAACAGTTAAAACTATAAACATTCCTATGCGTTAAAACATTACGAACTTAAAAGCTTATATTTGACGTCCCCCAACCCCCAGCTGAAAGCAAGTCACCCCAAAGTTGTAACCGCAATTTATTAAAGTTAGTGAGCCCGCGGTTTCATCTGATATTTTGTCATTACGGTCACTGGGCATGATTGCAATTAAATCTGATTTCAGTATAATTTATTTGTCGAGTTGTTAATCCCACCTGGTCCGTTCGTAATCCAAGACACCAAATAATCAATTGTTTACCAACCCTCCTATGAATAAATCTCTTGGTTACCTAAGAAGGCTGTTATATTATTATGACGGCCGTAGTATAGCGGTAGTGACGATTTTAATCCTTTGTCAAACAGTGCTTACCCAGGACGAGTTTTTACTGAAGTCGCTAGCAAGCTCGGTTTCCGATAATAATCATTATCAGCCGTTAGACGTCCACTGTTGGACAAGGATTTTTTTTTAATTCCATAGAATGCAACGGGATTTACCATAATCACCACGCTTGGCAGGTTGATTGGTGATCACAGAATCGATGTTGGGTACTCAGGTGGATGGCCCCCACCCCTGGTGTAATACTTGAGTCGGTTTTTACGATGGGAGGAGACGGAGGGATCCTTTTTTAGGCTGGACACACCACGGAAACGTTATTACATTTGGGGAAACATTGTCTGATGACTGATTCCTATGATGTCTTTTCATATTGCGCATAATGGTAATGAAGAAATAGAATTTGTGATCAAAATCGTTACTCAAAAATACATGGTTATCTCATTCAGTACGAACAAGATTACCGTTGCGAAGTAGTAAACTTTGATGTTACTGAAATGTTTTATTGTGAAAGTTTAACTTGCTCCACTGCAGCCTACTCTCCAAGCAAACACTTCAAAGAATTTATTTTTGAACTTCCTATTTCGGAAAGCAAAGAGTTTCTCGTACCTAGCCTTCAAGAAACTGTACCTATCAAGAAAATCGTATTCTCAAAACTAATAACAAAAAAAAACTTAATTCTCGTATTAATGGGCTGCAAATTTATTGAATTTGGAGGGCAAGAAACTCCAATCCTCTTAATCTGACTTAACTCATTCTAAATCTAAATCACTAAAATTGAATAGACTGACTAAAACTGAATTCTGCCTACGATTGTGTAATGTGTATGATTGCAAATATTCTCAGAATTGATCTTTTACAGTATTTTTTGAATGTGAAATTTAACTTCACTTTCGACATACTATACCAAATGTACTATAAAATTCCTATTTGCACTACGCTACGCATCATCGGTTCCTTTTTTACGATCAGTATATACCAAAACCGTGGGGCCTAAGAATAGAACCTACCGTCTCCTCCCGTAAATGTCGTAAATAGGGATTCCTCTAGGGGGTGGGCAGCAGCCTTCTCGTGAGTATTTACAACTATACTGTGATCACCAATCCGCCTGCAAAGCATGGTGATTTTGGTAAATCCCCCTATTATATTCGATGGGGGAGGCTTCGTCCAGCAACGGATATCGAGTGGCTGATGATGATGCCGATAAAATATCAAAAGTTCTTCAATGGCCAGAGTTTTCATCTGTATTATTGATCATAAAAAATAAAATAAAAAAGAACCCGACTACGCAAAATCCGAAAACAAGTATTACAATATTCGATAGTAGTTCAAGTAGAATAAGGTTCGATTATATAAAGTAAAGGCCTTCAACTTAATTTATAGATTAATTAACTTTTATTTTTGTTACATCTTTTTGGTGGAGTAGTTAATATTACTGAGTTATATTATGTAACTCGTCAAGCCCTTGCATTTGATATCAAACATAACATAAGTATTAACATGAACTTTGATATTTTCGTGATTGGAAAATTTTGATTTATTTCTGCCAAAATGAATTTAGTGTGACGTCATATTTAGCCTATATGACCTTAGAGCTTAACGAAACCTATAATGACACACGGAATGCCATAACGCTTCATGTGATACCTTATTTGTCAAAATCCATCTAGTAAGTAGTTTCAGAGCTACAAGGGAACAGTTGAACAAACTTACATACATACATCATCATCATCATCAGCCCGTATTAGTCCACTGCTGGACATACGCCCGTCCCCTAGAAAGCCACGACGAACGGTCTTAAACCACTCCATCCACCGTCTTCCACCTATGTTTATAATGTCCTAAGTCTATCGATTGAAGGGCCTTCTAAAAAATACATAGAGTAATAAAATCATAACCCTCTTTTTGCTTTGCGGTAGTCGGGTAAAAATAAATAAACTCAAATATTTATAATGCTTGAACGTTGATTCGCATGGTAAAACGAAGGCAACCGAACCGATTCTGCAACTTACCTACATGGAGAATAATAAAACGAATTCTTTGTACCCCTGTCGTTTGTCTTTTGAGTTTTCGCCTACGGAAGAGTATCCCTTGATCATTAAGTACGCTTGTTAGATGCCATTTTCGGGAATTTTCCGAGGAAACTCACTCGAACCTTCACGAACATATTATATGGGTGCTTAAACATATTAAAGCTACGGTACATCGCTCTTTGTTTCATTAACTTACTTTTCTTGTGAAGGTTTTTCCTGGAATGAATTTAATAGAAGCTAGCAAAATTTACTGTTTGAACCGATTTCAAACTTCAAAAGGTGCTGATGTGATATTTCTTAGGTGACCTATAGAGAACCTATACAGAGAGAGAGAAAGAGAGATGTAAGTATATTGAGAGAGTCATCAAGCATTTTAAGGTACTTACAAATATTACGAAAACCATTCAATTTCAATAGTCTAAATCATTTAACACCTAGTCAAATGAGAACACCAAAAAATTTACATTTTATACAAAACAGTTGAACAAAAACTATAAAATATTTTTATAAAAGCCAGCAAATAATATAAATAAAAATAATTGTATAGTACACAAAATTGCGGATCAACAATCACGAAACACAATAACTGCCGGCTATTGCCATAATCAAAACATGCAATCAAATAAATGAATTTCTTCAAATTGCTGGCTCTCAATTCACGTCATTGTGAACTATTTTTTTATTATTTCCTGAATAACGTGGGTCAACATAATATGTTTTTTTTTATTTGAGTATGTAGGCCCAGTGAAGGCTTCCAAAGTCAGTAGTCGGTACATTCAGGTTACATTAATCTATATATTTACAAAATTTCACCGAAATCGGTTAAAAAAACGGTTACAACGTGGAGTACTTAACAAACAGTCTCAAGAAAATTTAAAAACGCTTGTTTGTTTAGTTTTGTTTGAGGAATCTACATGTAAAATATCTAGTGTCTACTACTAAAAAAACAATAATGTTTTTTTTTAAATACAGAGTACTTACTTTTGTTTTACATTTAAAGATCTTTTTGGACCGCTTAGAGGACGAATTTTCCAAATTCCTTTCTTAGTACACCCTTACATCCAAAAAGGAACAAACCCTCCAAACAAGTAAAAAATGAAGCCTTTAAGTCCAGCGGTTTGGCCTCTGCGTTGCCTGTCAGTAAGTCAGTCAGTCAGGACTTTGATTCTTATATATTTGATAATGATGATGTACTGTTTAGGTTTTCCCAATTAGCGGTTTAGCCAGTAGAAGATAGGTTTACTCGGGGGCATATGGGGGCTCTAACAATAATTTTATTACCACTAGTTAGCACCACAAATTTGCTTCATATTTATGAAACGAATCTCAGTATCAAAAACTGTTCATGAAATTTCGCAACTTTTTAAAAGACCTACCAACGATATTCCACATGATGGGGTTGCGAATAAATAAAAAAACAATCCCAATTTACATGTAGGGGAGGTACCTTAAAAAAATACTTTAGTTTTTATTTATTAACTGTGTAGCCGGTACCAATTTGTAACACCGCGCAATTTCAGCATGATAGTACCAATAGTCAACGAGTAATGCAAGCTCTGACTACAGGCGGATAGACGGATAGACGGATAGACGGACAGACGGACATGGCGAAACTTAAGGGTTCCTTATCCCTAAAAAAGCTTCAGAACAAACAAACTTCCAAACCAATACAAACAATCATTACATAAACTGCTAAGTTCATGCAAATTGGTAATCACGTGGCGAGAAAGCTGTTAACTCAGCAACG
The DNA here is from genome assembly GCA_951392215.1 of Epirrita christyi. Lineage (NCBI taxonomy): Eukaryota > Metazoa > Arthropoda > Insecta > Lepidoptera > Geometridae > Epirrita > Epirrita christyi. Next base: position 8,291,515 of record OX595846.1, on the reverse strand, counting down.
GAGCATCATTACGGAGATTGTAAACAAATCCTGAACAAAGTTTACGATAAATGAGGCCATCGTCATTTTGCCGAGAGTTTAGGTTTCCATTCTATGAGAGGTAGGTAATCGAAATTAAGTACAATCATTGCACGTGGTGCAAGTGTCATGAAATACTTTCTATAATAATAATATATAATATAAATATATTTATATATTATATTATATTATTATTAAATATAATAATAGTTTTAGTAAAGTTTATTTAAGTCACTGAATAGATTTTTAGGCATAACTTGTAGTTTTAGTATCTACTGCAAATACACTGTGGCTCCTATTTTAGGATTGGGATGAAAAGAGAATAGAAATAAAATAAAATGGGTTGAACCGATATAAATAATTAATGGGATGAACATTCATGAGTTAAAGATAAGCTCATTTTAATCAAAATATTGAATGTCTACACAAAACGTTATTTCATTTTTTGTTCCGTGATTTTTTACGTTTGTTCGTTCATTTCTACTACAGAAACACAAATAAAAAAGTTTTCTTATTAGGCAAAATAATAATTTATGTAGCTTTTTACGCTAAAGAAACCTCATAAATATTTCACTTTCACGTTATAAATTGCGTGACGAGTTGCTTTTCTTAGTCAATTCAGCCTCTAATTTGAGAAATTTCAAGCCGTTTAAAACCCTACAGTTGACCTTTATATGGAAACTCTAGTAATAACAGCGCGAGTCATTGTATAATACAGCATTTATATCCGGGCCCTACTGGTAAAGTATCAAGTCCTTCAAGACCTTTTTTATAAAATCGTATTAGTAAAATTAAATTATTATAAGACTAGATATTAATATTGGTAACGCCATCTTTTGAGCTCTAATATAAGGTGACCCATCCTATCCATTTTCCACCCTCTATGATTCGCCGTGCGCCCGCGCCCCAGTTGACACTGGACAGTCCACAAAAATCCGCTGACCGCGCCGCATACCGCGAGAACCTAATTTGTGGTTTTTACATTTTCCGCGACAAAGTGCTTACTAGTTGTGCCTTAAGAAGCTATTACAGTTCTTTAAAACAATCCTTATGGTGAAGTTGAATACCGCGACTCTGCTAACGATATTACCTAAATTGGAGGACGCGATTGCGAACCATCGCAGTCCCAAGGACGATACGTATTACTGGAGCTGGTCTGCAAGGATCTGAAGGTCAGTGGCGCACGTCCTTCTGCCTATCCAATGTGTCTTATCCACGCAGGGTCTACTTTATGAGCCAAACCTATCGAAGGCGTAAATTAAAACATCTTCAGCGTCACCAAATATATAATATAATTATTACTCTGCTGTTCAAAGAAAACCTTTTACGTGTTTTTGAACAAATATTATTAAAATTTTAAACAAATTTATTACAAGACTTGAGCAGGTTATAGTGGGAAAACTCTAGAAGAGCTTTTACACCAACACGAATATGAATCTACTGAAAAATTATTCGTTACCTATTATTAAATAATAGTTTTGTACGTTAGTAATGTTTGATTTTGTGTAATATTTCTGCGGTTTAACATAAACAATTAAATAAATCGATGTTTTTTATGATTTTGCATATCAGTTTAATTAACTCTAGCTTAAGTAGTAAGATTTTTAAAACTTATATAACCCATTTAGTTTATCTTAATTTTCTTAATTTCACATTTTGTTCAGTACCTTATAAGCCATCTATTCAAATTAAGATTTAGTACACATTAGCTCAAATTTACTGTATGCATGGAGAGTAAGGATAATACATATACCTCGCCGTAACACAGTTTTTCAACTAGCACGAGCGGTATGTTCCTCAACCTCATAATGTCTGCGCTATTTTTAATTTTTAACAAATGTTATTCCTTCTGTATAAATATGCACTATGTAAATATCCTTAAGCTACGAAATAAAGTTATTCTTATTCTTAACTTCAAATATCAGCTGTAACAACTATTCAGCTTCAGCTTTCAAACTAAACAAACTATTCAGACTTACAATTATGTTAATATTTGAACAACTTTGATATACAAAAACTTTATGATATTTCTTGCTATACTAAAAAGCTACTCAATCTTATACTATTGTATGTACTTAAAGAGTTCGTAGAACTAATCAATAAAAGGCCTCTGGCAAGCAATCAAAATACAAAACTGGAGCTACGCCGTAGCAATGAGTTGCTATGACCATCAAACGAATGATATTTTCATAGTTTTCCTTTTGTTATCCGCCGATGAGAACCATTCTCTCCGTTCCTCTGCGTTTTGCATTTCTCTTTTTCGACTAACGAATCGAATGTTTCAGCTATATTTCAATGTCTATTTCGATTTTTGGCGTAAATTACGACCGGCCGGCTATGAGCCTGATGTATGTTGCAATTACTTTGAGCACAAAGAACCGTGGTAGAAATCTATTACATTTTGAATTGAAACGAATTGAAACAATTCGTACCATTCATCTAGGAAAGTAAGTTTGTAAGCTTAAAAGTCGACAAAACTTCATTCAATAAAGTACAACATTCAGACAAGGCATTATGGCTTCTCGAACAATCTCCAACTCAAAAGACAT